>OZ034968.1:53243729-53476229 GCA_964030785.1 Siderastrea siderea
TATAAACTTATTAGTTAGCAGGAAGTATTTTATACATTGAAGATAAGCATACCCAAAATTTGCTTGAAATATTACAACATGCCTAATGTACGAGGCTGAGACATCAATAGTAGTTTCTAAAGAGCGTGTTTTATTTATCATAATCAGCAGCTGCAAATGATTTTCAAATGGAAGTGCAGTACTTTTATTGTTGTAAATTTCAAGCCATTTATGAGGGAGCGTCTCAAAGCAAATAAATAAGAATTTTTGAGTATGGTGCTTATTTGTGGTCTTTTACTCCACCTGGAGGTGCTATGAGGATGATGACTGTGATAAATAAAGGAGGACATTGTATGATACATTGTATGATGCAAACTCAGACTAGTGTGACTTCAGCCTTGTCTTTTTAATAATCCATCACTACTGACTACATGAACTGGTTTGAGTAATTGCCTACACAGTATTATACCAGCTGAGATTTTTGTCCTTCTGTTTAGCAATTTGCTTGAGGATTTTGGTTCATACCAATTTTTGGGAACATGCTATGGCAGGTGAGAGCTAGTGTGCTGAGTTCTTACTGGATTTATGTGATCACTTAAACTTTCATGATGCTGGTCTCATGTGAACTTAACCATACCTGTCCGGTTATACTGGTCTGAGCTCCCTTTGCATACGGGTCTCATATGACAATAACTCCCTTGGGTCACACTCTCAACACTGAGATGCATATGTAATTTGCTCCAGAAGTACATTCTGAAGTGCCATTTTCATTGAAACATACGCCTATTCCAATTCCATGAAGTATGGCAGAAATGTCAAGTAGAAATTGCCCTCTTTGTGTGTAGTTTCATTATTATTATTATTTTTTCATTTTTATTTAACGGGGGGGGGGATGGGGAGAGGTTATGGCAGCTCCCTTGGATCCATGAACCCTTTAAATTACAGTACCCTCCCAGTACACTGTACACATTACGCATGTATTAGCCCTTTTGTTGTTAAGAGAGATGCTCTTCAGTAACAAATGTCTAAGAGTCTGTGTTCGATCAAGCTCGCATAAACCTTTGAATTCTCCCAACACTCTCATGTTTGCACCAAGCTTCCCCTACGTAACCATACATGCCACTCTTTAGGGACACAGATTTGGTGGGATGCGGGACAAAATTTGTGATCAAAGTGGGATACCATGCCATGAGATGAAACTACCATGATATCGAGAGGATTCTTCTTGTCAGGCGTTAGAAAAGTAGAATTATCCACCAGGAGGCAAACATATTTAAAACAAGTATTGCAAAATATTTTCTGAACCTGGTGAGCTTGCACCATGTTAAACCAGGATCTGAATTAAGAGAGAGACTGGTGTGGGATGTTGAGACAACTGCAACAAGTAAATAGTTTTAATTTAATGGCTGAAGATATGTATTTTACTATCTTGGGCACTTATTTAGTAACAGAACCCCACTTTGTTACCAATGTTTTTACACTGATGGAGCTATCCTGTGTATATATCATTATTTAATTATTATAGCACTACAAGATATTTATATGCTATGTCCCTAAATAGCATACGTAGGGCGCGAACATAGCCTATGCAGCTACTTTTCAGAAAAAAATATTTATTATTATTATTATTATTATTATTATTATTATTATTATTATTATTATTGGGGCAACAAATTAAAGGTGGAGAACAAGATCGAAAAGGCCCATTTGAAACCTCATTTTCTGTTAGCTAATTAGGTGGCTTGTGTGGTAGCTTTCTTGGGTACGGGGAATGAGTCAAGAAGAGACTGAGACAATTCAGTGTGTAAGGAATTTCCAATACAAAGCCTGGCACAAAATTAAATAATAGGAAATGAAGGACACATATTTTCATGCCCTTCAGTAATAAAAATGATTAAATGACATGCCATAAATTCAAATTAAACCTACATCACCAAGACTGGGCTGCAAAAGGGTCAATTTCATATTATATGGTCCTCATGAGGTAACAGGAGGGTCAGCAAGAAGAGAGGCACAAATCTGCTTGAAATGTGTGGTGTTTTTTTAATTTACAAGAGGACCACATGAGTCAAATGCAGTGGAAGCAGAGTGACTTGCAATAAAAATCATCAATGCTGAGCTTTTATTTGACAAAACATGTTGTACACGAGGGATTTATAAATATTCCTATAGCTATCTCTGCTTAACTAAAACGTCTTGTCTCGTCGTCGGTCAAGACAGTTTCGTTCATTGTTATCCCTTCAAACTCTATGGTGAACATTCAGTTTGAGAGACGTATTGCATGTGGTTTCCAAAAAACGGAAATGTAAACAAAACTTTGTAGCACAGTTATGCGTCGTAGATCTTGGGTGCTTTTAGGTAATAGTGGACAGATGCATATAGCAATAGTTTTGTGGACCAAATATTGGAAACCTTCTTTATCTCGGTCTTTAATCTTGAATTGCGATAATTGCTACTAGTAGAACTAATCCAACAGTGGCAGAAGTTACATTCAAATGCGGCTTTTCCGAGAAGCAGCTCTGTAATGCGGGTTGAATCGAATTCTTACCGAGTCGAACACGGTTCAAATGAGTCCGCTTCTCTCCTTAATTCATTTCCTTTTGAGAAACGACACACACATGCTCTCATTGTGCGAATCCTGCCCTTGTAGCTTACAATCCTAGGCCCACGAGTCACTCCAAAGGAACTTCTCCTCCGGAAACCGTCTTGTCAGCCATAACACTCTTGTCTTCTGCGCGATTTGTGACGTCACAGCCTTGTAATGCAATCGTTTTGGCCGAGCGCAAAATGGATACACTTTTCGGGTGCCAAATTCGAACTTTGCGGCTGGAAAAATATCCCATGCAAAGGGTTCTACTCAGCAAAACGAGGGAGTCATAAACTATCATATTTAGGAGAAAAAAATTTTAGTTCATAGGCACTTTAAGTCTCGTTAAAAAATAATTCTTTTTAGTAGTAAATACTGTATATAATTACTTTTTAATAATTATTGTAAGCGCATTGGGATTTGTTTTAAATGCGCCACAAGAACCTTGTTGTTATTATTATTATTATTATTATTATTATTATTATTATTATTGTTATTATTATTTATAATTATCAACTTGGCAAGGCGTCGACCTGTCTCCTTCTCTAACATATTTAACGTAATGCTCGAGAAGGGTACTGTCAATTAATATCCAATATTCAGTGCAAAAGACCTGTGCCTGAAAATATCAACACAAAATTGATGATCATTTAATTTTGTCTTTTCAAAAGAAGTTCAAAGTCAAAGTTGCAATCACGTTCTCAAGTCCTAAGTATTGGCGCCACATCGTATTGTATTTTGCCTATATATAAACATAGATGTCAAAGGCCTGGGCACCTTGTGCAACAACCACGAGCTCTCGTCCGTGGGACGGTTATTAAGGTATTATTCGATGGTTTCGTTTCAGTGGTTTCGACCGTTTCGTTTCGTTGTTTCAGACTTCAGTACATGCCACTTTGAATGCTGTACAAATTCCACGAGACCGCTAAGTTTGTCCCACAGCATACAACTGGCAACGGTGAGGGTAAAAGGAGGCATGAGTTTGCGGAATGGAATGTGGCATGAGTTGCGGAATCGCATAATTATGCGTAATGTAATGTATGTGGGATGACTCAAAGAAATAAATTAAACTGAAAAGCGCGCCATCCCCCCCCCCCCACTTCCTTTAATTTTCAAGAGCAACCGCTTTTTGTGATGCTGCGGGCTTGACTGCCATGGGATTCGCCTACAGGAGTTGCGTGCTTTTTCGTTTACGTAATGCATATTATTATCCTTTCCTTCGTTCTTTACGGATTCTACGAAAAGACTTGGGCTAGATTCTTCAAAGCCACGGCAGCTTTATATCATACTATTGGCAGTTTAAGTATTCGTGGAGAGGGTCTAGTCCAGGTATTAAAACAGCGACAGCACAGTATCCCACCGTAGATTGTACGGCCGAAAATAAAAATGTCTCAAAAACACCTTGGTCCACTTCGTGATTTGAAAACCACTCGCCACATTTGTGTACGTGTTCACAGGCACCTGCAGTCATCTAGGGCCTGCCATGACTCTTGCACTGCAGAATGTTTCACGATCTTAGATTCTGCCGTCTCGAAATTCCAAATTAAGATCAAAGAGGCGATGCATATTAAGTGGGAAAATCCTACTCTTAATCAGCAGCTAAAGCATCTAGAGTTATCTCTTTCCTTTTAATTATTTTTCTCTTTTTTTTTTTTGTCCTTTATTTTATCATTCTTGTTATTGGAAGTATTTTTTTGTTTTTGTTTTGTGTGTGTGTTCCTAAGTCACTTAAAGTAACTATGCGCGCGCTATTTTTGTTTCCCGCGTATTTCATGTTCAAATTGTAAACGTAAGTTTTAAAGCGTGATTTTGTAACGTACTATAATACGAAAATTCAAATGTACAACCGTTAAGGCTCATTTGCAACTGAAGATGACATGAGAATGTCGAAACATGTTTTGTAAATTGAAAACTGTTGTTTCTTTATTGAGAGTTATCGTCACTCTGCTGTCTTTACGTCCGATTTGAAAAATGTTTCAACTATCCTTTGATAGGGGTGTTCCGAAAACGCGGGCTCGGAGTGCGGGGTGCGGGGTGCGGGGTCAAAAAAACCGAAAAAATAAAAAATTATAATATAAACAACAGCAACAAAACATCCGAAATTAAAAGAAAAAAAGAAAATAGCTAAATACTTAAAAATATAATTAAAGTACATGAAAAATATAAAAATAAAGCGAGAATTGGACTCTCTTGACTCTCTTGCGAACCAATAAATAAGTAACGAGAAATTTATCATTTTACAATGATCATATGGTCTGTGTGGAACACTCTTTTGTGCCCTAGTTTGATTTTATTTCGTTTTTTTTTTTGCATTATTCACTTCAGTTTGTTTGGCATAAAAATAAATACGAACGTTTTTTGCACATAGCGATATTTATATTGCAACCAAAATGCTACTGGACGATATATCGTCCTGCGGCGATCGCAATCCGATTTGCACTTCCCAAGATGTTGATTTCACGTACGAAAATAAAATCTGGCACTGTTCTAAGCTCATTGCACGAAAACTCGAGGAGCTATTGGTACTCGAGGAGATGCAGCTGTGTCTGTACAAAACAAGGCATTAAGAAGATTCTTTCTGTGGTTCTTGCGTGAGCAGAACAGCCGATACCAGGTTTCAACGCGAAATTAAGCGACAATTAACCCGGGATGCTCATCCCTCTGTTGTTCGTTTTGTTTCGTAAAACGCGGAAACAACCACTTCTCCGTTTATATCTTCAATACTAGCTGAAAGCCTTCAAATGAAAATTTCGAGACACGATGCCATTAAACGGGATACATACTTCACTGTTGCTGTACTTCTCTGCTCCAAGTGAGAGAAAGCTTGCGTCAAACCGAACACAGTTCTCAGGAGAGAAAGAAATGATGACAATTCTCCTAGAACGACGAGAATTTCTTAGAGCGACACATTTACTGTACCTTGGCAGACTTGTTCCTTGGCGATGGCGGTCGGATCGAAATTGTGAGCGAGTCTCGTAGACAATTTACTTCCGTTGACAGCGCTATTGTTAAAGGGCCAATCAGATTGCGAGATTCCCGCGGCCAAAATTTGGCCGCCGGCACGAGGTCCTGTGAGAGATTGTATCAGGCCCAATTTTAGCGAGCGACCAACTTAAGAGAATATGAGAGCGATGCTAAAATTCGGCCTGATCGCAGGTTAGAATAACCTATTTTATTATATGGGAAGCAATTCTCCAGTCTAAATCGAGTGTTCTGATTGGGTAGTTTTCGGTCGGGATTTTACAGTACGGACCATTACCATGGAAACGGTCCTTTTTGGATTTTTTTTTTTCGCGCTCCCACTCCCGAAAAATTCAAACTGCGAAAACGAAAGAAGATGAAAAAAGGAAAGGTTTGGAGTTGGTACAAGACAAATGAATGGGGTAAACACGTCTGTTTCGAAAACGTACTCTTCAATTAACTTTACTGACTTTTTGACATAAGCAAAAGACTTGCCGGCAGTGAATCAAAAAGCATGGCCAACGTTCTTCAGTGACTTTGTGTGTTTATTGTTTTTTGTACGGCTATAGACTGTAAGCTGTAAAGGAGCCGAGTAAATCGGCCAAGACTTAAACAATAATTTTTAAAATTCAGCATTAACAAAAGAGTACGTTTCTCACAAAAAAAATGAAAACTGCAAAACAACTAGCAAACGGCTTTCATCGGCAACTGTAAATCGAAAGGAAACGATCACGTTCTTGTCTAGTTTAATATTGGCCGTCGCTTCAGTCCGCTTTCCACAAGAACAAATTAAAGCTACACGTACATGTATTAAAATAACAGTGTACCTTCATTCCTCAGCGAGATTTTTGCTGTTGTAGTGGGCATCCTTGAAAATAATTTTAGCTTGTTCACAAGTCCGCTCTTGCTGTACATGTAGCTCTTGCTAAAAACAACTTTGTTAGGTGCCACGAAAATTTGCTCTCAGCATCCACAAAGTTTTCCATGAAGCCACTGAAGCAAACAACTTGCAGTATTTGATGGAGAGATAATTTCCAGTCTTTTTTTTTTTAAGTTCGAGTGTTCCTTCGTTCACATTACAGACTAACACGCTGCTACAATTTCCAGTTTGAGAAGCACGTTTGTGAGATTTTATCGCGGCCTTTCCATTATTCTTCTTTTTCCCGAGTTGTTTCCGCCCATAACAGAGAAGTATTTTCAATTAAAACTATCTTGTGTTGTAGAGGACGACGAAAAACTGACACATATAATAGAAGCGGAGCAGTTTTAATTCAAGAGCCACGCAAGTTTTCGCCGATCGACAGCAACGATCATCAAACTGATTCAAAAGCCAGTTAAAATCGCGGGCTTCTTTCCTTGACATCGCGCCGGAAATTGACTTGAATGAACTACCGGAAGTGTTGTTTCGTACGAAAAATGATGGCATATAATAAACTACTTACTAACTTCACTTGCTCGGGACCGTACTGGGTAATATTGGCCCTCGGTCGTTTTTGTACGGACCTCGCTACGCTCGGTCCGTACTGCCACGACCTCGGGCCAATATTCCCCAGTACGGCCCTCGCGTTCAGTTAGTAAGCGGTTAGTACCAGGCGTAGTCAATCGATAAACCTATAATCGATAAGAATCAATAGCAATTGATATCAATCTTGGATTGATATCGATTTCCGATACCACTCGATAGGAATCGATAAAGAGAAAAAAGTTGTGAGTTCGATTGACATTGATTTCTGATGGGTTATCGATTTTTATCGGAAACAATTTTTGTCAATTTTTACAAGTCTTTATTGAGTCATTCAATCGTGGATATGCAATAGTCTTGCAGGATTGAGTTGGACTTTCATCTACGCGAGAGATGCAAGATGCAATCGACAGCGCTGGGATGAATGGACAAGTTAAAATATTTTCAAACCCCAAACCGAGAGGATCTTGACGAACATTCTGGCCGGACTCCAGGCTGGACTTGATAATAAAATGTTTTACCAGTTTAACGCCGGTCTCGTATTGTTTACTAGATAGTAACGCCTTAGGATTAGAGAATGTTATTGATTACTGTCGATTATTATCGATTGTTATCGATTTCGTCAATCAATAACAATCGATGATAATTTTTTCTGTGAGTTCGATTGTTATCGATTACCGATTTCAAGCGGCATCAATCGGTGATTGATATAGATTGATAACAATTGTATCGATTTCCGATATCGATTTCTGTATATTGACTACGCCTGGTATTGTAGCGATTGCTTAAGCTCGGAAAATTCTTCAACTACAAAACCAAATTGTTTTTTTTTAAACGCTTGGTAATTCGAAGCAAACATCGAATACTCCTGAGAGGTTTGAATGAGAATTTCCGTGCAAATTTCTGTGAGAGCTTCTCACTACTGGCGGGTCAAACCAGAACTAATAGCGATTTTATAGTACATGTATGCACAAGGTCGAAAAATTCGCCAACTACAAAAACCGGAATACGCTTTACAATCCTTAGCAACTATCGAATGTTTCCAGGACGTTTATAATTAATTGAACAGCCTTTCGTTAGAATCTTCGAAAATTTCAGACGCTGCGTAATTTATTGTCATTCCGCATAAATTACATTCCTCAGTCATAATTATGCCATTCCGCAAACTCACGCCTCCTTTTACCCTCACCAAACTGAAAGAGTTGTTGTACAGTATGTTGCCCAGTATCCAACCGGTACCAGGATCCGACCAATAAAACTTCAACTTAAATTTTCCTGTCGCACTTAGAAATTGGCGAAAAAATAAGTATTCCGACATAAAGTATATTATTTCAGTTTCCGATTGCTTGTCACAATGGTCTTTATACTGCGTAACGGAGACTCGTAGAAGGTGCCGTTGTGTTACGTTGGGGAGAAAATTTGAGGTTTTTCACTGCGCAGTGAAATTACCGTTGTTCATATGAGGGTCTGTTACATACGATTTTTTCGAGGAAAAATCAAGAGATTTCGCGTTATTAAAATTAAAGAGATCAAGTGTTCAGGGACTTATCGAATTTCTAATTAGACTCAAAATTTTTTGGGCGGCACACGTGCGGTAACGCAAGTCACGCCGACTCGTAAAATGGACTCTTTTTCGTTTTCGTCGTATCGTGTCCGTCAGTTATTTAGTCTTCTTGAGTTCGCGCGGCCTTTTGAACAATGGGTTTGATGTTATAATGACGTAAACACATAGATTTTATCAGGTTGGAAATCCAATCTATCACATACCGGACATACTAGGAAATAAACAATGATGATCTTTAATGAAGATCTTTTTAAGTTGAATTTAATTTTCCATGTAAGATCGCAGAAAACTTCAGGGTAGTATAGACAAAATACATTAGAATCGCTGTAGACGTCTTTACAAAACGTGTTTTTAAAGGGAATACGGTGACAGATCGTCACAATGCGCCATATCGGACGTCCATAATATAATATGTTTACATACATTTAATTCCTTACATACCGGAAGTGCAAATTGTCGATAACAGATCACCGGAAATCAGGAA
This sequence comes from Siderastrea siderea, assembly GCA_964030785.1. NCBI lineage: Eukaryota > Metazoa > Cnidaria > Anthozoa > Scleractinia > Rhizangiidae > Siderastrea > Siderastrea siderea. The sequence continues at coordinate 53,252,767 of OZ034968.1, forward strand.
CTACTAAAGTTCATTACATACAGGAAGTGCTAATTGTGCAAAACAGGTCAGCGAAGGCCAATGTTAAAAGTCTGTTTTACTTTTCTGTTTGAAGTAGTGCTGGTTACGAAAAAATGAAAGGTAGAAAGGAGTCTAATTTCCTTTTTTTTTTTTTGTTTTGCGACGTGCAGTCTCCTTACTGCGGAAAAAACGCAAGCCGTGCAGTCCCCATGGGTCCCCAATTAACACAAGCAAGTTCACCACTTTCTACTACTGCGATGCCTTACATCCAGTATTGCAGTATTTTCTTATTGCTTCTGGAATCACAGATCCCAAACAAAAGCAAACACTTCTTCTACACCTTTCCGCACACTGGTATTGAGGGGGAGGAGGGGAAAGGAAAGGTGAGTGCGCCACCTGTAAATTCTTCAGAATTTCTTTTTTTAATGAAAATCGGAGTTTTGAGCTAGGGTGTATCCGACCAGTTTTCTGTTGAATCGATGTATTAACATTATTTCATAAATTTTATACAAAATTAATTTCCGTACTTCAACTGATCTCAAAACTATTATTAAAATGGCTAGCCACAGAAAAGTCTGGCGGTAAAAAGTGGCTTATTTTCCGTGTGTTTGTCAGCTTGGAAAGTCACGTAACCTCAAGTCACGAAAATATGATCACGTCACGTCGGATAATTGGGACAAAATTCAAAATCATCCAGATTTGGACCATTTTGGTTTCCTCTGTAGAAACAACAACAAAAGTAGAAAATTCCTAATGGAAAAGGGAACTTCGGCATATCGAGCACCGCTAAAATTCTGTTTCGGGTTCATACATTATGCCTTCGGGTTTGTTTACAATGTACGTGAAAGACTAGACTTCTCGTCATTCAAGGATGTTCTGATGCTAAAATCCCCACCGGTTTCGAAATCTTCGTTAAATTCGGCGCAGTTTGATGGTAAATTTATTGGAATTTGTAAAAAGTTGCTGTCGGTCTTACGACTGAGAACTTTGCGTTTCTCCTACTAATAATATCCCGGCTGCGCTTTACTACCTGTTCGGTTGAGTCTCGTAAGATGCCTAAAATAAGCATAGCCCCGAAATTTGAAGGCATTTACAGTCAAAAATCAGTTCACAATGGAGATGAGAAAGTTGGTCACATTTATCCGTCATGAGTCATCCTTACTGTATGCTACTTCCGTGTTGATTGAAAATATTCTAATTCTATTCCACATGTTTCCTACATTGCGTGACCTAGTTCAATTTGTGGAATTCTAATACTGTATCGAAAACATTCAAATGCACTCTTTATCCCTTCAGTCTCTCAATTTAGACTAGAATCTTACTTATTCCTCTCTAAAAAACTTTCGCTTAGCTTTAAAGATATATCTTAACGTTTCTTTGGCTGATATGGTTGAATCTGCGCAAAAGGTTATCTATATAGGAAGAGAGTTCGATGTGGTGACGATATTTAAAGCAACAACTATTTTTCATGATTTAAGACCCTACAAACTCAATTCTATTTCCGATTCGACCACCTAACTTAACTTGAGTGATCCCAAAAGATACGTACGTGACGCTTGGGTTTTGAAATGTTCTGTGGATAACAAACTTATTGTCGTGGTCGGATACTGGTCCCAGTGTACGCATACTGGGCAACGTATGAGCTTTCCAAAAATTTAAATTGAGCAATGGATACTAAACTGAAATGGCAACATTCTAACGTTATGTTTGCAACTAAATTTGCTGTGTCGGGGCCAAATTTCAGAACTCTTTCTCCCATAGGCAAGTAAGAGGAGATAGAGCCTTTTCAAACTGAAGTGGTCCGATAATGGGTAACATACTGTAACGCAACACGACGTGATAGTACGTTATGCGCAGATCATTTCGAAACTTCAACATCCTCCCCCCGGGCATACCCCGGATATTTGACTGTGCATCGTGCCCGGGGAGGGGGGAATTTGAACTTTGCGTTGGTAGGGTGGGGAATTTGAACCCGATTTATCTCTGTTCTGACGTAATACACCCGTGAGTTTTTTTCGTTTTTTGCAGAGTTTGACGGATTTACAGGATAGAATTTCGCCGTTGTTAGTGAATAACCCTTTCAAAAGGGTCTTAAAAGAAGTTTTGGGGTGTCATTACGGCATATCTCTCTGAAAAGCGTGTAAAGTGTTTGATTGAAGACGAAATCTGTCTTTGAGTAGAGGTATTGCAGTACAAATTGGTGGAGCATTTGAACGGCTTTTTTGCCCCGAGGGGAGGGAATTTGAACAAGCCAATCTTCAAAAGTTCATATGCCCGGCGGGGGGGATGTTGAACTTTCGAATTGATCGGTGCATTACGGACCCGACGGAAATATTTCAACCAACTAAAACAAATTCTACATGATCTTAGGCTTGAGTGGTTTGTAACGGGGTCAACAAAACAATCTTTCATAATTCGGTATATTAAATAATCATAATTATCGTATTAAAAAATGTTAACAGCTTGATGTGGAACTATTCTTCCCCGGGGATTATTCCATGGCAAAGAGATACTGTAACGCAATACGACAACTTTGAGTTTTACCCCAAAACGTCAAAAGACAGTATGTGACTGTGTTTGAAAATTACTTTTAAATGACGAACGGAGAAATATCCAAAAGAGAAATTAACTGATAATCGAGACTCATCAAAGCCGCAGTACTTTCGAAATGTTTTGAAATGCAGTATTTCCGGTTCATTCTATTTCAACGGATCAGCCCCTTCATGCGATATTTTCACAACTGCGACAAAGGAAAATTAAAAAAAAAAACTTTCGACTTCACGGACTCTTACTTCAGAATTAAGTGATTAAATGTGAGAGTGGTCCAAGGTGCTTTCTTAGCGAAGAACAGCATAACTGAGTTCTTCCGCGGTACTTTGGGAACGAATCGAGTGTCGCACTGAGAGGTCGTCGAAATTGTTTTTTAAAATAAACCAACGTGATGAAACTTACCATATTGCAGACCCTTGTCGGTAACACGAAGGCGAATTCCAGGATTTGTAGCTCGTGTGAAGACAACAAGTAAGGCGAAAAGCACAGTCAGTAGCGATATTATTGACCGATTTGCCATGTTCGAAACAGACTTTCAGCGACTTGCAGCCAAGATTAGAAACTGAAATTCAAAACCTTATCTTGGTGTCATCTGCGCGTGATGACCTTTTAGGGATCGTAAGTAGGCGTGCAAAGTATCGGAAGTGTAAACAGGTAATGGTCAAATTTGATTGGATACTGAACAAAATGACAGCAAGAGTTTCCTTTCTATCAAAGCAGAAGCAATCCTGTTGAGATCAAGCGTAGAACGAGAGCTGAACTGACAAAAGGGCGTCGAAAGCAAGCTGAAAAGGAACATGGCAAACTTATTAATGTTCGTGTTTGCCATTACCGGTCTTATTTCTGAGTGTTTGTCGACTGAGCACGAGGCTAAGCCTGGTATTCGTTTGCGAGTGACCAACAAAGGGCTGCAATACGGTAAGCATTGATAAGATGACAACGTAATATCCTGCACAGCGAATTCTTTATCCTTTTCTGTTTCAGCCTTTTTTATTTTTCGAGCTTTGAGCAAATTGTGATTTCTTTTCGAATTCGTTACAATTTCAACTTTCCCTGACTGGAAACATTGAATACCAATCCTCTAGGAAAATATTCTTGTAGCATTTCAAATATTGATGGACCGAGTGGCTTAACATCCCTCAGTTTGTCAAACCCGTTTCCTCACTTAGAGTGACGTAGCATAAGCGGGCACCACTTAAATCCACTTTTGTTAGTTTTTAGTTCAAAAAGGTTGGTTAACTGAAATTCATTTTAAAGGGCTTTTTATTGGCGTATAATATTGTTTGTGCTCGTACGAACTCCATGCCTGTCAAAGGACACCCGCGAAGATCGCACACATACCGAAACCACATTTCACCCAAACCGGAAAATTAAATCACGACCGTCGATAGTTACATTTTTTTCACTGCGCATGCAAAGAGGGAAAGGAATAATATAAACGTGGATTTGAGTGGATGGGTTCATGAACAGCGTATGAATAAAACATGATTAAAATAGTAAACCGGCAAAGGAAATCGTGCAAAACTTTAGCGTTTCTTGCAAATTTCAACCAAGAAATACCAATTCCTGTCGCGTCAATGTCAGCTCATGTCTACTGCCTATTGCCCAAGCGCCTTACTCATTGAAAGTCTCACAAAGGTAATGGAAGAAAAGTAGAACTTATGACTTTGCTATAGGGGCAATGATTGATTCTCACTTTTTATTGTAAAATGCCAAGTAAATTTCGTATTGAGTAACTAAGAGAACGTGTTCTATTGTTTTGAGGTTAAACACGGCAAAAAAAAAAAGATGTTGCTGAAATTAGTCATGTTTTGAGGTATGGCTCAGAATGGCAAAGGTTTTTCTTTTGGGGGCGACCTCTGGCAAACGAACGAGTTTAGACCCTGGACAGTAGCCATCTGTGCAAAAGAAAAACGAGGGAGGGTGTGAAAAGGTATTTTCTCACGCTGTCGGAGAAAATTCGCACAACAGCAGGCCGCGTATCAAGAACTCTTTCTTTTAAATGAAAGTACAGTACTCATTGAACAGCACATTACTTCACGAAGTGGTTTTGGTTATGGCGAAAAATGTCAGATTTGCCCAAATACCAGCTCACTGTTTAAAACACTCCAAATGTTAATCCTTTGATGGATTACAGCAATCTTTGTGTGCATTAACCAAATCGTATTAAAGATAATCGCGTCATTTAGACACGCGTAGCAAGCTGTGATAAGCTCGGGTCTATTTTGCCTGTATTTTGGGACAGGCAAGAAGTGGACTTAAATGATGCCTTTGTTGATTCCGTGTACGTATGAAGTACACTTTGGAAAAAAAATGATCAGATGTAAAATCTCATTCATTTTTCTTCGGTGACTTTTTCTTGTCAGTTGTCATGGCGCCCCATCAATCAAATCACTTTTAGTCTTTATACATGTTAGAGGGGTCAAATGATTACCACTCTCTGCTGACAGGGTTAAGTGTATGTTCCATAATAACATCAATTAAAGGAAGGAAACACTTCTTCGACTCCAGCTACATCTGTCAAACTCAGCACACAGTTACTACAAACTAGCATGGGGGAGTACTCCCCGAAAATTTGGGTGGTGGTGTGCGTCGCGTTTCTGGAGACCCGTACCCTAGACTACCCTGGGTACCAGAGGTTCTCTCGCGGCACCCTTAGGGAGAAGACTTGTCGGCCGAAGGCCGGCAACGAGCGGTGCAAATGTAAGAAACATAAAGGCGTGTAATATGACCGCGAGAAAGCCTCTAGCACTCAGAGTAACCCTAGACCAGACCTGACCCAAAATTTGATGCCCTGTTTCAGCCCTTCAGACCAGGGGCCCGTTTCTCGGACGTCCCGGTAACTTTTCGTGCCCGAAGCTTTATTTTAAAATAAAATCTATAGAATGGTAGTGTAACTTTGAACCCGAAAACCAGCTCGACTTGTTTCGTCACCTTACAACTTTACTGCTTCGTTTTAAATACCAACAAAATTTGAATCTTTAAGGTAAACCTTGCGCTCACAAAATAGCCTTCCGGACCCGAAAAGTTATCGGCACTTTCGAGAAACAGGCCCCAGGCCCTTACCCTATTTTGTTTGGGTAAACATTTGAGAAGGGCTTCAAATTCCCAATGCTAATCAAACTGCACTTCCATACCGGTTGGCATTGCACATACCTATATAGTTTATTTTAGGGAGTTCTCCCCCCCCCCCCGGGGGGGGGGCAAACTGGTTAACAAATGGCAGCTTTAACGTTGGTTGGGGCAAGCAAATTAAGCGTGCAACGGTATATCTGTTGTCTTTCATTCACGTGATTGTTTTGTTATTTGGATTGGAACAGTGCTCTCTCCTTCTTTTGTTCTGTACAATCTTTTTGAGTGCCTAGAACAAGCTAAACTGACAGGTTAAATAGAGGAAAACACAGTCTACACAAAAGAAATGTAAAAAGTGTTAATAATGTCAACAAAGCCAAGAGTAGTAAACTGTATTTCTTCACGAAGGGAGTCTTAAATCGACTAAGCACCCCAGCTTCCTCACGCAATTTCTTGCCGCTCTGCGTGTAGTCAAACTGTGTTCTTCCCTCTATCGGACTCTATCCATCCGGAAATCTTCCCGGTTTATTTAACAAAATCAGCACTGCTATTCTTTAGCGATCATGCCTCTCCCTCTCTGACTGTTCAAAATTCCCTTTTGTCAAGATATACGTCGTTGTATTCTTCGCATGACTCAAATTCCCTAGTCTCTCACATAACCCTCTTTATTAAGGCTACGGGAGCGTTTTATCCCGTCAAAGATGACGAAAGGCTGTCAGTGTTTGATGTTTTGTTTGAATTTCAATTTTAGCGGATGATGTTGGCATCAAAGTGTTGTTCAAAAGGCTCAGAAGAGACCACATAAGGGACATCTCCCGTAAAACTAGAGATCTGGAATACACCTTATCTGAGTAAGTTATCCGATTCCTTGTCACTTGTGTTGCAATCAGGGCGCAAGAAAAAATCTACGGAGGCGTAGGTGGGTCACCTGACCTCTGTATCCTTTTAATCCCTTCTATAGGTGGCCCTATGACTTCTTGGGTTTATCTCTTTATCCTCAGTCATGCTTAACCTGTCCTGTTGAGTCGACGGGCCATCTTGTGTTTTCAAGATGCTGCGGAGTGATCTTTTTGGCTGTACTCGAGGACCTTATGCTTTTAAAGCTCAGTGACTCGGTGGAACCAGCAAGCTAACCTCAAACGGCATATCTGGGTCACACATATGCACTTGCATTAAATGTGCAAAGAGTAGTGAGCGACGCTATTTCGTGTTTACCTCGTTATTTTTTTGTTTGCCCTTTCGAAGAAGTGGAAGCGCAATAAACAGCACCGGTTGACAGCACCGCTCAAAAGCTTGAAATGGCAATTTAGCATTTTATCTACCGACTTAACAGCATAATATACAGTACCATAGAAAAGTATTGGTCAACAGGATTCGCAGGAGTAGATACACTTTAAATAATAGCGCAGAAAAAAGGTCAGTTCAGTAAGGTGAAGACCAAAAATGGTCGCCAACAAACACAGGCTTAACGTCGAGACAACCTTGTCAATGCAACTGCGTCCTTGTGTATTTGCCTGAAATGCGGACAACACCTCAGAACACTCACAGTATTAAGTGGCAAAGTTTAAGACGCTTCATCCCACTAAAGTTTTCGTACGTGGTACATGCAATGGTAGGATATTTCGGGGAAGTTAGTGAGACACTTGCACGGTCAAGATTTTGTATTTGCCTTTTAACTTTTCATACCGTACTGCTCGTAATGTTTGAGCACGACATGCAGAACAGTTTCAGCTTAATGCATTAATTATTCATGATATATCAAATGTTTAACGCACGTTCCCAAAATGCGCAAAATGGAGCTACGCCCTTTTATACACTTACAGATAATAGTGCCGAAACAACGTCAATGCAGTAACGTGGAGACTTTAACACAGCCACATATGCAGGGCCGTCCACAAACAAGGGTTAAACGCAGAGACAACCTTGTCAACGTCAATGATGTACTTGTGCATCTGCCTGATGGGTGACGCTACTGAGAGCACACCTCTGAACACTCTTAGTAACACGTAACAAAGTTTAAGTCGACTTCATCCCATTACAACCTCGCTATGTAATGCATTGAATGTCAAAATATCACCATGGAACTAGTATATAACTTTTGCGTTCAAAATACCTCTGTCTGCCTTGTAACTTTCGACCCAGGTGTGCACGGTCTCAGAACACTTTCAGCGTAATGCATTATCAAATTTTAAAAAGCAAACGTTTTCAAAAGTAACTAGTACTACTGAGCAGATTTCAAGTTTTTAGGGCACGTGCACAAAAATGTGATAAGTGTTAGGCCCTTTCTTCTCTGCCTTTTTTATTGCAGGTAAAATTCTCGCGAACAATGTAAGTAGAAATAAATATGCGAGAACAAGAATTTACGTTTCACAATGTAAGCGTTTTCTTAGCAAACGTAACGCAAGAGCAACCACAAGAATGACAATATTTCTTTCTCCTGGTGCTAGCACGGATAAAATCCACACCTAACCTTTCAAAGAGAGAATCCTCTCTTCTTAAATCCTTTCGTAGTTTTCCCACTGCACTATTAGAAGTAGCTTCTCTCACATTTTATTGCGCCTTGACGCGCACTTAATTACTCGCATGCTCTCTGGCAAGTGCTCTAACATGCTCTCTGATAGGTGAATTTCCATCCACATCGTTTTTCACGATCTTTTGGTTGTCAACTTGGTTATAATCGGCGGCAATAAAAAAGACAATCGTTTGTCGGGTTTTGACCTTGGGGTGGGGGTGAGGGGGGGGGGACTTGACATGTTTGCGTGTAGGGGTGCCGCTGAGGGTCTGAAAGCCTGACGCTGTTTAGGCCAAAAAAGGCCTAAAATACCAACACTGTTTAGGACAGCACCCTCCATTTTACGTCCCTGTTTAAGACAAATGCCAAAAATGACTCACTCTTTTGTTTTACGTTAACAACCTTCTCCGTTTTGGGATTGCTGAGTACTGTATGAGCCATATTTAACGACGACAATCGTGCAACCATACCCTGTTTAGCAGAAGCTTAGGACCTGTTTGAGATTTCACACGGGTCAAACGCAAAACGTTACGTCACTTCCGGTCTTCCAGAGTCTTGAAGTTTGAACCAGTTCAAACGTTTACGAGAGTGAAGTTCGTATGAAAACGATGCAGAAAATGTCCTGATAAACCCAATTTCTCGCCGATAAAACTTGTGGATGATTGTAATTGGCAGAGTACAGAGCTACAATTTCGCAAAAATATCGTCAATCCTAATTAAAGTAGCACTTAAAGTATGAGAAGGAACTTAGTCACCAAACTTAAAAGTGTCAGTGATAGAGATGAAATATCGTGCCAAAACACTCTATGGGGATAAAACATGGTAGAAACGTTGTCGAAGGCATGATATGGTACTACTCGTTAAAACGGTCTTCTACTTTTTATTAGTGTGTGTAAATCATCCTGTGAAAATGAGGTATCTGTCATTCCAAGTCACTACATTAAATGGTAATATATCACACAAAGAGCAATCGGCCCACAACTCCGGCGCTTACGCAAGTACTGAGGAGTATTACTCTCTCCACCCAACTGGGGGGGGGGGGGGTGGAGAGAGACAGAATGTACATTTCTTGTCTAAGGAAACAAACAGTGGAATGGCAGAGATAAGGCTCTACACACCGATCCGCCCATCTTCAGATCGGAAGTCCGGCGCCCCAGCCACTACACCACTGCGCCTGTATAGGTACACCAATGGAAAGGCAAAAAATAATATGGCTCAGTATGGCAGAAGGGTGTATCTCTAATTGCCAAATTACTTTTGCCCTACCAGAACGAAATCTTGATTCGCATAATCGGTGAATGTAGTTTTGCGAATGAAACTTCAATACTTTTCTGTGGTGCTGCTTTTTTATGCGGTACAAGTTTGTTCTAACTTTCGAGTCTGTGGATAAAATCCAAAGTTTAACCATTCAAATGAAAGCCACCAAGCAGTGCTTTTCTGTGGCGATGTTTATTATGCTGGACAAGGTTGTTCTAACTTTCAAGTCGTTGGATGAAATCCTTTAGTGTTACCATTCAAATGAAAGCTATTGAGCAGACCTCCTCGGTGGTGCTGTTTGTTATGCTGTAAAGGTGGGTGGTAAATTTTGAATATGCCGTAAATTAAATTCTTCAGTGTCTCCATTCAAATAATCCACATCTCTTTATTAGCAGTACCTTCCTACGTTCCTGGTTGAATGAATTTGGGGTTTCTTAGACTCTTTGCATGACGACCCAAAATAACAAATTTCAGATTTCAAGGTGTATATAGACTATGAGCAGGCTCTCTTTCCACTCACGATTAGCGGAGCAATTTGAACACACAAGCGATCACGAAAATCGCCTGCCGCAGGGAAAGGTGACGTGCGCGTGATTGGAGTTAGTGTAGTGAACCGGAAACTATATACGTGCGTCACGTTTCCACGCGGCAGACGATTTTCGTGTTTGCTCGCGTGTTCTTCTCGCAGTCTCAATGTTTAGCTAAATAAAAAGGAAAAGGAAACAGAAAAAGTAGATCCGTCTCTCCCACCCCCTCATCCCATCTCGCCCAAAGCTTTCCCAATCAAAAGAGATGTAGGAAACTGGCGGTATCGATTTCTTGCACACGCTGCCTTTGTGAAATTATTAGGTTGCCGAGCTGTGTCTTCTCTATGATTTTGGCGATATTCACGGATACTTCTAATTGCATGGTGTTGGTGTTATCGAAATTCAAGTGTTTTGTTTTTGTGCACGTTCAAGGACATAAATGTCTAAATATTGAAGAACTGGTTGGCGTTCTATTGCCTTTAATGTCCTCGTCAACTGTTTTCTTCCGCAGCATCAAGAATAATCGTGTCTCCATAGCATCCTCCTCTTTCACCACTGCTCCAGGGGAAGGACTCACTCTCCAAGCCACAGGAATTGATCTGGACTTTTCCGGAAATTTGCGCTTTAAAAGGAAAGTCGGCTGGTATGTGTAAATGTAGAACACATGCAGGTTATCAAAACGACATGTGTGTTATAGCGTCTGACGCATTTTTAATATCTTTATGCCTTTCAACAAGGAGTTAACAATATTGATGATTTTAGAAGACAGTATATAAGTGGAAACGATTACGTTATTATTTATTTACCATTATTGAAATATAGTTGAGCAGGTGCAAGGTGGGAGGGGGGGGGGGGGGAGAGAAACAAGTAAAGAGAAAAAAGAAATTAAAACAATAATATTAAGGCCCCTGAAGGAAACCATCAAGGTCATAGAGAAGAGGCCTCCTCCTAGTGGTTCCAGAGATTACATACTTGACTATAGCATACGTAAGGCCAAACATAGCACCTGAGCAATAATTATTTGGGGTGATCAAGTATGTTACTTTCAGCAGGAAACGAGATAGACTGTCTGTTTCAAGATAGAGTGTCTGGTGGTGATAGAATTTCACATTCAGGTGCTCCGAAGAGAATGGTTAACTGTTTCACATTTTTAGGCGAGGAGTTTGTCAGTTGCTTACAGATTTGACACGATAGCTATAATTGTCGGTTTATTGCTAGCTATAAATAAATAGGAGAAAGGAGGAATACTTTGTTCGTGACCAGGCGATAAAGCATAAAATTAGCAAGACAAAAAAGAAAAAAAAAGAAGCGGTATGAGCCGGTTTGATAGCCGGAGTCAGTTAGACGTTTTCCAAGGTTGTACCTGGTTTGCAGGCACCTTTTCAATCGAGTACGTGAAATCTTTCTTCCTTGTTCCCTTTCTTGGTTTTTCTTTGTTTGTGGGTTCTCGCAACCGAAAGGATTCTCTCTTGGTTCTTGTGGAGAGAAATTCGCAAATAAATTTGCTTTCCCATCTTTCAACGAGTAATCAATGGTGGCAGAGTCAACACTATTCGCCTGTTCGCAATAGAGCACAGCAAATTTCTACTAATACTTAGGAGGAAAGGAAGAATCGCATCACGCTAACAATTTGTAATTCTCGATTACTTTGCTTGTTTGTTTCAGGTTTTGGTTCAGTGACAGAGTGAGTTTCGTTTTGAAAGCACACGGAATTGGATTCCGTCTGACTGTGCGGATTGGTGAGTTAAATAGTGGATGTGACTAAAACGAGGAATGGGAAATGGAGAATGGGAAAATGAAAACGAGAAATTGAAAATGGGAAATTGTAAACTGTAAATCGTGAATGCTGAATTATCTTATCCAAATCAGTTCTTTAACTCCAAACATGAAAGAGCCCACGGTTAAAAGGAATAAATTTTCGCCTGGCACATAAGTACCTATTATCAATAGATGTGACACAAATATAAACCTGATACATTAACGAGGATATGATGAATTATTAAAATTCTTGAAATAATCCGAAGTGTTGGAAAATATTATCTTTAACAGCATATCACTGTAAAAGCCTCACGAGGCGGACTTAGTGGAACAGACACTGTGGGCGCTTTCCATATTAGACCGCAATAACCGAAAGGATCTGTCGAAAGGATCGCAAATCTCCTGGCGATAATTTTTAGTCTAGAAATACAACAAATTATAGGAAGCGAGTCAAATTAAAGGGAAATTTTGAGAGAAAGGTAAAAAACTCGGGTATACTTCTCAAGACGTTCACTTATTATTTCCAGGAACCATCACAAACAGAAGAGATCTTTTCAGCAGAAAATTTTTGAACATTTGAGTCTTTTAATTAAAAAGATGTACAACCTCTGATTGGTTTATCATATATTACCTTAATAAGGCAATACGATTACTGGGTGGCAATAGAACACGGGAATTTATAAACAATTACCACACCGTACCTGATCTTTTTCTCAAAGTACTTTTAGCGTCCGAAAGGCCCTAGTTCCCCATACTGCTACAGAACTTCGCAATTTTAACCCTCGAACGTACAAGGGAGATAAGCAATAAGGTTGAATTTCCGTAAGACGAATTATCATCTACACCTGCTGTTGTCAGTAGCTGTGGGCATATCCCTTAGAAACGTTTTGACTTAAGTTTTGTGAGAATCGGTTGCTATGGTTACAATATATGACGTCATAAGTAGCAGGTGGTCAAGCCATTTTTTAAGAAAAATTTTCGGTAAAATTTAAAACGGCGCCCAAAATGGCGGCCATCTTGGATGACGTGACAGGCCCCCAGCAGCGCGGCAACCCATGATATGTACCTCATCTTGGAGAACACATCACAGGCTTTCTACTAAAGGTGAAATCTTTTCGAAATATTGTAACGTAATGAAAACGCAAGGGGGGTTTCCATCAGCCCCATGCCCCCCATACCACCGTGGGAGTGTGACGTTGCTTATACGTCTGAGGGTTAAAACATAACAGCAGTTTATTTTAAATGTCAGAAATAATATTTTTCATCCCTTAGATCTCACAATTAGGGTGTTGATAATCATAACCAACATCACGTGCACTATCTTCTAAATCTCGTTAAGCTGTTATGATTTCTTGTTTCCCATTTTCAATTTCTTGTTTTCATTTTGCCATACCCCATCCCCCATTCCCCATTCCTCATTCACTATTTTCCATTTCGCATTCCCCATTCCCCGTTTTAGTAACATCCATTTAATAGTAACCACCTAACATTATGTCTGACAGTTTTCTTTCGCAGAATGTCGCATCCTCGACGAGTAATTGTTATATTAATTTTTAATCCAACTCAACTTGCTGACACCTCACGTTAGTTAACCGACGGAATACTGTCACAAGTCCCATGCTTTGTAGTAGATAGCTAGGCACCCTTTCGAGGAAAGTGCGTGAATGTATAATGCAGAGAACGTAAGAAACAAGAAAATAATTTAAGTGGTAGGTGTGAATACGTCAACCCTTCCTCCTTTCTTTGTTATATCTGTTAGTCTGCTGCAATACGCTTTAATTGTTGTCTATATTTCTGTGTGCGTTTTGTCCATTACAGGTATGTATTTTGGTCAAACAAATTTGATAAAGCATTTGCAAAATAAGATAATAATTTGCTTTCACTTTCAGGTGCTGATCCTGATGGCCGACCAACCATTTCCACACAACGACAAGACTGCTCTTCACAGGTTAATTCAGTTGTCGTGAAATTCTCCGGTGGTAACAGGTACGTTTGTTCATCTACTTATTACTTCCATCAATGCTTTTAATGAATTCTTCTTTACGAGGGCCTGGTCATTGAATAGACACTTCGTGTGTGAATTTCAGAACTTTTAAACTTAATTAACATCGCGGAATTAATCCTCACAAAAATTTAACGCGACTAAAAGTTCGCGTCGATTTCATGAAGCGTTAATTTCCAATAATAAGGGTATGTATACTTTACGACTAGAAAAATAAAATTGTATTGTATCGTATCATGTTGCATTGAATGATATGCTGTGCCACTGCAAGTGCATTGCAAGAGAAAATAACTGCACTTTTGTCTCACATGGGTGCTATCTCGTACCTAGAGTCCTCAGGCTTCTTGGTCAGCGGGTGGTCGCCAGGAGAGACTCTGAGGTAATAAAAAAAGACTTTTTGATTGGCTGTTCACTGCCGTTCACGGTAACAAAACTAATAACTATTAACCCCAGGATTTCTGCGATAACAATTTCCGGTGTTACCACAGTACCTACTTTCCTGGCGACCACCTGTTCACCAAGAAGGCTGAGGACTCTGGGCACGAAATTAGGTTGCTACTGAGTGACTTTTATTGAATGCCTTTTTCTTTTGTTTAGTTGGCTGTACAACTTGTTCTCTGGCGAAATAGAGCAAAAAATTAAAGGTGAACTTAAAACACTGGTAAGCAACTCTTCTCGTTGTAATCAATGAAAAGCGGAAAATTCAATTCTAGAAACATTGTATCTAAAAATATAATTTTCGTGATTGAAAGCAGGGGCTCATTTATGACTTTATTACTGAAAGTTATATGGTTTATTTATTTATTTACTCCCCAGACAATTTACTTACCTTCCTGTTTATTTATTTACCTTCTACAAGATCTGCAGGGAAGCCAGAGAAGCAATAAATGACGATGGAGCGGAATCCATGGCAACCTTTCCGGGTAAATAGGCAAAGTATTTTTTAAACCTTAATCATTATTTGACGTTTTTTTTTTGGGGGAGGGGGGGATAGAAATTATTATTCGGTGCTTGCAGTTAGCTATTCTTCAAAACCTTTATTTGACTTTGGCACGCTGTAGAATCCTCAGTAAACATACCTTTACCTCAATGGACATGTTGATTACTTACTCCAGTCTAATGTGAAATAACCTACCTTCCTGTTCTCCGCGTTCCCTGTGTACGGCAGTTGGCTACTTTGTGAAACCCATGTCGATTAACAGCCGCTGTTCGACATAAATTTGTAAAATCGGCTTTGTTTGAAGAAGGAAAAACGTATCAGCCTTACGCCTGGCAAACATGTGCCCTTGCCTTCTGGATCATTGGAAAGGGCAGGAAATGCCTCACTTTGTAATCTCCACTTTAAAAAGATTTATTGCGGATGGTGACTTCCCTACTTACACGCCATCTTACACGACTCCTTTCATTAATTTCTCTCATATTACAGCAGTTTACTCTAACACGCGCCCTTCAAGGAATTTTTCCCAACGGCCAAATGTGTTTTTGGTGGATGTCAATCATCTGTTTCTAAGACAATTCAAGAACGCTCGCTGAACGGAAAACAATTTGGCAGTAAGTTAGCACCGAGGAAAATAATGAAAAAAGGGTGAAATTAGAGGTTGTTAAGAGCTGCGTGGTATCTGAGTTCGGGGTCGATCAGCAAACGTCTGATTCTCGCCGTTCAAAAATTTCAGCTGTCAGACTATCACAAATAACCTCTTCTCTTTACTTCGCAGTTGGTTTCTGAGAAGTTCAGTCAATTAAAATTCAAAATTTACAGGTTACCGGTTGTGTCCTCAATGAATATTTCCAGATTTGCCGTAGTTCTGTCACAAAAAGTTTAGGAAACAGAGGGTACAACAGATTCGCAAAATCGCTTTATCCACGGCACATTACAGGATTGCGTTACATGTAACAATCAGCAAAAGCCAATCAGCGCGCGAGAAATCAAAAAAATTGTGATAGAAACAGATGATTGACTTCCACCAAAAACAGATTTGGCTGTTGAGAAAAATCCTTGAAGGGTGCGTGTTAGAGTAAGCCGCTGTAAAACTCTGGTAAAGACCTTTTGTGATATGAAACTTACGAAAACCAACCGTTCATCTTCTTCTTCTCTGACAGTTTCCCTTAATGTAAGCAGTGTGGCGCAGATTGATTACTCACTTGTTAAAGACCCCACATTAACCTCAAACTATATGGACGTACCACTGAAGGTAAATAAATCGCTCTAATAAGGCAGCTTTAGTTCATGTTAGTACAGCATATCATCTCATTTTTATTCGTGTGTTTTAAGTTCCGGAGTGCAGTTTCGGAAATAAATATGGCTAGAAAAATAATAGCCTTAATACGAAATCGCAAATGACCAGCTCCCAATTGGTTTGACAGCTCGGTTTGGTTAGTCCGCTGCACCGGTCTCCCAAGGTCAAGTGTTGGAATCCCTTTCAAGCCTGAATATCGTCTGCTTCTGCTTTTTCAAATGCTTTTTAAAAGTTAATAGTTTCACTGTGAATGTTGTCATTATTTCTTCTTTCATCCACACTTCACAAGTATGATCATTTCTGAGCAAAGCTCTATTAAGCATCCCCTCTCTTTTTTTTAGCCCCCCTCTGTAATAAGCCCCCCTTTTGGAGGCCAGTTTTTGTAATAAGCCCCCTCTCCATTAAGCCACTCCCCCCCCCCCCCCCCAGTTTGAAATATCAGTGAAATGACCTATATCAAGCCTTTATCAATATGTTTCAGCCAGGTTGTTGGGAAATTTGGCCTTTCATTTCCCAGAAGTACCATTACATTAGAGTATAATTTTTGTTACAGTTGTAATTTTGTGATACACGCACCATTCTTGTCCCTATTAGGCAGCGATCTTGAAATTTTGTTTTGCTAAAATTTAACTTCAGTTTTTCTTAAATGTTATGATTTGAAATAAGCCCCGCTTCTCTATTAAGCAAGCCCCCCTCCCCCTTCTAAGGCCAAGAGTTAAATAAGCCCACCCCCCAGGGGGGGAATTAATAGAGCTTTTACGGTATTCACACTCAAAAAATGCTTTATCGCGCACGGTCAACTACGAAAAGCGAGTGTGAAAAATAGCTGTATGTGTTTATTTCAGGGAGAATTCAAGCCAATTGGAGACCCTCGTTCCACGGTGCCGTTTGTCCCTGCAGCACTGCCTGCCTTTGCTGAAGTGGACAAGATGGTTTACATATGGCTAACTGATTACGTCTTCAACACAGCAGGCTTTGTTTATCACCAGCAAGGAGCACTGAGGACTGTTATCACGCCTAAAGATGTAAGGATACGTTCAGTTTATACCAAATTAAAGTCAAGTCAAACGCCACTAGCAAAAAATGAAATAAAATACAGTAACACAACATAAAGTAAATAAAATATCATGAAATAAATTGATTTGGTAATCATTTTGCTCTAAAGAGTTCAGTCTCTTGGTCTGTGGCTGAAATCCCACGAGCTGAAGCTATTAAAGGATAGCTGACTATTTTTTTGTCGGGAGCCCCTCTGTCTTTCGCTATTCTAGGACTGGAAAATTTCACCTCTGCTTCTTTGCAGTAGGACACTATTGGAATTGAGATGGTAGGAACGCACTGTAACTTTAAGGTACTGTTTAAGGACTATTACCAATGCCCCCGTATATAAACTGAGGTAACAATCTATGTAAAAGTATAGGATACTAACTAAGAGCAAATCACAACTTGATCTCTGTTTGGCGGCTGACTGACTGAAGGATTGATGAACGGAAGGAGTGAAAGAAAAAAAAAGAATGAAAGATAAGAAGGGAGTAAGGAGGAAGGCAGCAAGCTGATTTATAAGTATCAGTATGAGCCATTTTCTTTCATTTGCAGCTATCCAAGAATGCAAAGCTTCTATTGAACACGAAGGCATTCAAATCGTTTTTACCGCAGGTTTGTATTTATTGGAATGACTCTCACAAGTAGTGTTTTTATTAACTACCGTGAGATTCATTGACGACATTTAGTTCCAGCTACGATTTAACTACTCTGGCGTGCTCCCATCTCTTCTCACGCTCAGAAAAGTCTGTTAGTAGAGAGATCAAGCAACACGTTTACGACAAGCGGCAAACGTCAACCTGCCACTTGCCGTCTGCGGTCTTAAAGTGGAACATTTCTTCTTAAGATTCGCGTAAACTCATTAAAATATAAAACACAAAATGCAGCTTTTTAACTTTTAACTAAAATATTACTTACCTGGTTGAATGCGGTTTCCAAGGGATGTTTTGACGTATCGGCATAATTTGAGCGCCTCGTTTGTAAACTAATTGACAGCTTTTGTTAAGGTGGCAGCCAAACATCAGCTCGTTTTTCGCACTTTTTTCTTCCTATTTGTGTAAACGCCGACAGTTAACCGTTTATTTTGCTTAGAATAATAAATTAAACAACACTAGGCTTAATTAAAGGCCGGTTATTGTAGTAGAACAATTCAAAAACTTGAAATAGAGCTCTGCCTCGTCCCTAGGCGCCTGTTTAACAGGGAGCGCGGGGCGGCGTGGAAAGGATGCAAAACGCGTAGCGCTTCCACCGGCTGCAGTGCACCTATCCCACAACGCCACGCGCACCATCGTATAATAAGGAGGGACGCCTGGGGACGAGGGAGATAAAATGCTCCCATCGTTGACGAACGCGAAAACAAGCCTTCTTACGTTGAAAACGACAAACGGCAGACGGCAAACGTGAAAGATGGCGGGAAAATCATAATCGCGTGGTATTTTTGCGATTCGCGTTTTCCGTAAATGCAATGCTTAATCTCTTTACTAAATTCATAATAACTGCTGAGTTTTCACTATCTTTTGACTCTTACAAAAAAGTTTCTCATCCAATTTTACTCTTGGCAACTCCTGCCTTGTTCCTGGTTTAAAACAGTCCGTTTTACTTAATTTTTAAGCTGTACCAGAAGTACCCTGACCGTCCAGTATTTGTCAAAATCTACACAACCAAAGCTCCCGTCTTTACATCTAGCAGCAATGGAACCATTGTAACTGTAACTAGCAATGCGAAAATTCACGTCACTGCCAAGGATGGAGCCCCCATCTATGCTCTTACAGTGGGACTGGTAAGCTTGCTAGTAATACAATTATCATTTATTCACCGAAATAGAGGAGAACAATGGTGGATAGTTGTTTTAGTATATAACGAACAAGTAAGAAGCCATTCCCAGAAATTTACTTTGTTCTTCAATTAATGGGCAAAAACCTCGCGTGAGACGACCGCTGCTTTGCTCAAAGGTAAATGAACAACAATTGCTATCTCGAGATTGAGTAGCAAGTCAGAGTTCACGAAAAAGATTAAAATTTTTCCCTGGACAATTAGTTTGGTATTCCCTTTTCAAGACGACGACCTAACGCAGATTCAAAGGCCTCACGTGAAGATATAACACACTAACGGAAGCTGGATCCCCTCTACAACTCCACCGAGACGCGTCAGCCTCTTGCATAAGTTTTCTTCGCTTTTTCACCAGTGACTTCGACAATCACTTTCAGATGGATGTCAGCAATCTAGTTGTCAATGAATAATTAGAAGTAGGTTGTACTTGCATAAAAAGGCAAAAACTCCTAACGAGTTGCACGTGTTCTTTAACGTTCTGATATGTTTTACCTTATTTATTTGTTTGCTTGTTTTCAAACCAGATTTTTGCTGAAGAGATCATTATTTTTATTTTTTTCTATAGAGGACTGTTCTTTCTGGATCTCTGGGAGTAAAATACGGGAACTTAACATTCCACACAAAATCGTTCACGTAAGTTGCCTTATCGTTCAAATGCTCAACAGCCCATGATAGCGGAGCTCCCTTGCGGGCCGAAGAAGGCCCGCAGAGCGTAGCACTCAGAAATTTGAATATATTTATTCATGCGAGTTAAATTTGATGGTCATGACGTCACGTGACCGTACGACGACCGACGGCCCTCGCACCAGGCCTCATGTAAAATGTTCGAAGCGTCTCAATACTCGCGCGTTGACATACTGGTGGCGGACTACCCTCGAACTTAAACGCTAACCACCTTTTTTGAGGCTTCAATTTAAAGGATGTACTTTCATGGACATTTTACCACATTTAGTTCGAATTGATAACCCTTCACTGAACACTGACAAGAAATAATTCAGATCGTCTGTTATCACAGGAGAAATTTGATCTGAAGTCAACAACAGGCCGCTGGTTCCTTGACGCTCAATTTTCGATAATTCATAATGAAAAGGAAAAGACCTGAAGGATTGCTTTAAACTCGAAGGCGCTTATAGAAGAAATTGGAGAGCTTGAAGGCAAGAAATCCTTGTTCGAGGACATACTTGTTTTTTTCAAAGGATGATCTGGAAAGCGACCATCGCAAAGGACCACTCGACTTTCGGTTAGATCTTCAAGTACCTCTTTCATTTCATCGGTGAAGTAAATTACATATTTGATTGTGGATTTACATCGTGAGAATTGTTTGATTGAGCGAGTTTACATGTTCATGATAATTTTCTTGAAATGTTTTAACAAATGTGTAAAAAATTGTTCAGAATAGCCGTGCAATTAATTCCCGCTTCGAAAGGAATTGCTTGCGAGTAACTTCACTCAAGGCGAAAATTGATTGCATTTTACATTCTTGTTTATGTGAATAAAATTTTATGTTTGTGAAGGTTTTTTTGCCCCTTTTTCTGTTTATTCATTCAAGGAATTTTCATTAATAAACAATCTGATATGTAGGCTTAAGATTAATCTCTTGTTGCGGTTAAGTGCGTAATTTTCAAGATTTTTTTCTTTGAGCAATTCTTTTTTCGCAACTGGTATATTTTATTCGAAAAGTAGAAATCGTGGCTATTTTAGACTGAGTCGGTGTTGATTTCTCAATCTAGGTTGTTGTTCTTCAGCTCTGAAGGTTGGGTTGTTTTGACTGTTTACTTATTTATCCAGCAACTGAAGATGTCGCTCCGCCGTCTTTGAGTGTAACAATCTTTATATATCTTTTCAATTGTGGGATATTTTCATCTTCGTTATATCCTTATACTCTTATCTTCTTCACTTGAAGTGAATGACATTTTTCTCCCAAATTATCGACTTAACTTAGACTCTTTGATTCAGTCAAAGCGAAATGTAAATTGTGAGTGAGTTTACAGCATGTTTTGGTGTTTGAAATCTCGAAGCCATATTCGGTTTTAAGCTATTTTATTCGAAGAGCTTTCGAAAACAGTTCTGTGCGTTTCTCAAAGCGCCCGAATGTATACACTTCGCGGCCGCAAAACTTTGCCATATTCCTTTGGTAATTTACAGGTGCTTGGATGTTCCGAAAAAGTTTGTTCTTTCGGGTAATTTTTGTCAGTAAATGCCTGCTGCCGGGGCAATATTATTATTTAAAGATACAATGTCCACCTTCACGACAGAAAAGTTGTTTGATGATGGACACATCTAGATTTAGCCATATTTACAAAAGTCGATCGAGTCGCTTTGATAACCCAGAGCAACGTACGGCGTTGGCGTAGGTTGGTTCATGAGAGCAACTGTAGTTTCACGGGTATTCTTCTTGAACAATTACCTTTCCAAAGAATGCTGCAATTAAAACTGGCAGTGGGAGCCGTGCTGACGTCTCTTTTTTAAAGCCAAAATAAACCAACTTCACTCTTTCCTCAGTGGTCCGCATTGTGTTTTTCTCTATGTTTTCCCTCGTTGTCTTGCATATTTTGGTATATAACTGCACAATTGAAATGCACTGTGTTTTAGGGACCAATAATTTGAGAAGAAATTCGTCTTCATAATCCGCAAATGCACGAGGATAAAAATCTAGATCAATTCACGAGTACAAAAATAAGTTTAATGCTAGCACGGCCTTTCTTTTTCTTTCAGAATGCTTTTATAGTGGAAGTCGTTTCAACCCTTTGTGGATTTTTGACACCGAAAGAAACGACAAAGTTGAGTCAAACTACCTGTTTTAGCCTTGAACAATAACTCACCTTAAACAAAACTGACAATTTCAATCAGGCACTCACGAGCCGGCAGTTTCAATATTGGTTTTCCGATGTTTTGTAGTAAAATAAAGTAATCACTCCTATTACGCCTGTTGTCCTTTCCAAGTGTGGCATTTTCTTTTACGTATCTAAGGCTTACATCTGATGAGAATCCTTTCAATTTGTAATTTATTCTTTATAGGCTAGAGAAAGTAAACAAATTGTGAAGCAACCAAAACGGCAGCTAACTTACCTCCCTTCGGCCTGGAAAACTGTCAGTAGTTGTTATAAAATGCAAGGACCGGTGGAATAAAAACCGGTCAGCAGACAGACAGCCGATTTTGGAATTAAACTCCATTGAGCAATCTAGCCGAACGAGCAAGAAAAAAAACGAAAATTAACGCAATTTTCGAATTCCGATAATTAAGATGAGTTCGATTAGTGCTACTGATTTATGACTTGACTTTTCGTGGCATTTCGTGTTTTTTGTTAACATCCGACCGAACACGTTGACAACCCAAAAAGATGACCCATTTACTTCAGAGTAAGTTATATTCTGCTGTTGTAAAATGAGCGACGTTTCAAGTTCAATCAAGCGAACAGCCAGTAATCCGAGGAGAATTCAGAAACCTCGACAGTTAAATGACAGGATAGGGAAACACTGCAAAAACCAAGCAAGGCGACTTGTGAATAAGAAAAATATGTGTACAGCTTGAAGTCCGAGAAAAGTAATAATAAAGCTGTGCTCTAGAATGAGATGTCGAGCTCGGATTCACAGAACAAATCCCCCAAAATATTGGAGGACAATTCGGAACACGTTCGGACTTTTTGAAAGAGAACGGGCCAACGTTTTTTTTTTCTGTCATACAAAATACTAACAAATTAAGTCCTCGATATGTCGGAAGTGAGATTTATATCTCTGTAAACTCAGAGACATAAGAAAGCTAAGCTACGATTGCGGCTCCCTCTTCTTGTACATTCTGAACTCATGCACCATATGAGGTACATGTTGAAAATATATATTTTTAAACAATCATTTTATCATTCCAGGACACAAGTTCGTCTTGTTCGATCTGCTATCGGAGATATCAGGGTATGCCTACATAGTCTGTGTTTTTCTCGATAAACCATTTCCTAAATAATTCAAAAGTTTTACTTACCTTTTTTTACGTTCTTTTTTTTTCACAGTTTAACATTATGCTTCTCCAGATGTTTCTTAATCAGTTTATAAAATCTGGACACTTTGTGGAAAAACTGAATGGTACGTGAAACCGCGAGGTTCTTTTCCAGTTTATCGCAACCCAGAAAGCTGGAAAAGCCTATCAAAACATTCTTCTACTAAATCCTCTGTTTGTCATAACTACCCATGTCGCCCATTCTCGTACAATACTATGTACCTAGGCTTAAAACTATTCTATGCTATGATATGTAGGCCTTATCTCTTTCAGTTCAGAAGAAAGGAGCCTGGAAAACTAGCACCAGAGTTGTTTATTTGATGTAATTCCCAGTAGTTCGTTAAAGAGTCTAAACCTTTACATGGCACGTATATAATAATAATAATAATAATAATAATAACTTTATTAACGTGTCAAAAACTGTAGTAGCTGAGGGGAAAAGTCCCCTCTACTAATTGTGGACACCTAACCTGCCTAACTAAAAACGTAATTAATATATATAAAATGGAAAAATATTTATATACATTTGAAGAGCCTAATTACAAAAAACTGTAAAAATATATTAAAATTCTGTTTCTTCAACTATATTAAAATATAAAATAAAAATTATGTTAAAAATAAAAATTACGTCATGTAATGTTGGCGGCCAGTCATTCTTGGCATAGGTTGCAGCCTCGACAATCACTGACATTTGCAGCCAGCGCAGTGAGGTCCCGATCACGTATAACGTTCTTAAATTGCTTCAAAGAGGGTAAATTTCTTAGTCTAGGAGTGAGATCATTCCAAAGTATAACATTGTTCATATGGTTGTAATAATATTTTGTACATTTGTGATATCAGTCCAATAGCAAGATCTTTTGCATTTTTTCTTGTAGTTATTGGAGACAGGGGATTTCCACTACCAATGCTTCCACGCGTTACCTGGGAGAACACGAACCTCATTACTGGGAAGGTAACTTACCGGCTTCTGTTTCTGAAACATTATATTCAAATTTTGGTACTAAGGTACTTTAGATTCCATTTCGAATTTAGTGTGAGAATTCAAATGAAAACAATTAAACAGAATTTATCTGCGGTACTGGTCATTTTGTACAATAATACTAAATTTTGAGCCTGCGGATGAGCTATTTACCTGTGATTATTCAACCAAATTCTAGTCAATTTTGTATTTTATTCAGTTTTATCCAATAGCTTTATTTATTTCAAAGACCCTGCGTTTGACCTCAAACCATTTCAGACCTTATAAAACTGGCGAACATTGGTGATTGTGAGATTAATTTTATCTTCGTCTTCAATCAAAATACCTTCTGAGCGATACCTCCCTTCAATATCAAAATTTCTCGTATACAAAACTGTTTCCAGTATGTATTAAGACTGCTATTTTGGAACCTTTTGTTCCTCAGAATCCAACAAGTTACTTCTATACTTCAGAACTCACTTTCTTTGTTCTTCTCTGCAGGGTTTCATACTTATTAAAACAGACCTCAAGTATTGGTCTGGACGCTAAAGATGAGCAGCAAGACTAACGGCAATAATTAACTATCCCAAAAATAAAAGGCAAACTTATCTATTTTCGCTAATTTCGATAATATAAATGTAAACCAGAATTTGCAATAAGGCATTTTTCAATAATTAGAACGATTTCATTATTAACCTGAGACTACAGCCTCAAAGCTTGCAGTATTCCCGAGTGCATTGGTCCACTTTGAACCAAATAGTGTTGTAATCGTATACGTAGATACAATGTTTCTTGTGAATGAAACTGGCCAGTTTCGTAATCGGGAGTTAAGGAAAACCGCAACAGTTACGGCGACTGGGTGGCCTACATGTCCGTCATGCATCTGGGTGAAGGTAGTGTACAACCGTACTACCAGTTCTGTCCAAACCGGCGTGATTTTAAAATGACCAGATACTAGGTTTTACAGACAGTGTGAGCTAGAAGAATATTCCAAGTTGCTCTTTTTCTTCCCCAAACGATGTCTTTGCATATTTGAAACTTTGATATCGTGGCATAGTTGAATAGATTTGGATAACCTTGGGATGCTTCAGACTTAAAAAGCAACAAAAACAATAGCAGCAGTAGCAACGTCAACAACACAAATCGCAACAAAAAGCAAACAAGACTAAGATGATTGTCTTCGGCGTAGCTATAGTGGTTCCTTAAACACCCGAACACCATGTGACGACAGACGCTGCTCGCAAATGCGCGTCTACTTTGATTAGCCTGACTGTGTGGTATACTAAAAATGCTTAGTGTAACCGTTGACACATGATAAAATTAATTAAAAGCTTTCTTATTATTAATGTTCAGAAACTTTTTGGGACTCTTGTGGACTTCCCTGTTTCGCTCTTTTTCAATGATAAATCATTTTTATTAATAGCAGGAAGGTTTCGAAGAGAAAGCAAAAAGCTGCACGTACTGCTGTCGGCTTTTCTGTCAGTGGAAAAGAGTGGAAATTTAAAACCAAGAAAGCAAAGCAAAACTACCTCAAAAAGTTATCCAATCGTTGCCAAACTTTGACGTACCGCCTAAGATGCCTTCAAATGACAAATACAAGTTGGCATACTCGTGAGTAGTAATGTACGCTCGTATGGGGGGCTTTGCCTCGTTTCGATGTAAGGATGACGTCATAACCGGAAGCGGAAGTCACGTGTTTTTAAGAGGGGGAAACCGCTGACCAGTAAGGAAAAAAGGGATCGCGGGCTCATGCAACCGGAAGTCACGTGATTTGGAAAGGGAAACCGCTGACGAGTAGGAAAAATCGATTGTGGGCTCAAGGGGAAGTAAACCCGCTGAGAAAACGCGGGCTCAAAAGTCCAAAGTCCAATGGTGGGAACGAGGGTGGTCCTTGAGTCTAAAAAAACAAGAAAATAAAAAAAATAATATTTTATTGTCAACCTTTTTTTTTTTCACAACAAGTGAGAGAAAACTAAAGTGGAGAGGACGAGGGTTTATTCGATTTCTTCTTAATAGCATCTTGCTCATGCTTGGCTTTCTTCTCTCTGATGCCAGCCAGTCTGGCATGACGTGCCTTCCACCAGTTTTTGGATAGCGATGCCTTAGACGTACGATAGGTTGTAAACACAACCCCCAACAGAAATGGTGGCAGCAGAAGTGTTCCTTTGAGTTCCTTTTGATAATATATGAGTGTTCCTTTGAGTTCCTTTTGATAATATATGAGTGTTCCTTTGAGTTCCTTTTGATAATATATGAGTGTTCCTTTGAGTTCCTTTTAATAATATATGAGTGTTCCTTTGAGTTCCTTTTTAATAATATGAGTATTCCTTTGAGTTCCTTTTAATAATATGAGTATTCCTTTGAGTTCCTTTTAATAATATGAGTGTGTTCCTTTGAGTTCCTTTTTAATAATATGAGTATTCCTTTGAGTTCCTTTTAATAATATGAGTGTTCCATGATGAGTATTCCTTTGAGTTCCTTTTAATAATATGAGTATTCCTTTTGATATGGGTTGAGTGTTGCAATTGATAAGATGAGTTGAGAGTTCCATGTGGTGTCGCTAGAGGTGACGTCATGGCGCTGCTTGGCCTACAGATGTCCGATTCAGAGCCAGCAAGCAAGTAAGCAAGTCACAGCCACAGATGACAATGACAGCGATGGAAGTTGTGGAGGGAAGAATCCGAGGGGCAACGTTTCTCATTGGTATCCATAAGGAAACGTCTGAAACGTGATAGGATCCACGACTCTCTTCTCGTAGACTAACTGGTATTGTTTGTATTCTGGGAAGGTGTACAGTTGGTAGTGTTGGGGATCGCGCACAATTTGATATGATTTGACGACCTGGGTCTGCCTGGGTTTGAGGAGGGGCTTCTGGATTTCGTCCAGGACATTCTGACGCATGATGTTGTAATTCAATTGGGTTTTGCCTTCGCTGTTAAGGCGGAACCCTCGCACCTTGCACTCGACGTGACCCTTTTGGGTTTGGTATCCATAGTTCTTGGGGCCCCCTGAGACAAATTCCACGATGTAATCCTCCTTGTCCAATTCACTCGTAAACTCGCCGAGGTAATCACCCAAGACCGGGATGGATTGATTCTCGTCTGTCCAATAGATGACGGAGTCGGTGTCGTAGTAGAGGACACGTTCCCCTAGCTGTTCCAGGGCTGCATACAGTCGGAGCCGGGCCCAACAGGTCGTGAAACATGCCACGAAGATATTGAGGTTCGGTGACACGGGGATGTCTTCGTCTTGGTACTGGTAATGTACCTCCACTAATTGGTCATTGATAACTGATACGTGACGCACGTCCAACGTACTGGTATCTAGAAAACGGTGGAAGGCTTGAGGGTCGTCAAAGGTTTGGACTTGGGTCTTGTTGAGTCGTTGTCCAAACTTGCCCCACATGGAATTGAGCATCATTTTAGCGAGGGTACGCAGCCCCGGGTTGTGTTCGATTTTCTCGTACTCCAATTGAATACCTTCATGCTCGAAGTACTCTCGAAGGTATTGCTGACGTTTGGTTTCGTCGTCACCGACCCAGGATGGCCACCCGCTGGCTTCTTGCTTAATTTTTAACCAGGTGTTCACATAATCTCGGAACAGTCCTTCACACGTCTCGTCAAAATGCCAGACCTCATAGATGTACTGGACTTCGTACCCGAGCTCGACGGCTTTGTTTAATTCCGGGCTACACCATGTTCCCGTCAGGGTCCGCTGTTCGTCGGTGTGCACACATTCGGCACATCTGTCTAAGGGTCGTTTGACCATCTCTTGTTCCACACAGGCAGCACAGAGAGGAAAAAGGAGTTTGGAGGCATGACGGTAAGGCAGGACAGGATGGTAGAGATGACGTGGCGGCAGGATTTGGCATTTGACAAGGCCAAAGTAGAAACTGATGTCGGTGTCACCCGGATTGAAGATGAAACGAGGATGGCCTTTGGGGTACACACAGGTCTTGTTCACCCAGGGGTACAAGGAGGTCACATCAATGTAATGTATTTGTTGACTGGGTGTCACGTGATGGTACAGTTTGACGGCATTGGTACGACCCCCGCAGAAAGCGTCACGGGGATTCAAGGGTTCTGTGAAGTCAAGGGTCCCCAGGAAAGTTCTGATGTCCAAGGAGGTGTCTTTGAGACGGGACCAATCACATTCCCACATTTCCACGACAGTGAAGCCTTGCTCTCTAAATTGTAGGGTTCTTTGCTGGGTGGTCTCGTAGACATCTTGCATGGTTCGATCATAGTGACGTAGATGGCTTTCGTGACGAATGGGGAAACAGCGACGACATCCATGCCAGAAACACCCGTGAAATTCGTAGATGGTGTTGGTACTGGCATCGAAACCATCGACATGGAAGTTAGTGCCAGGGATGCAATACTCGCCGGCATTACGGGCATGTTGAACGCTGTGTTCTTGGGCACACCAGGTTAACCATTCCAGGGCCACTTTGGAGTAGTTGATGCGATTGCGCCATCCTCGGACGGGTTCACTGGCAATACTGTTTGGGATCATGCGATTCATGCGTAAATCGCGGTTACAGGCAGAAGCAATGGTGATGTGGTCGAAGGGGTTGAAGCCCGTGAGCGTTTCAAACAACCGTTTGAATGTCAAGCAACCTTCTTTCAAGAGACGTACATCCGATTTACAGTAGGTCACCAGTTCTTTGCGGAAGTTAAAGACTTTGTCGCGCTGGTCTTGATGCCAGGTTTCCAAGGCTTGCTTGCCTTCGGGGGACATGGTTTCAGGCATGTAGTAATCGAGGGCCGGG
Source organism: Siderastrea siderea (assembly GCA_964030785.1). Taxonomy (NCBI): domain Eukaryota; kingdom Metazoa; phylum Cnidaria; class Anthozoa; order Scleractinia; family Rhizangiidae; genus Siderastrea; species Siderastrea siderea. The sequence goes on from OZ034968.1 coordinate 53,281,270, forward strand.
ATGGGGCCTACGTAGTTTTGATGGTCTGGATGATTGAACTTGTGGGGGAAGTACCCTTTGCGGAGTTCTGTCAATCCAAAGGTTTTGGGAAACGCGGACAGAGGCATCTGGAAGAAACTCAATGAGTCGATGAAGCGGATACGATCGTGTTGCACTTGTAAGAGTTTACACCCGTTCCGGAGCTGCTCGACGATCCTATTGTCACCATAATATTGATGAATGATAAAGTAACCATCGTACCCTTGGAAGTTATGGGCCAACACATTAACTTGGCGGGTATCGTTGACTGTTAAGGTATCCAACCATTCCAGAAAATCTCGGACGCAATGGGTGCCATGGAAACACACGGGTTGGTCGTCGTCTTCGGTTTCGGCCACGACGAGATTCGCGATGTGTTGTTCTTGGGGTTGCATGGCTTCAATATCAAAGAAGACATGAAGGGGTGGTATGCTGTCGTCCTCCTCCTCGGGTGTGGCATCCACCCTACGTTTGGGGCGAGGCCCTCGTTGTCGTTTCCTCTTTCTTTTCTTGTCTTGAGTGGCTATTTGAATAAAACAACGATGAGTTGCGCCGTCCACGTACTCATGACAGCAGGGGCAATCCATGTAGCCACATTGATGGTCGTCCATGTGGCGAGCAGGAAGTAGGAGGAGGCATTTAGCACAGCGACGGCGCCGAAAGCAGACGGAGGAGTCTAGGTTGGTCACGGGTTTGCCGGCGTGGTCCTTGACCAGATGCATTTGGAAACAGGTGTCTCCAAAAAAGTCCCGATGACATTGTTGACAACGTTGCGTGGCTTTCTGGCCTCGAGGGTACGCCTCCAGGAAATCAGGACACCCTTTTTGGCAACAGGCCCTGCAATGACCTTTTTGTTTGGTGCATCGATGTTGTCCCTCATTGTCATAGGGTTTCCAACAATGGGCACAGACGTAACTGGATCCGAAAAAGCCTGGCAACTTGGTAATGACATCATAATGGCCTTTCTCGTGCAACAGGATCAATTGTTTGTCTTGAAGGGGACCAAAGGTGGTGATGTGATAAGAACGGTCCGCATCCACCAACAGGATCTGGTAACCGGCCAGGGAAGGAGTGGTACTGAATTGGGTCAAGGCATGGTAGTCACAAGGGCCGAGGGGCACATTGGCCTCGTGATGAAGCAGCAACGCGAGTTCTTTTTGAATTTTCCGTCCATGTCGAATGGAGTCCCATTTCGGGTGCTGGTCCAAGCGAGCTTTGGCGGTGACGAGGGCTCTGGCACAACAGAGGTCATCCCTGTTTTGGATCTGGATAATGGAACGTTTCTTGGGTATTAAATTTCGTAGAGGTTGATGTCCGGGTTTCTCCTGGCGTCGGCGGCCGGTGCCTTGAGGGGCATGATGGACTTGAGTAATGGAGACTTGAAAGGAGTCGTCCATTTCAAATTGTTCATTGCTGTTGAGGGCTTGGGCTAAACGTTGGAATAAAGCCTCGACACGGTCGCCGCCTTGGCGCCATTCACCTGCACGTAATCCCCAGCCCTGAAAATTATTATGGAGTCTGTTGGAGGCGATGGTAAAGTACAGACGATCTTGATCGTGGAGGGGTGGTGTGGTGGTGGTCAACACTTGATTCACCGCGCGACGTAACCCCTCTTCTAGAGCTCCAGTCATGCTCTGATTGGGAATGAAATTCCCCCTTTGGCGTAAGCGGGTGTTGAAATGACGTTCACGTACTCCCAGACGGTTGCTCAAACGATCGACATAGGGTTGGAGTTCAAAGTCAAAGACACCCTCCGTATTGGCATCCAAACCTCCCCCAGTTTGTTGAAGAAGATGGGTTTGAAACGCACGTTGGCGTTCGAAGCGATCCAAGGCCTCTTCACAAATCTCATCACTGTCCGCCATCTCTTCATGGCATACCAAAGGTCCCACACAGGAAGTTGTCTCGTCTTCTGGCTCTGAATCGGATATCTCGAGTCCAAGCAGGGCCAGGACCTCCCGTCTAGGGAGGCCACTAGGCCCTGCTTCCTCTTCTTGGCGAGAGGACATGATCAGATGAACTGACTGGAGATCGGGGCTCTGTTTTTATAGAGAACCAAAAGGTCACGTGGGAGGGGAAGGAGCCAATCACTAAACAGGGTGCCCCCTGAGAGGGGGTGCCCTAGGGAGGGGTGGGACGAGGTGGGGGGACCCCCCTCCCCCCTCTCTAGTTAGGGTCCAGGGTGCATGATGGGAACGAATGAGAGACTATAAAACAGATCGACCCTCGAGGTGAGTCATCTCAAAATGGACGCTGGCCATGAGAAGTTGCTAGAAACCTTTGAAGACTTTGAAGTCGATTTGGAAGTTGAACAGATCTTGGAGAAAGTGAAGAGGGAGTTGGAAGAGGAGGAGGAAACCTTTGCTGAGTTTGCCGAAAGGTTAAAAGAACTGGAACCGGAGAAAGTCGAGGCGCAGAAACGCCGAGCCGAAGAGGCCGTTCGTTTGGAGACATATTGTTACCCTCACATGACCTGTGACTGGTACATCGAGGGCCTAGATTATTGTTGGACGAACTGGCACCACCAATTTAAGCGGCCAGCCACACCTCCCCGAGCACCGCCACCCTCTCCCGATGTCCCGCGTAAGACCGTTCCGCACCCGCCGTCACAGATCCCCCGTCAGCTACCATCAAAGCGACGACGACGACGACGATGACTCCCCCACCGACTATGACCCCGACGACAACGACGACGATGACTCCGACTATGACCCCCACGACGACGACGACGACGACGACGACGAGTACGAACGGGCAGTCCTCAGGGCGAAACGACTACGCAACATGGTCAAATGTGCACGGTACCGGACCGAAAACCCAGAGAAAGTGGCCGCCTCCAAAAAAAAGTACCGAGAAAACAATCGAGAGTTCCTAACGGAGATGCAAAGGGTCTACCGGGAAAGGCATCCAGACCGTGTGATGGTGTCCACCCAGTGTTACCGGGACAAACGTCGTAAACAGCTGTTGACGGCCCGCCAGCACTACAAGGCAAGGTATCCAGAGCGCGTGGCTGAGTGTAATAGGCGTTACCGGGAAAGGAATCGAGCCATGCTGCTGGAGAAGCAAAGGCGCTACCGAGAAAGGAATCGAGTCCAGCTGGCGGAAGCCCAAAAACGCTACCGGGAAAAGAATCTGGAACACATCCTGGAGAAGGAGCGACAATATCGGGAGACCCATCGAGAGGTGTTGATGAAGAAAGAGAGGTGTCGTCGAGCCCGCCTGCGGGAGAAAAAGAGCACTCGAGCCCGCCTGGTGGAGAAAAAGAGAACTCGAGAGAAAATGGAGGCTTTAGGAGCTTTGACATTAACCATCCCCCTGACGGATTATTTGAAATCCATTCCTGTGACGCAGGAATCTGTGGATACAAACGGACCGCCCACGGACTCTCATACTGTGTTTGATTTGGATTCGGGGGGCGATACAAACGGACCGCCCACGGACTCTCATACTGTGTTTGATTTGGATTCGGGGGGCGATACAAACGGACCGCCCACGGACTCTCATACTGTGTTTGATTTGGATTCGGGGGGCGATACAAACGGACCGCCCACGGACTCTTATACTCTCATTGATTTGGATTCGGGGGGCGTGCAAGTTGCGGACTCCCCTGATTGGGAGAATGTTTCGTATTTGCAGGAGTTAATGAAAGACATGTCACCCGAGGATTGGCAGCAGGTCATGAACAATGTCGAGACTTTTGATCTGGAGGCATTGGTGCCCCCTGAAGACCTCGTTCATGACATGTCATCCGACGAGGGGGTGGATTTATTGTTTGATTTGTAACCCCCCTCGTCCTCTGGCAGAACATCCGTGTCAGTATTTGTGAGAGAACAAATGAACTTGACAACTCATCAATCAATCAAAATGACACAAGTGACATTGTTTATTTTATCTGGATTGTCTACACCACAATGGGTTTTGTCTCGCCAATGCTGCTTGAGACTACCGAACTGCAGAATAACAATGTAACATTTTTTGACTCAACATGTTAATTAAATGTTTACAATTTCAAACGTTTCTTGGCTTGCATGATTTTCTTGACCACCCGTTCCGTCTTGTTTTTCTTGCCGGGTAAGCGATCAATGGCTTGGATCATCTTGGTATCGGCTTTCCATTTATCTTGCAAATTCTTAGCACGGCTGTAATCAATGTCGTGTTGCTTAGCAATTTGGTCCAAACGATTGATGCCGGGATCCCCCCGTTTCAGACGTTTAGCCAAATGGGTGCCAGGGCCCATGTACTGATAACCGGGCCAATGAAATTCCTTCCCCGTTTTCGCAATCCATTTTTGGACATCCAAGGCTCCTCCTCGTTGGGGGCGTTTTCGTTTGATACCCCTTCTCCTCCTCCTCTTAGCGGGCATGTTTATTCACTGTCGTATTGCAAACGTCTCCGTCGGGGTTGTTTGGTTTTGGTCCAATCTTCCCAACCGGGTAAAGGTTTCAATCGTTCCACTTCCCGGGAGACGCCTTTGCCTTTGCCTTTGCCTTTGCCTTTGCCTTTACCACTCTCAGCTAACTTTTTTTCCCAGGCCTTGCGACGTTCTCGCACGGCTTCTAAACGCGATTGTAGATCCCCTCGACTGGTGGAAGGTCTCTCTTCTCCTCGACTGGTAGAAGGTCTCGGTTCTCTCGCGCCTTCCCTGGTAGCAGGGGTAATGGTGGGTTTGGGAGCCGACGGACCTCCTTTTATCATGCGCTTCAACCATTGTTCCACGGGTCCCGTCACCAAATCCCCGGCTTCTTCCTCGCCTTCTTCACCTGGCGGACCACCCGGGGCACCTGGGGCACCAACCCCCACCCCACCAGGAAATTGACGAATGCGTTTGGTTAACTTGATTAATTCTTGACTCAACGGTTTGGTTTGAGCATTGACCAGGGCGGGAGGTAATTGAGGGTTGGTTAATAACACATGTTTTTTGGCGGCGAGCGTGGCGGCTTTGTTCAACAAGGCATTTTCGGTGAGTTCTCCTTTGTAATATTGAATGAGTTGTTCCAAGTCCTTTTGGGGAATCATGTACACTTCGTCCATGGTCGTTGACTACAGTCGGAGCAAAGTTCCCCGTCTTCCTGGTCACGGCAACTCTTACAAAGACGGGCCCTCAAGATGTGTTGGTACTCTCGATACAACAGGTGATATTTATGCTTCCAATAATGACACTCGTCTTTCCACTGGTCGGTGGCCCGATTGGCCTCTTGTAATAGAGTCATCCAGGTAGGGGGCGTTAACGAAGGCATTGACATAGCACCTCGTGCAGTCCTTGAAACAACCCTTGTCCTTTTTGTTGGACTAACCACTGACGACGTTTTTTGACGGAATGTCGACGACGTCCCAAATCACGTAGTACCTTTTTATAGGGTTGAAGTTTAGCCAGCATGGGTGGGGTGACAGGAATCTTGTTTTTTAAAAAGTTCAAGACCAGTTCACTCACAGCATTGATTTGATCGGCATTGGCATGTTGTAACAATTCTTGACGTTTGGAACCATTGGCTTCTTGTAACATGGACCGTAAAAACGGGAATTGACGTCGAAGACGTTGCATCCTTTATCGGTGACGACGACGATACCGTTGATTGGCTTTTTGAATCGTGCGTTTTATACGTTTATCCGTTTCCAAGGCCGCGGCTTTCCCCAATCCTACCATGGCGGGCACCAATAGATTTAAAAAACCGCCTCGTTGACGACGGCGTCGTCGTCTCCTCCTCCTCACCATGGTCGACCCGTCAATAGACGTTGAAGGACTTTGTCTTGTTTGATGAGGTCTCGCGTCTCTTTATAGCCTTGACGGGTATTGCGTTTGAAATCGGACCACCAACCCCCACCTCGTTGTCGTCGGGCATGTTGTACATTATCAGTAATGCCTTTCAAGGCTTGACCCCCTAATTTGCCTAAAGCCAGTCCAAACCCAGGGGCTGGACCTGATAGAAACATACTCATGCCATGGGCAATTTTATCCACCAAACGGGGTTTGCGGCGCATTAAAGCCCCTCCTCGTTGTTTCCTTTTTCTGCGTTGACGTCGAAGACGTTTCATTGGATACAACATTTGTTAGGTTTTTTGGCATAGCCTTTGTCGATCAACCAACTGTTGTACCCTTTGGTACCCCCTCGTCTTTTATACGCTTGATATTGTTGTTTGTACCCCGAGACCATCTTTCTCCCTTCGGCAGCACTCATTTGTGGTTTTTTCAAAGCTTTGACCAAATCACTTGTGACGTCATACCCCTTTTTCACGTCGACGAGCCAAGGTATGCCTTCTCCTTGCTGGGTTCTTCTTTTTGTCCGTCTTCTTCTTCGGGGGGCCATGGTTCTAAGAGTGTGGGACTAGGAGGGAGCGGCTTTTTATGGATCCAATACTCTTTGGGTCTCAAGGGACGAGGACATCCATCTACATAACATAGGCCTTCCAAGGGTTGGTACACAAAATGACCATGGTAATCTTGGACACATCGTTTGGGTAATGGAGGGGTGAAATCCACAATGGTATCATCCAAGGTTTGCATCTTGATTAAAAATCGTTCCAGATCCTCCAAGGGAATACCCCGCACATGGGTTTTCAATTCGGTCAAGGCTTTGGCATAGGTGGTAAATGCGAATCGACTCATGGTCACTTTAAATCGGTATTGTTTAAAATCATTCCATCCTTTGACCACGGTGCCCACCGCCGCCAAACACGCTACCAACGTACTGTTTTCCAAAAGGGGACCCGCAATCATACCGGCAGCCATCAGGAGTAAGGCCATGCCATTGAACAAGGCATTGATACACCTGTAATGATTCAACATTTTTCGATAACACCACCATTGTTGATGATAAAAGGCATACAAGGAATCCATGCGTTGTAATAATTCCGGGGGGAAGGGAAGACCATGTTGTTTGGATCCATTCAATAACGACACGACGGTTTTCATCTTTACGGCGAAACACGGGACGAAGACGTTTGTACGCTCGGTGCTCCTCCTTGTTTATAACTGGTCACAATGCTATTGGTCATGGTGACATTAGCAATTTCACGTCCTTGGGCCAACTGTTCTTGATCTTGTAACAGCATACGTAAACGTCGTTGTAAATCTGCTTGACGCAAGGTACGAGGGGGCGGAGTCCGAGATCCTCGAGGAGTGGAGGGACTGGAGGAAGGTGTCCTAGGTGAACCGGGAAAAAGTCGTCGTCGTCGTCCGCGTCGGCCACCACGTCGTCCACCACGTCGGCCACCTCCACCGCCACCACCACCTCCACCACCACCACCTCCTCCACCACCACCACCACCACCACCAGCACCACCACCACCACCAGCACCACCAGCACCAGCACCTCCTCCACCACCACCACCACCACCACCACCACCACCACCAGCACCACCACGTCCACCACCTCTAGTCCTAGGACCACGACGTCCCCCACGTCCATTTCCACTTCCCCCACGTCCATTTCCACTTCCCCCTGCACCCGCTGCTGTTCGAGCACCCGTTGGTGTTCGAGCACCCGCTGCCAAGGGTACGCTAGGAGGACTCGCAGGAGTTAGAGCACCAGAAGACTCCGGGGTGGTCTGTATGCTACGGAATGATTGACTTCCTTGGCTTCCTACCCCGGCTGGGGAAGAAGCCTGTGCAGCGGGCGCACCATCCAGATCGGGCCAGCTCGCGATGACGTCCGCAGGGGGGATGGATTCCATAAACTCCCAGAGGGGATCAGGGGGCATTTCCTCCATGGCGGCGTCGATAAGGCCTTGGTCTCCCGTCAAATACAAATCTTGCCAGGCCCTTGGGGACATGACATTGCCGCTGGCCGCCCCCACCCCCGCCGGGGACACGGTATCGTACGATTGCGGAGGTTGACGGTCATCGTCATCATCGGCCATGGTCGCTCTTTTTCCTGTTCAAATGGGGTGTCGTGCCTTTATAGTCGTTTTTGATAGGTGCGAGTCCATCCTTCGTCTTTTAACAAGTGACTCAACACCCGTTGTTGATCGGACGAGGCGGGATGTAAATCCAAGACCAAATACCCATACGGTCGTGTGGTGGCTTGATGAAACGTCTCCAACGTGTCTTTCCACGTGGTCGGAAACGATTGAAGCATGACATTGCGTACCCCTAATTGATCTCGGGGGTTCTTGAACGCCACGATGTAATGGGCATTGCGGGATATACTTTTCGCATAGCGACCCACGGGAAACATGTCTTGGCACAAGTATAGGACGGTCACCCCTTGATGATGCGAATGTTTGGTGAATAAATCCAACACGCGTTTATCGTGACTCCCTTCGTCCATTAAATCATCCAAAACCAGAACCCCCTGTCCTTGAGGAAACCATTGCACTAAGGCCTCATGATCGGGAATCCCTTCGTGAAACACCACCCCTTGATCTTGCATGCCTTGAAATCGATCTTGCCAGGCCCCATAACAATAATGCATTTGGGTCGGTGGGGTTTCAAACAACTCCGGGTTGTCTACCAAGAGTTTTTCCGTAAACGCGGTTTTACCACATCCCGAAGGACCCACTACCAAGATAGAGGAAGGCGTATGAAAACGAAACGGTTTCCCCGTTTGCATGATGATGACGAACTACCCCTTAGAAAAAAAAAGGCACCTTTTTATTGGAATCGGTGGGACTCGAACCCACGCACGACCCTCCTCATGTATTCGAGGGGGGATCCAAAGGCTCTACCCACTGAGCTACGACTCCGACACCACTTTTTTCCAACAAATTTTATTTAAGCATTACATTGATGATACGGATGACAACAAAGTTGATACCATCTGGCTTCTTGGCCTACAATCAATTGTTGAAGGCGTTGACCGGCTTGATGGTCATTACTAACATAATCATGATCCGAAAACTCATTTAAAAAGGCTTGCAAGGTTCGTCCACGGGCTTTGGCTTTCAAGTACAACAAGGCGTAATCACCACAACTCTTGCTTGTAATGGCTTGGAGGGACTTGCCATTGGTCACCACATACTTCCAATGTTGGACAATCCAATCTCGTAACGGGGTCGCTTGCACGTACGTGTCCATAGGCAAAGCATAACTGTCCAGGACTTCACACACCTTTCCATCCGTCCACACCGCTAACCAATGTTGTCCCGGTTGATCGTGTGGGTCGGTGTTCACAATGTACCCTTGGGGTTGGGTCTTGACAGGACTCTTGGGTAAACGATCACAGGCCACCGTCCCGTAAAAGACAGGGTTCAATTGGGGGTCGTCTCGGGCTAAATAATCCAACTGCACATTATTCAAGGCCACATGTTCCATCAGTGCTGGTAAATGTTATACAACACGGCTCCGTTCCTGTCAATCTCCAGCAAGTTCTCAAATTCTCCATACACGAGTACGGTTATATTGGTACCGGGGGCGGCTCCAAATTCCAAGACCAATTGTAAATCGCCCGTTTGCTTGGGATTGAGGTTTTGACTGTCAGCACATCCATTGGCCACATTGTCAAACATGAACAAGGTACAATTTTTCCTGTGGCCCCAATCTCCTAGTTCTACCATATTGCCTTTCTTTTTACACCAAGCACCACTGGCTTGCAGAAAACGGAAGTAGCCTAGATTATCTCGAGTGCCATTGTTGCGCACTAAGTGCAGGGTTTCATAAGGGTATTCTTCTCCTTTGACAATCTGTTTAATGGACGTCAGTCCCCATTTCTGGAAACAGAACGGATCTCGGGTCACATCTCCATTGAAGGCGCGGCTGTCCAACAATCCCACAATCAATCGGTCAGGCACTCTGTTTTGAAACAGGTTGGGGATATCAAAGCGGACCAGGTTGCCTTGCATGCTGAAAGTCCGGATTTCACTGCGGACGGTTGGGTAAGCCGCCACTTGGCCTTCAGTGTGTCTTTTGCTAGAGATACTCTGGTAGATGGCGTCATTCAAACGCAGTTGGCAGAGATGAAACCGTAGTTTGACATCGCCTTCTAGTAATCGGCCAGCTAGAGCCACTCCATTCAAAAACAGGCTGGGGCCATTGAAATGAAATTTCATCTTGATTTCGATACCAGGCACCAACAATTTGCCAGTGTGAAAGACTTCCAAGTGTGGGGTAAACACCAGACTGTGGGTGACACCTGCTGAATACTTGGCGGTTTCGGCTACCATGGCGGCCAAGGCTCCTTTGTGATTGGCGGGGAGATCCCGGTAGTCATTATGTGGTGCTGCACTGTTGGTATTGTTGTCCGTCCATTGGGGTGGGAAATCCACTTGATTGTACCAGCCTTGGGGTCCTAACACGGTCTTGCCATCTTCTCGGTCATAATTCAGCAAGGTTTCCAGGTAAGCTTTGTAATGATACGTGTCGGATTGTGGACTGATCAACGTGCCATTCAAATGCATGTCAATTTGTTTGATGATGGAATGGGCCAAATTATTGACGGGCCACAATTTCTCCGCGGCCACCAAGTTCCCGTTATCATCTTTTTTCAAACTCAATTCCATGGTAAAGTAACTGCGTCCCAAATCCACAAACTCGTCCAACCCTGGAATGATGAATTCCATGGGATTGATACCCGTGGTGGTGGGTTGAATGGTGACCATGCGATAGGCATTGATGCTAATGTCGGTCGGTGGCACCTTGAAAATCCGTAAGGCAGGGTTGACGGTCGCTTCGGAACGCTCGTGAGCCGGGGCGGTTTGCGTACTCACGTCAGGCATGTTTAACGTCGTCGAGTGGTACCCCGTCGTCGTCGTGAGGGGTTTTTATAGCGTCGTCGTCGGGCTAAACGTTGTCTCAAATCAAACCCGGGGACTCTCATCACCTCGGGACTCAACCATCCACCACGTTGTCGTCGTGGCATGAGTTTCCAAAACGGATACAGTCCACCCCATTGAGACAACCCTCGATCACTACGAATCCGTCGAGGTCGTGAATGCACGGGTTCCATTAGACTCCCAAAATATCACGTGCACGTTTGGTTTGTTTGGGAAATAAGGCAGTGGCTACACGCACGGCGTCTTTCACGTTCTTATGACTCAACGCTTTCTTGGCTTGTTTGGTGATTTCCTTTTTAAGGACGTCTTCGGCTTTGCGTTTGATACCTCGTGTCAAACCCGTTTCCAAGCCTCTCTTGATATTACTAGGCAATTTTAAAGGATTTCGCGTCCTTATAAGACCTTGCAACCCCCCACGCATCAGATCCGTCATCACTCCTTTGCCTTGTTGATCATACCACTCGTCGGTTCGAAATCGTGTCAAACTTCCCCCACGCATGGTGTCTTCTTCTTCACCAGGGATAAACGTTTTGTTTAGGCTTTATGGGACTCCCCTTTTTATACCGTCATCGTCGTTTTTTCCGAAAAGCGGCTTCCAACCCTTTTTTAGCCCCGTAACTCGCGGCACCACTTGCGGCACCCAACGCCACAGCTTTTCCTCCAGCGATCAAGGCTGGAATGAGGGCCGCCAGGGGCAAGAGACCCCCTCGTTGCCTTCTTCTTCTTCGTCTCCTTCCACGCACTCTTGTCTTGGGCATCTTGTCATTGGGACACTCCCTTGGCCATCCCCTTTTTATGTCTTTTTGAAGTGTAACGTGACAATGGTATGACCTTCACCAAACTTGACCAAGTCTCCTCCGGCACCAATCGTTTCAGCCACTTGAACGTGAATCATTTCCACCACCTCGTTACGAAGAGACATGTAATGAATGTGCAACGGTTCAAAATACAGGGTGCCTCGTCCTTCTCGCTTGTACTGGATTTCACGCAACAAATCAGTCACGCGATTGCCTACCATCATACTGCCTGCCACGTCCGAGTACACGTGCAACGATCGGGTGGGTTCCCCCACCACGGAACGAAACGCCGTATTCAAGTTGGTGAAACGCCACCCACAACTCATACTCAATTGTAAATAATCCGGTAAAATCGCACGCACCGTCCAAAAGACAGCGTTCCCCTGACCGTCGGTGACATCCTGCCAATCGCTGTTGTTGGTGATGTCGGGGACTTGATCCCCCAGGAATTCTTGCTGTAAGTTCGGGCCCAACACCAATCCACTGCTAATTTTACGTAACCATCCCATCTTGACCGCCAACTTGGTGTAGATGGTAAGGACTGGTGTTTTGTTCCTACAATGGCATACATTCGTGTTGTCGATGAGCAGATCGTCGCCTTCCCACTTGAACTTGACGTAGGTGTGTTTGCCTTGATCGTTGGTAAACCGGCCTCCTTGAATGGCCGTTTCCTGGCGTCGTTGTTCCAAATGGGCAATCGTGGCTTTCATGAAACTCACGCCATCCACCACCCAATCCAAATCTTGAACGTCTTGGATGAGGGTTTGCGCCGTGCCTATGCGCGCGGCCATGGTGCCATCGGTTTTACCCGGGGCGGGATAAGTGATCTCCCACGACGTCGCTAGGATGTACCCATCTTTCTTCACCAACTCGTACAAATTGACGCGGGTATCCGGTAAGGAAATGGCACTCAACCCCACTTGCCATCCACCCCCTGTGAGCTGTAACGGTTGAGGTAAACGAATCTTGAAGGAATTGGCTTGGTTGTTGGGAAATTCACGTCGGTTGGCATGACTGGGTAACGTCACGTAGAACGACATGTTGTCTTCTTCTTCACACCACCACTTCCCTTTTAAAGTGGAGGGTCAGGAGGGTACGCCCTTCACCAAATTTCACCAGATCCCCATTAGTTTCGGCCATCTGGGTTTCGACAATTTCCACCACTTCGTTGCGTACTGGGATATATTGAATATGTCGAGGTTCAAAGTGGGTGGTGTTTTGAGGCTGGTACTTGATTTCTCGTAAGAGATCGGTGATGCGACCCCCTACCATACTGCTGGTCCCTACATCACAATACACGTGCAAAGGACGCGTGGAGGGAAATTCCAACGAGGGACGAAAGGTCTGGTTCACATTCACAAACCGCCAATTACACGTCATACTCAAGTTCAGATAATCCCCATCCACTTTCCAAAAGGCGGGCTTGTTGCTGCCATCCAGGACATCGGTCGGGGTGGGAATGGAGTCCGTATGAAATTCTTGCAAGAGATTCGGACCCAATCGATACACGCCCGTCGACACTTGTTCAATCCATCCCATTCTCAGTGCCAAGGTTCTGCCCCATAACACGCGTGCCACTTGTCGTGTGTAATCCACATTGGCGGTATTCAACAACAAATCCCCTTCGGAGGTCCATTCAAACGTCGGGTATAATTTGACGCCATTGTCCTCGGCCCATTTGTTTTTGGGTTCGGTTTCTTTGGCACGGGCTTGCACGTAACGGTACACCAATTGATGAAAAAAGTGCGATCCCGTCGACGAGGCCAATTCCTTTCTCATATCTCGACCGTAGACAGTGAGTTCGCGACGTTGATGCCACCATCGATCGTTGCCTTGATCGTCTTCGGCATACACCCGTTCGTGCCATCGTACGTACAACAGAGGATGGGAATCACCCACGCCTCCTTCTTCCGCTACCACGGGAATGGTGGGTAAGGATAAACTCACCATACCCACCATCCATCCTCGTCCCACAAATCGGATGGGTTTAGGCAATCGGTTTCTGAAATGATGACTCTTGTTCCCAGGAAACTCTTTGGTACTCGCATGACTCATCAACGTCACGTAAAACGAAGAGTTGGGCACCAACGTCATTGTTTTAGCGGCGGCGTCGTCGTTTGCGGGGTTGAAGGGATGTCACGTCTCCACGAGCAATCCAACTATTGTACTTGTCGGGCCACCCTTTCCACTTGACCAACCAACGACCTTTTTGTCGCTTAAGTACCTTCTCAATCCGAAACACCTCGGATACATGGACTTTTTGTAAATCCTCTTCATAAAACGTACCTTGGACGGGGGTCTCATCCCATTCGCGAATCTTATACGTGGGGACAGGACCAGGGATCACACGATGCACTACAAACACTTCTTCGGTCCAACCGGGTAAATACCCTTTTTCAAAGGTACGATGAATCGTATTGAGACGGACATGATCCCCCACCTTCAATTGGGGTTTTTTGTAGCCTTTCAATCGTTTGGCATACAATCGGTTCCACACGGCTTCTTCGTTGTCCCACGTCACGTTTTCGGGGGGCATACCAATACTTCGATGACGGGTGGCATTATACCCCTGCACCAACTCGGGTAAGACATTGTCAAATTTCAACGTGTTGGCCGCGGTCAAATAACGGTATAACCGTTCTTTCAAGGTGCGGTTAAATCGTTCCACCACACTGGCTTTGGCATCCCCTTCGGTTGAAAAATGATGGATGTCTTGCTCCTCCAGCCATCGTTGAAACGTCCGATTATAAAATTCTTTCCCTCGATCCGTTTGCAATCGATTCGGGTGACGTCCTCCTTGTCTCACAATCTTCTCAAAGGCTTTCACGAGGGCCACCCCGGTTTTGGTTTTCAACGGTTCGACCCACGCGTACTTGGACAACACATCCACCACGGTCAACAAGTAGCGTATACCCCGATTATGTTTGGCCAAACGTTGTACTTCCACTAAATCCGCGGCCCATTGATCATCCAACCCCCCTACGATCACGGGTAAGGTAGCAAAACGACGACGTCGGGGTTTATGCAAGGTGTAACCCACATCCTGTTCCAACACCTGTTGGGCTTTTTTCAAAGGGAGACCCTGGGCTTTAGCAAATCGTTGCACCCCACCTAAACTCCCCGGGGCACCAGGATCATGGTAACGCTTCAACCATTGTTGCGAGACCTTCTTCTTCTTCTTCGTTGACGAAACCTTGGTTTTCTTCTTCAACCATGAGGACGACGAACTCCAGCGTGGGGTTCTCTTTCGAGGGGCCATACGTTCTGGCATTCATCCCATAAGGTCGATATGGTAGGGACCGTGTGGGGGTGCGCCTTTTGAATGATTCGATACCATCGCCATGCCTCTGGGTGAGCTTTTAACCATAAGACAAACACCACCCATCGATATAGGTTGCGGTCCACATGGGTTTCTTCAAACAGGTGGAGAGGATGCGTGTCCTCGGGACAAGGGGGTATGGGGATTTGGGTGCCGGGTTGATGATCATATAAAACTTGACAAAGGGTTTGATGACATTGCCATTGCCCCAGGGACAAGATAGACTCCCACGCATCACACACAGACTCCATGGTGACATTGATAAAAAATTTTATTCGTTCTCTCATTTTAAAAGAGACCTAGACGGCCATAACTGACGGTCTCTAGACCTTTCTGCCAGTTCTCCACACTGTCACTGTACTTGGGGGGTGGTGGTGCCGGGGCTACCATCATTTCTTGACGGTTCTTGAGCTCTTGAATTTCTCGTAACAATTGTTTCTCATAGTCTGTCAGGGGTCGTTCTCGTTCCACGTCCTCTTTCCTTTGCACTCGAGGGGGCGGGCCAGGGATGTCATAGCCCCTCTTGGGATATCCTTGAGCATCACGGGTGGGTGGTTCAGCTTGTTGGTCGGCTTTTTTGGGAGGGTTGTCATGAAACCACGTCCAGTACTTGGAACCCAAGGGTTGATCGGCCCATCGGAAGAAGCCACACGTTTTCTTGGAACAAGTCAGAAACAACCGATCGGGGTTCTGAGTCGAATGACTCTGTTGAAGCGTAGCGGGTTCACGGCAAAAGCATTGTAAACCACCCCACATGTCCAACACTTCTACATGAGGTTGACTATACACGGCTTTCATATACTCCAGAACTTTATCTTGACCACAAAACAGCAAACACGGTTGCATGGGACATTTCACATACTTCCATCCCTTTTGAGATTCTCGGGCCTCCAAACGCACCTCATGGTAAGGACATACCATAGTGTCCAAGGAACTGGCTGGGAGAACAGGTTTGGGGTTTTGAAACCCAGGGCTTTCAAAGATCGTTGCCATTCTCACCATCCTTTTCAATCCTTCATTGTCATCCTGAAGTGGAGGGGGACTTGGCGGGGATGGCGGTGATTGCTCCACCATGTCATTTAATTCTTTCATCATCTCTTCCACAGCAGCTCGGGTGTCTTCCACCACGTCGCACACCACAGGATCACAGTCCACGGGCGTCATATGTTGAATGCTCTTCTTCTTCTTCTTCCCCTCTGGGGGATGGGTTGATTTTCTCTTCCGATCGGTGGACATCGTACTCAAAGGTTGATGTCACCCCTATCGACCCTGCCTTTTTATACCTTAGACCCTTGCCTGTCATTGGTCAGCTTATCCTACCCATATAAGGACTTGTTATCTTCCCATTGGTCAGCTTGTTCAATCCAAATAAGGACCTCTTGTCTTCCCATTGGCCCGTTGTCCCTATTTAAGACGGTCCCTTGGTCACTAGATCTTCATTCTCAAAAGCCATGCCCCCAGACATCATGATCGGAGAACAAGATCTCGGTGCCTTGGAACTGCAAGTGGGTCATGGCCATGTGGTCTACACCGGGGGAGCCAAAGGTACGGATGCCCTCGTGGAAGAACAGGCCAAACACTTTGGGATGCAACTAGAAGTCCTGGTCCCCCCGAACCATCCTCGATCCACTTTCATCACCCCTTCTACGGTGGAAGTCCTGATGCTGGCCAACCCCCATCTTCACCAGGCGGCGGAGAAACTAGGCAAAAAAATGCCCAGTCATTTTTACACCCTGCAATTGCTGCAACGCAATTATCAATTGGCCAAAAAAGCCCATACCATCTATGCCTTTGGCATCTTGGAACCGGATCATAAACGCGTGAAAGGAGGCACTGGTTGGACCGTGCAATTGGCTATGGATCAAGGCAAACCCGTCTACCTGTTTGACATCCCCAGTCAATCATGGTACCGCTCGGACCATTACTACCAAGTCAATGAGAATGCCGCCACCCTGGTCACTGGCAGTCAATTTGTCCCTTGGGGACCTAAAAAGCCCACCCTACATCAAAGCAGTGCTATTGTGGGATCCCGGGATGTGGACGAGAAAACCCGAGCCGAAATTCAAGCCTTGTTCAACCGCACCTTCTGTCTACCCGAGAACATTGATCAATTACGCATGGAACTGGAAGACTTTCATTTGTAATTTCTTAGTTTTTACTTTTGGAATTGTACATAGCTTTTCTTTTTTTAATTTTTTTACTTTTTATTTTTTTTTCCAATTGTACATAGCCATTTTTATTTTTTCAAATTGTAGATAGCTTTTTTCAATTGTACATAGGAACGCCCCACCCGCGTGGCAAAGAACACAGACCACCCATTGTAACATCAACTCTTTTAATTAAAAAATTAAAAAAAAAATGACATCACTGAGTTTGCACGTGGATCATAAATAAATGTCTCTTGACTCACAGTTGCCTTGACTCACAATAAAAACTCAACGGGAATAGTTCAAGGAAATAAAATACGACGCACGTGGTCCCGAATCTCCTCTCTCCTCTCTTGCTCCTCCCTCCGCCGCTCCTCTCGCTCCCGCTCCATCTCCCCGAAATACAACTTGATCCTTTGCCATGGGCGGGCCGCATGTACACGTGGCAGGTACAACTCCAGTTCATTGTCAACCTCTTTAAATTGTTCTAAGGTCATCGGCCAGCGACATTCAAAATTCGACCGAATGCGGTGCTGGTCCACCCATGGGATGATCTTATTCACCAGGGCTCCCAGCAACGCTTCCGTGATCTGGGGATGGGGCCGGCCCTCCCGATCACCATTCTCAGTCCAGACCACACACCGCAAAAACAATTCAAAAAACGCGACCACGCGCTGACGGGTGAGGGGGCGCCAGGTTTCCTGTCGTCTCTCCCTCATCAGTCTGGTCTGCCGATCCACAGCCGTTCGCTCTGGCCCCGCTCTCCTTCTCAAGTACTCTGGCCCACCCCCATTCACTGCACTGGCTAAAGAGCCCAAGGGCTTTCTTGTTTCTGACATTTTTCACTTCACCAACTGACATAAGTCGTAAAGACTGAACTCAAAGCTAGGAGTGACGTCCTGTGGCCTCGCTTGACTTATATACCCTAATTCGCGCAATGCACCATGGTCTATCTAAGGAGGGGGGAGGGGGGTCCCCCCACCTCTTCCCCTCTCAAAGCATGATGGGTCTTTTCTCTCATTGGCCTATTCCCTCCCACGTGACCCTTTTGGTTCTCTATAAAAAACCCCCTGTCCCATTCCATCTTTCACACTCAATGGATGATCCAGTCCTCAGTCCAGAAGCCCAACAAGTGATTGATCGTCTACGAGCCTTGTTGTCTCGACTCGAAAAAGACTTGGAACAGATCCGCTTCAAAGCTTCTTATTTTGAACTGCTCCGACTTCATAGTCAAAAACAACTCAGTCGGAACGAATTGGCTTTATTAACTTTGAAAAACTTCTACCGGTGGTGAATGGGAGACAAACCCGACAAGGGTCCTAGCAAGGTCAGCCCTCAAGCCCTGCACATCATTGAACGTTTGGGAGAGATCCGAAAACAAATCAATCACCTGGTTCAACCTTTACGTTACAAGCTCACTTTTCAAGAACTGTGCCGACTCCGAAAAGAAGGGATCATCACCACCGTCGAGTTTCAACTCTTGATCAATCCACTCTTTGATCCTTTCGTCGATCCTTTTGATCAAACCACTCTTTGATCCTTTCGCCGATCCTTTCGCCTGATGGCTCAACCCCCACCATGTGTGATTTGTTTGACACCTCTCGCCAATTATACCACGTTGAGGTGCTGTGGTATTCCTTGTCATGTCGCCTGTGCCAAGCAACAGAACCATCAGCCCCGCCTATGCTCTACCTGCCACGTTCCTCTTGTCGTCCAGGAAGTCCTCCATGAAGACTGGAAAGAAGACCCGGATTTTATGCAGCATGTCAAGGACGATTGGAAAAACAATCCTATCTGGTATGGCATTTGCTATGAGAACAACCACGCCCTCCAAGGATTCTGGGGAGAACTGCGCGATCCCTATGAGCCTCACCGCAAAACCCTCTACTTTCTGGGTCACACCAAAAGCCTAGCCATTGGACGGATGAAAACCTGTATCAGCTTCGCGTAAAAAAAAGGACACCCCCATGTTTGGACATTGAACTCGTTTTTTTCTACTTGTTGTCAAATGTTGATATATGATTTACATTAAACTATTTTCTTTCCCCGCGCCTGCCCATTAAGGCTCACAAGATCAGATGAAGAAAAGAATTGTATTCAGGAGCATGCGTCATGCCAGACTGGCTGGCATCAGAGAGAAGAAAGCCAAGCATGAGCAAGATGCTATTAAGAAGAAATCGAATAAACCCTCGTCCTCTCCACTTTAGTTTTCTCTCACTTGTTGTGAAAAAAAAAAGGTTGACAATAAAATATTATTTTTTTTATTTTCTTGTTTTTTTAGACTCAAGGACCACCCTCGTTCCCACCATTGGACTTTGGACTTTTGAGCCCGCGTTTTCTCAGCGGGTTTACTTCCCCTTGAGCCCACAATCGATTTTTCCTACTCGTCAGCGGTTTCCCTTTCCAAATCACGTGACTTCCGGTTGCATGAGCCCGCGATCCCTTTTTTCCTTACTGGTCAGCGGTTTCCCCCTCTTAAAAACACGTGACTTCCGCTTCCGGTTATGACGTCATCCTTACATCGAAACGAGGCAAAGCCCCCCATACGAGCGTACATTACTACTCTCGTGATTTCACACGACAAACCTCCTCCACAGACATGAGAGGCACATAAAATGTTGCACCGTGCAGCACTGGTCATACAGCGCACTGAGAAATCTCACTTATATCACAATAGGGCCATACTCAGTAAGAAAACGTATGGCTTCACTTCACCAGTTTAGCTTATTCTGCAGTTAATTCTCCACTGTTCCACAAACACATAATCGTTGAGACCTCATTTTCGTGTCGTTAGTTGTGGCTTTTTATGTTCATGTATCACTTACTCATCCTCGTTATGTTCTGCGGCAATAAGGGCCTTCAAACGATTTTTCCCAGTTGTACTACCCGGCGCTATTCCTTATGACTTCTCCCATTTATCACCAGCTTTTTTCAATTTATTTGACTGCTTCATTTCCCTAATGAGCTAATTATCTTTCCGAGATCCTATCTTTAGATGCTAATTCAGCAACTAGGAAACGTCTGGGTCTCCTGTCTGCTTTCGACTACGCTGTTATGCTATCAAAGCATAACAGTAGTGCTTGAATCCTGCTTTATCAGAGCGAAAAGCCATTCGCAATAATATGCACCACTCACTGTACAAAGCTGTTATTTTAGCTTGCCTTTTAAGATAAGACATCTTTAACTAATAAACAAAGTTCCTTGCTTTAACACTTCTTCGTTTACAAGACACAGTGTGAATTACCGTGCCCGAAATCGACCCGAAAAGTTTCGGGGCTTTCGAGAAACTCTTCTTTTGTTTTATTTTTTTGTCTTTTCTGTTTTTTTTTTTCTCCACATTTTATTTCTAGATTTATTTTCAGTACAGTACAATCAATAATAATAATAATAATAATAATAATAATAATAATAATAATAATAATAAATATCTAATTCTTTTCCAATAACACCTTCATATGCAACTTATATTATTTGTGATAGGTGCATTTACCGAACAAGCTTTCTAGCATTAATATACAGTTGCCATTTAGCCTGAAATTTTCCTCTCCTATTGGTCTTTGCAGCTATCTACATTTCTGTTCTGTATCTCACATCAACCATTCCTATAAAGACTCTGAAATTTGGGGTCACACTATGTTTACGGCATGTCCAAATATGAAGTTTTGCAAGAATAAAAAGATAATTTAATAAATCACACTCCTCATCTAAACTGCCTACCAAAACATCTTTTAAAGTGAAATCCTCACGCTGACCAGAGAGTGTATACCAGAAATTTTCAAACTGTTTCCAAAAGAGATTTGAAAAAGAGCATACATAAAATAGGTGATGAACCGTTTCTGACCCAGCCTCACAAAAAGTACAAAGATCATTTGGAACATAACCTATCTTAGCTAAGCGATAATTTGTAAAGGTAATGTCGCCTAAAATTTTAAATTGAAAATTTCTAATAAACGTATCAGATGAAAGCGACTTTATATTAAGAAAGGCATTTGCAACACTTGAATCATCAAGGTCAAAGTCCTCTTTCAGTTTTTTGAAGCCTCTCGAAGGTTTTCCTTTTTCGGACACCAGCAAGTGATAAAAATGCTTACTTTTACTTGTTACTGGGTTAAAGATTCCTGATTCTTTTTCGATCGAATACAAAGCCTTTAGGTGGGCCGGAATCGCACTTCGTACCCCTGTCCAGACTAAAAAATTTGTATTTCTCAGTCCAACATCTATTGCATTGTTATAAGATCAGTTGTAGATTATCTTTATCGAATTGTAAATGATGG
Source organism: Siderastrea siderea (assembly GCA_964030785.1). NCBI lineage: Eukaryota > Metazoa > Cnidaria > Anthozoa > Scleractinia > Rhizangiidae > Siderastrea > Siderastrea siderea. Next base: position 53,302,532 of record OZ034968.1, read on the forward strand.
CAAAATGGAATTCCAGCTTTTACATAGTTTGGATAATATATTGGTTTACCATCTATTTTAATGTTTTTGTTATTCCAGATTATACTTTCGGAAACGGGAGGCTTTGTTGAAAAAGAGGCCCTAAAATCAGCCCACCACTGAACAAGCTCATTGTGAAATTTAGAATAGGTTTTGTAATCTTTAACGTCATAATTACATCCGAATGAAAATTTACCCCTAAAATCTTCAAGTAAGTGGTTAATATAAGCCTTCCAAGGCAACGAGCCTTCCGATAAAAGTCTGCCAATCCAGGCCAGTCTTGATGCTTTAATTGAGGTTTCGATATCTATTAATTCAAGACCACCGTGTTTCAAATCGTTTATTGTGCAAGTCGAGCTATTTTATCTGGCCCTTTCCATAGAAAATCAGAAATGATGGAATTGAGTTGTTTGATGAAATCCTCAGAGGTTGGCAGAATTGAAAACACATTCAATTCCCATTTTTGAACAAGCATGATTCCAAAAATGATTCAAAAAATCGGAACAGCATTCCCATTTTTGGAATCAGAAGTGATTTGATAATCGTGACTTTGCCATACAGTGAGAGACCCCGGCGACTCCATAACCTTGTTTGCATTCGGATATCTTTCAATTTTTCATAAACATTTTACTGCAACAAATCCACCTCAATATACGTGAAGCAATCCCGAGGGCCTTAACGCTGTTGCACCACTTTAAACCAAGAGGTGTCTCTGTGTTTTGTCTAGACGAACCAATCCACATGGCTTCAGTTTTGGAATAGTTAACCTTCAAGCCAGAGCAGGATTCAAATCGAGAAACTCAATCCCTGCCAGGTTTTTTTTTCCTGATAGCCAACCTGATTACTCCTCTTCCACAGTCCAACCCAACATGGACTAACTTAGATACCAAGAGCGCAAAACTCCAGCAGGCTCTGGGGATCGTCGTGTTTTATCAAGCCTCCCCCCCGTTTCAAGGCAAGGCATCAGGTTGGGTTGTTCTTGTGTACCTCGAAAGATATGTCCCACACTCAGGCCTAACCGCATAGCCCTGAGTGTGGGACATTTGACAAACGCTCAAAGAACGCTGGGCCACAAATTCTAGTTTGCCAACCACAAAGGATGTTGAAAGCAATTTGCCAACATATTTGCCAGTGTGTAGAGGCACCATAAAAGAAAAAATTAAAAAGCCTCAGAGCACGACAAGTTTTAGTCATAGGTCAAAGTTAAATAGCATCATCAATGAGTGAATTGTATTAAGATATCTCAAATTAAAGATTGCGTAAATGCCTCATCCAAATATTTTTGTTCAGCGGGAACAAGAAGACGTCAGGTAAAGCAAAGAAACAAGCCCCTATACGAAAAATACTAACGACGAATCGATAGAATTCGCTTTTTTTTTGTAGCTAAAGCGCAACAAAATTCCACGATTAGGTACAACAATTTTTTACTAGTATTCGATTTTGGCCCCATTATTCTTGGACTGAACTTGGCACGTTCGAAGCATTTTTGCCTTAAACGTACGGAAACGCAACATCTTAAGCCTACAGCATTGGGTCTAAAACCAATGGAGTCATTTGCATGTCAACAAAATGCAGATATCAGGCATGTTTATAGCCGGCAATCTTTATATTGGGAGTTCTGTAAACAAGTGCATGAAACTTTAAATCTTTTTCTATCTCATTAACGAGTTGAAGAACCATACCAGGAAAAGCACACCAAATAATATTTGCGGAAGTTTTGTTCTATTTCCTTGGAAAAACATTTACAAGAAAACTAATTTTTCTCGGTATTTCGCTGGAGATCTGTCTGAGTTTGAAACTTTACATGACTGCCATTTTGCCTTTCCACGCAGTGCAAAAAAGAAAAAACAAGGAACTGTATTTTTTTAAAAAACACATTAAGCCCGACTGTGTGTAAACTTTCAATCTTTTTGAACATATCGGTAAACAATTATTCGTACTTGTGACTGCTATAAGGAGTGCACATGTCTTTGAAAAAAGGAAGTCTTTTGCAACTTAATAGTGCTAGAGGTGGCAACTATTCACAGACAAAAGCGTCCGAGATTAGCAAGGGCAAGAGAACCAACTACATGTTTTGCATGTCTTCGACTTCCTGTTTATCATTATCTTATTAAGCATAGACTGTTCGAAGAAGTCATTTGCCAAGTTGTTGCCTTCGCCCTCGTTTTTCAACAAGGACTGATGCACAATCATACGAAAGGTTATTTACAGGGTTACTCAAACAAGCAATTAAAATTAAAGTGAAACATCAACAAAAACAAACAAGCAAAAAAAACCGTTTTTTGCCCTGATTGATTTTGGGCCAGCTTTTTACTTGTCCTCACACCGCACGTACCCATTTTGCAAAGACTTATAAATGTCAATCATTTTCTAATATAAAAAAAACCTACAATTAATTTTCTTGAGGAGTTTACCTTGTCATTACACAAACCTATTCAGCCCCCGCATAGATTCAGACAACACTTTTCTTGCCTTCTCTGAGAGAAAACGTTTTCAATGAACATAACAACCAGCGCGAACAGTACGTCTTCGCCTTTCATGGATCTTCCTTCCAAAGCAGAAGGCATCGCATGGTGCTGCGTTTTTGCTTTGGAAGCTGTTTTAATCGCCGTAGGAAACTTGTTGACAATTTCCCTTTTTGCAGTACAATTTCCCTTTTTGCAGTAAACAAGAATCTTTGCAAGAAGAGCTTAGCTCTAGTCATCAACATGGCGTTTGCTGATCTGATGTTAGGAGTCATTCTTATGCCATTTGACATTTATTTATACACCGGGCATCGTTATCTTCTAAGGACAGCAAATTCGTCGACGTCTTTGTATATTTTCCACGAAATCGTTGCCGTCGTTTTGTTTCATGCCTCTTTGATTTCTGCTGCCTTTATATCTGGTGAGAGACTTTACGCCATCTTTTGGCCTACTGGTGCATTTCGATCCTCATTATTATTCCGACTATTATATGTTGTTCCCTCACAGGTCCGCTTTGTGGTTGGTCGGCTGTTGTGCTTTCTGATCGTAGGTATCCAGGCTTCAGGAATTTCGATTCCACTATCTCTATTGATGTTATTAGGATGAAGTCTTATATGGATAGCAGTGAGGGTCACGATCAATAAACTTAACTTTTTCCAAATAGGAAGATGTCCCGTTTCGTTAGCGTGCTCCAAAACTAAGGAGGTTTGCGTACAAACAAGTCGTATATCGCTGTCGTGTCCTTTTATCCTGTCTTGCATCGCTCTTGCATCACACTCCCTGTTTCCCCGAAGTACGGAAGTATTGCCTAACAACAATTAAACAGAACTTTACAAAACCAACGCTTGAGAAAAACTTGCTATTTGTTTCTATTCTTGCCTTGGTTTCGTGGCTCCCAGTACTTATTGTTAACTTTTTAACGTTTTTTCATGAGGTTTCGGTACCTTGGCGGCTGCTATACACGTTTCCAGCTCGTTTGCCAACCCAGTTGTCTATGCATTAAGACTTCCCGAGTTTAGACGGGCGCTTGGTTTATTCTGTTTGAAAAAGCAAGCATGGATAAACAGAGGAAGATGTGGAAGAAAGAATAACAGGGTTGCAGATTTGAACGGCGCCCTGCAGCTTGAAACATTGGGAACCGATCCTAGTCGAAAACATCGGGCATGCAAACATAAAGTTATGGATAATTAATTTAGTAGGTTCATTGGTCAAGTTGTTGGAACTTGATCATTGGGAAAAGTAGCTTTGAACGAAGGTCATATTACAAACTTAAAGTGATCATTTGAAATTAATATTGAGACAGTTCTTGCAAAATAGTGATGAGAGAGTGCATAGTGACGAAACTTATCCATGATAAATAGTGATAAACTAGGAGATGGGTTTCCGGGTTTAAATAATGTCATAGTAGTGTTTTGTCATTCTATGTCAAAACATCTTTACCCATAATTAAATAATAAACTTGGAAATAAAACACATTGCAAACATGTACACCCCTGTTCTCACTGGGTTATAATGGCACGACTTTGATGATGCAGAAAGTGTCGTTGATACGTTGTATCATTAATAATGATGTAGATAATTTCAGTCGCCTTTATTCCCTTGCAAACGGCACAGTTATTTGCGATTCTTTTAGTAATTTCGATGATTTCCAAAAAAATAATATTATAGATTTCCCAGACAATTGATTTCTCGTAAATAAACTGACCATGAAGACATTTATGAAGCTTTTAAGCTTTAAAAAAGGAAAAATTATGCATCTTGGACCTTAACGGTTATAGACACTTTTTTGGTATCGAAGAATATATCTACCCGAAGAATTATGCAATAAGCTACAGCTACCTCGGTGTCCAATTAGCCATGCTGCTCTGAATCCGTCGCACTTATGTACAACAAAGGGTAATAAAGGGTTTCATTTCTAACGAAACTGTGGTGCTGCGACGGTGGAGGAGTGTAACAAGTAAAAGTGGATTTATCACCTGCGTTTATAAAATAAATTGGCCACCACCAGCTGAACTCAGCAGATAAATCCAAATGTTTGTGTTTTACAAGAGAGTGACTGCAATGGTCATGCCCATGTTTACTTATCGTGATCAATCAATTCTTGTTTGGTCAGACACCTGCGGACATCTTCAGCGAAGAGGCTGAGATAGTCAGCTACTGCAAAGTCCAGGCAAAGCTTTGGCTTTCACAGTCCTTTTGCTCTCTTCCTTCCTGATTCTTTTTATTTCATGCATGCAAAGGAATCTCTGTGCCTCTTTGAAAATTATTTTTTATCAAGCTAATCACACTATTATCACTAAAAACAAGCCCTTGGCTGTCTCTTTTCGACAAGCAATGAAAGAGGATCATACAGTTAGAAATATTTATGAATGTTAAGGCTAAGATTTAGGCTTTCGGGTCAACGTGCGAGGATCAATGGAAACTATTAAAATAATTGATGAATAAACCAAAGCCGTACTAAAAATTCTCTTATAACATAGCTAGCAAATCCGCCCAATCAAATTCACCTTACGTGAGGGTGCTCAATAATCCTGTTGACTGCACGCTGGTGGTGTGAGCAAGCTTAACTTTGTTTTTTTCTGTCTGTAGCGGCCTATAGTGTCTTCTTCGCGAGCAACTCGGCAAGTAAATGGCCAAGAAAAATCATTTACAGCGTAGTAAACTAAGGAGAAAGTGCAACAGAGTGATTTCTTAGAACGAGCAAGGAACTTCGTTGAAATTTATTTATTTATTTATTTAAACAATATTTAGATAGAGGTGCCCAGTTCAGCGTGACACCAAATATATATCTATTCATGACACAAAATAAAACACAGTACAATTGAAGAGAACCGTTTAATAATTATAACAAGCGCCACACGTTTTCTGTGACTTATTGCCAAAATCAAAATAAAAAAAGCACTGACAACCAGAAAGGATGACATTTTTCTCGGCTATACTACATAAAATAACATCGTTTTACCTGCAGACGATGTAGCTCTGTGTTCAAGCAGCTCCAAATATTCAAATAAAATAGAATGTAATGCAAAATAAGTTGAATGATCGCTTTTCCAGTTGTTTGATTCATTGTTGTTGTACCACATTCCGTCCGGGGCCTCTGAACCTAGAACCACCACGTTCTGTGCTCTTTTCAACTCTCGCAGCTACAGTGCTGAAATTATACAGCTTCTTTGGACGATGAATACAACAGTTTTTCAGGAAACACCAAACCTGTACCACATTTTAGAGCCAATTAATAATTGGACGACTTTTTCAAAACATTATTCTCGGACGTTCACTTCGGAGCGGTTTCATTGATCCATTCAGCTTTGCAAAGAAACGCTGCAACACTTCGCAAGGTTTTGGCGCCTTTTTCGTTCAGTCATGTGATCAATTATTGTTCCCTTTTTTCTCTCTTTCTCGTTTTTCCCCCCGTTCTTTTTTGATTTTTATGGTAACTACTGTTTGAGTTTTGGATCAACAGCGCACTAATTCGAATTGCTCAGTATAATTTCAAATTTCAACGGAAGCGAAATGGAACTGCAGCATCCTGTCGAAAAAATACTATTTTAGTAAGCTTATAATCGTTCAGTTTTCGCCGGCATATCAACTGGTTATGTTATAAAACAGCTAGAGTTGCTCTAGGCTGCGCCTCGAGCAACTCTTACGCTTCTCTCGTGCTCTCCAAACTGAACCAATTGAACCAATTGTTAATTTCGACGTCGTGCGTATGTTCAGCAACCAATCACGTTAGCCGATATTTTAGCAGGCGATGCAACAAGAATCTAGCCTGCCAAAATGTCGATATTTTTTCTTCCGACCGCTGACATTGCCGATTGCATGTACTTGACCAACCTACATATTTGGTGCACTCAGATTTTAGAGACATCGCAATGTTTTTTTTTCTTTGACATTTTTTTAAAAAACCCTGTAATTTTATATATATCAGTAACTGAGACAGTGAGGCAAATATCTTGCACTAGTACGGTAATATATTTATTCAAGCGCGGAAAGGTTTCGCTTTTCCATCTAAGACAATAAAGGAAAAGAGAAATAGAGTCACGAAGCTTTATCAAGAATCAAGTCCTTTCGTCGATGTTGTGTCACCAAAGGCTACATGAGCTGTTCTCAGTACAGACATTTCGGGATAAATCCATTCACCTGCTTTGTTAATTGCAGATAAAAGTCATGCAACAACACTGTTGAAAGGCTTTTTGGCACGGAATTCAATGCATTTTAAATAACATCTATTTTAGGCATTCTATCTTACATATAAATAGAAAAGAATATACCTAATTGAGGGCTACAAGCAAAAAATCATTTTCTACCATACATGCATACAGTGCCGATCAGCATACACCCTTTCCAAGAAGGCAAACTAAATCTTTGGTTAATCAACATTTGGTGTCTTCAACTGCTTCTTCGCCCGACTGTGGATGGCCGGAAACCCTCTTCAAAGATCTTAACTGTATCAATGACGGCATAGCAGTAGCTGTGTTAATTCTTCTCCCTAGGCCTTCTGTGTTTATTGCCGCTTGCTTTTTAACATGATACCAACCTAACGCTTGCCTAAACTCTTGAATTCTTAATGCGTATACAAGGGGATTGAGAAAAGAGTTGGTGACGCTCAGTGCGTAAGTCGTGTGAAAGATGCTGAGTGACAACGAATTTTCATGCTCATTAATAAAAGAGACAATTATCATAGGAATCCAAGAGAGCAAAGCAATAAAGGAAACCAACAGCAATGTTTTTGTCAGGCGTTGCTTTTGTGAGGCCCTGTTTTGCATTTCTGAAGCGATACTTCCTTGTTTAAACTTTTTCCAAATACCAATATTACAACCGCAGATAATAAAGAGTGGAGGTAAAAAGCACGACATTAAAGTGTTCATAGCGATCTTGATCGACATTAAGACAGCTAAAACAGCACAAACTATGGACACTAGGAAAGCTATTGTCCAAGATATGAAAATAACCATGCGATATCGTCTATTTGACAGTGTCAGATGCTTCAGCGGCCAATAGATGGCGTAAAATCTCTCACCAGATATCAAGGCCGCAGAAATTAATGAGGCCAGGAAAAAACTGTAGAATATCATAATGTGGAAAAAATACAAAGACGTGGATGAACTTGCTTTCCATAGGTGGTAAATATCCCCGATGTATAAGTAAATATCAAGAGGCAGATACGCACCCCCAAGCACATCAGCAAAAGCCATGTTGATGACTAGAAATAAACTCTTCTTCCGAAGATTCTTGTTTACTGCAAAAAGAACAATAGTGAGCAAGTTTCCCACGACGATTAAAACAGCTTCCAACGCTAAAACGCAGCACCATACGATGCCTTCTGATTTAGAAGGAAGATCCGTGGATGGGGAAGACGTATTGTTCGTGCTTATGGTGTCCATCACTGTTTGGACGTTCGACTATCACGGTAAAAGCGTTTCCACTTTGATATAAGGAGAGAACGCGTCGTAAATGATAGGGAAGAACCACTTGAACTTCGTGGTAATTGAGTTCTTAGGGTTTTGACAAATGTTGGACATATGTGTATATTAATGCCAAAAAGAGAACGTGCGGAGGTTTAATCGATGATTAGAGAGAAAACCTGGTAGATGCTCAACAGGAAGACCGGAGAATCTATCACCGATGCCCATCACGGTCTTTAATATCGGCCCGTTTTAAACATAATTTTCGCAAATATGAATGATTTTCTTGCCAGAATGGTCAAAGATTTAAATTTGCATATTGCAGTTACGTGCTTCGATCGTCTCCCCATTAACACCACCACTTCTCTTTTCAGTGCAATAAACTGTTTACAGCGTGTAAACATGGCAGATGTCTCAATAAATTAACACCCAGATGGACTAAATGGCTTTTGTAATTTTAATTTGTAACTTAACTTAAAAGATGACAAAATGGCTTAATGTATTGCGCAGTGCGAAAAATGGAATCAGTAACAAGTTATATTTATATCAGCAAGTCGCCACCGGATCTTTCTTTCTTTCTTTCTTTCTTTCTTTCTTTCTTTCTTTTTTACAAGCCTTCGGAATCATATTCACAAATAAACTTATTTTAACTGCGGAAATTAAATGACACCCAACGCATCTTTTCTTGAAGTTGAGGTTTCGTTTATCAAAACCTATTCATTGGCTCATTCACTCAATCCCTCAGCTCGCGCTTCATGCATTTAGTTTATTAGTGTTGAGGCAACGTGCAAACATCTTACCATATATCTCATTAGATTAACAATTGATTATGTGGACCTGGGACAAAGGTAAAGGTATTGAACAATTTCAAGAACACATCAAACTTTCACCATATTTACTAAAAGAATCTTGCGCAAGAAAATGGTCTGTTGTCCCTTTTGATCTGCGAGGCGAACGATTCGTTACCAGACGCATGCAAATTTCGGTCCACACCACGTAAACTTGTCTGAAAACTGAACGTTACACTATAGTAGCTAAAAATATGTCTCTGAGGAATTATTATTTTTTAATTCAGTGCAATAACTGCATATCGCTAGGACGTTTGCAGCTTTGATATTGATTTAAACGCCCGAATTTAGCATTTCGGGCACAATATGTACGAATCACTCCTCTCTAATACACCGTCTTTTCGTTGTCAAACAGGACATGTATTCACCACGTATATTTGGGTTAAACTGTAAATACAGTCAAAGCTCTCCTTGCGACCACTCTCGTAGGCGACCAGCTCTAGTTACGACCAGGATTGTGAAACCCCGTTTGACTTGTCACTAAAACTCTGCAGTGAAAAGCTCTCATAAACGACCGCTCCCGTAGGCGACCGCGACCACTTTTTTGAATTACCATCGAGATTTTTCCTTTTTCTTAAGTGCTTGTAAGCGACCACTTAACTAAAAGCACTCTTTTCTTGTTCACATTTAGAGTAATACATAACACAAGTGCTAATGGTTCTTTGACTTGTACCTACGCGGACCTCTATTGTGATAGGCAAAAAAAATTTTCAATATTATTACTACTATACTGTTAGTGACCATTAACATATGCCAAGCTTCACGCTCAAAGCTCTTATAAGCGACCACTCTCTATTGTTTCATCATGTGGTCGCTCACGAGAGCCTATTCTCGTAGACGACCAGCTCTATATCTAGTTGCGACCACTTTTCTAAATTCCCAAGGTGGTCGCTTACCATAGCCTCCACTGTATAAGGCTTTCAAGGAAGTCAATTTGCCAATACATAGTGAGAGGATAAATGAAAATTCTCCTCTGTCTTGATATTATGTTGCCTTTGCGCTTTATATAATTTGAAAAAGGATAAATGAAAGTTATGTCGATTTAAAAATCGAAATGTAGGACAGAAATTCCGAAAAAAAGGAAAATTGACTAGAGTAACGCGGTTCGCTGTTTCGTGTTTCTTTTTGGGGTTGCGATGAAGAGAAATTGCAGTGAACATTGATTGAAAAATGAGGGAATCAGAGGGAAAAGTAATTTCGGTTTTTTCAAGCCACAATCGATGAAATCACTAGTTTTGATGAAAGTCACACAATACTGCTTTCCAGCAGTAGACCGAATTATCATAACAAACAATCGGACGTCATTTCTCAATCAAGTCGCTTTTTCTTGTTCGATTTAACGCAACCAATTTCACCAACTTGTGTGCTGTGAACAGGGGACTTTTATTTCATCTCTCTCGTGAGTTGCCTGAACTTAAAGTTGGCGATCCCGAAGAAACGTGGAAAATGTTTCGCTTGTTGTTCGTGTTATGTTTGATATTTGTCCTGGGTTCTTTCGGAAACTCTCAAAACAAAGCGACTAACAAGGTCAGCTTATGTGAGTTTATTATTTAAATATTATTGTACTGCTTGATTTTCCATTGGCATTTCAATTGTACGTGAGTGAGACTGATGTTCTACTTATCCCCCAAGTTGAATTTTCCGCCTTTTGAGTTCATACTTGAGAAATTGATATTTGATGAAACTTTTAGATCTCTATGTTTTCATTCCTTTTAATTCTTGTACAGTCATCATCTTCCCATTCTAGTGGATCCAGTAACTGTCTGGAGATGACTCAGTTTTCTTGAAAGGAGACGGGTTGATAGCAAATACGCACCAAGAATGGTTTCCAATTTTTTGCTTCGTATACTGGCTAAAAAGCAAGTCCCAGAAAAACAGAGGAAGCTTAATTACATACCCGTCCTCCACGTGTCGCCAAAATAAACTGGCTTTCGAATTCAGCGTAATTGTCAACATGTCAAAACTATCTTGATATTGTATTGTTGTGCTGTATAAATACCACAGTTCAGCGCGTTTCGTTTGTACCTTTTTTGCATTTTAGTCGCTGAACAACGTCTACGTTCAATGACATTATCTTAAACAATTGGATAAACAACATCCCATTGTGTTCAAAGACCTATGCGTATTGGGAACCATAGGAAACTCGAACCGCGAACAGGTGGTGATCAATTATATAAAGGCCAAAGCACTAATTTACCACGAGAAGAAGGTCTTACTGAAATTGGCCGAAACTCGACATAAAATGTAAATGAAGACTTCAACTCAGACAAGGGAGTTGGTTACAAGAAAAGGTGTGTGAATTCGTACAACGAAAGGTTGAAGATAAACAAGGAATGAAACAACTGAGCTGTTGAAATGGCAGAAATTTGTTGGATTCCTTTGACTTTGTCGTTAACTCCAACCCATCCGACTTAAATAAATTACCATGGAGACAAATTACCAAACCTAAGAAATATTCTGATTGAGTCAGTCCTGATAAATTGGTCTAGCGACTTAAGTAAATTGTCCTTTAGAAAAAAATCGCCAAAGTTTAGAAATTCTGATTCGGACTGAGTCAGCTATGATAAATATTAGTATAACTAAGTGATCAAGTTGCATCATTAGAACGCGACTAGAACAAATCAACGCGACATCGTTAACAACACACACCACACCAGTAATAATTTCATGGATGCTCCTTTCTCACCAAACCAGGCAGCTGCAACCGCGCCCGACTTTTGCCGCGGACATGATAGGAAAGATTTTTTGAATATATAGACACTACTAAGTTGACAGTAATAGTTGCAGTGGACGATGATGTAAAGAATCAAGGGAGAATTGTCGAAGACTAGTGTCGAACACAAAAAGTCAAAAGACCACAACCACTAATCAAATTAAACAAATAAATAAAATGCAAAAGAAAAAATAAATTTATTGGCGGTAAAGAGCTCCAGTGGACCCGCAGGGACACGCATATCCTTGATAAGCGATACAGAGGAAAACGTTGTCCCTATGGCGGATCAGACCTAAGGACTAAACGAAACAAAGAAATAAAAGTGGTAAAAAGACCCAAATTCGACATCCATGAAAACGATCAAACCACTGCAGAAAGGCTGCGTGATATCAACCATGCTGGTTGCACTGCTGAGTATCATGATGTACCTTCTGTCACAAGCTATAGCACAGCTCCGCCCGCAACATACTACGTGATAGGAACACATATTACCTGAAGGCAAAACCTACGATCACCAGATTCTAGGAAAAAATCCCCTGATAATTCGTGGAGACGCTCTCGAAGGGCGAGTGTTAAACGACCGACTGGCAGCTTTGCCTCCAGAAAACAAACGCAAAGGCGTTATCAGATAGTATCGCACTCTATTCGGAAGAGTGAAGGCTGATTACATGTCATTGACAAATTTCAGCCCGGTTAGCAGGGCTGAGATCCTGAACAAATCTTCTTAAAATTACATGTAGAGATTTTCAGCCCGGGCTGAAATTTTCAGCCGGCCGGTTTGTGAAACTTTCAGCCCAGTCAAACAGGCTAAAAAACCTTATGTAATCGCACTCAAATTTCAGCCCGGGCTGAAAAAAGAACTTGTGAATGCGTACCGCTCGAGTTGTGAATGTGAAACAATTTTCTGCAAACTTTTCCCGCCCAATTCTACACATTTGGCCCGAGCTGAAAATTGCCATGTAATCGGCCCGTTAAGCCCACCTGGAAGAAAGTTCTGACAAGAGTTGATGTGAGCTGAGATCGAAAAGACTGAGTAAGTTATCTCCAAGTTCACGAGCTTATGTAGCCGAACATGCAGCAAAAATCGTCGATTCAGCAGAAATCGCAAAAAATAGCAGGTTAATGTCTTAGACGGGATACAAAACAAGTAAAAAGGTGGACTAAAAACGTTTTAGTTTACCGAAACTCTCTGAAAGCTTTCAGTTAAAGAAAAGCAATTGATTAACAGGAACTGAAAAGCTTAAAGCATGTACATCGAAACTTATAATTTCACCTTAGAGCCTGTTTTGAAATTGGCAAGTCAAAACAATCGCTAAAAAGGAGCTTAAACGAGTGAAATAAACGTAAAAGCTAGCATAGCCTGCGAGGGGCGAGGGCGAGACGCGAGTGGCGAAGCTGCGAGGGCGTGGGCGTCTCGCATCTCGCAAACGAGAGCCTGCTCGCAGGCTAAAGCTAGCAATAAAGGTGGCTCTACCGAGTTTCCAGCAATCGCCTCATTAGTAACCATTCTCTTATTAGAAAAAAATCAGCTACAAAACAACTCGCAAAATTGTTTATCTTTGACCGGTTTACATAAATTTTGATCAAAAAAAGCTTGAAACTTTCAATACATCGCTTTAGTTGTTTCCTGTCACGGAAACAAAACAGTATTGTTAACCTAAAGTACCTTGATTCCTCTTGCAGTGGAGATCCATGGAAATCACTTTTTCAAAAGTCGGCTTTCGCTCAGGCGTTTGTATTAGCCGACTAAAACCCAGAATTTCCGACGCAACTCCTTGATGTTCAGCGTCCAGCATATATATATACGCGAAAAACGACATGAGCACAATTGAGACCCAAAGGCAGATGGAAGTTGGTTTTGTAGAGATTTCTTACAGCATATTCTTTGTCATTTGAAAGTTTTTTCATTCAGATTTGTTGTTGACTCAGGTTGAATGAATGCCGCCGTCTTCTACGTTGACAAAACACCACTTCAATGTTCTACAATTTAGTCGGGACGAGATTTTGTCTTCTCAGTGACGAAGAACTCAAGTGAATTAAGGCATGGGCCCTCAATTTTTCTCTTAAAACGTGAGGGGGGTAGTCTATCTCTAAACGCTTTAGACATAGACAAGTGAAACTTTGCCAGATACTTACAATTCTAGTTTGTGGCAATTTCGCACTTTTAAAGTATGCAAATTAGGTCACGTGACTTCCATCGCCTGAAAAAGCTTTTCCTTAAAATGGCAACACTTTTTCTTGTGTCCTTAATTTATTTACCACTTCCATAATATTAAGGCCGTTTAATGTATCACTTCTGTGCTTGGCCTTTTTAAGATAAATAAAAACAAAGGTGTGAAGTAGGGATAAAAAGGCCCTGGGGGACTGGGTACTAATCGGAAAAACCGTTTATTTTCTAAATTATTTACAAATTCAAAAGTTGCCAAGCACAGTTTTGTAGATGCTTACATTAAATATTGTCTTATACCAGTCTGGTTTAATACCTCGCAACAAAAAGTGTTGCCATTTTTGCTTGAAGATTGTTTAGTACTTTCTGGCCGTGTAAGGTCACGTGACAAATTTCCATAATTTAAAAAGAACCAACTTAACACAAACTATCATTGTATGTATCTGGCAATGTTTCAGCTTTCTAATGCAAAAGCGTTCAAAGATAGACCACCCCCCCTCACTTTTTTGAGTAAAAAAATGGGGCCCATGCCTTAATTTACCTGAGAAGTCGTTTTGCTATCTTAATCTTGCTTTATGGGCATGCTTCGGGCGAACAAACAAAACAATAAAAATAAAGCCGTGAAGTTTTCATTCAATTACCCCAGTTCACGCTGAAGACGAGCAATGATTTTCAAAAGCCAATGAAATTCGCTCGTTTATTTCATTCCTTTGACGCACGTCAGTCAAATGAACCTGTTCGACTTTGTCTTGAAATGTTTTCCATTTACTCCGAGTATAAAAGAGATATTTAACAATTATTCTACGAGGGCGCGCTGGATATCGAATGATAGATAACCAACGAGGCGCGTAGCGCCGAGTTGGTTATAATCATTTGATATCCAGCAAGCCCGAGTAGAATAATTGTTTTATTAAAAACTTAACCACTATTAAAAAAACAAAATCAAGAAAGAACGGGAAAAATGAGAAAAGAAATAAAAAGGGAACGAGAATCGATCACATGACTGAACGAAAAAGGCGCCAAAACCTTGCGAAGTGTTGCAGCGTTTCATTGCAAAGCTGAATGAATCAATGAAAACTGCTCGAAAGTGAGCAAAGTGGCACAAGTTTTCGAAAAAAATCTTTAATTTTTGGCTCTGAAAGATGATACATGTTTGATTTTTTTCCTGAAACATTGTTGTAATCATCGTTCAAAGCGGATCGAAGCTGCACAATTTCACCATGTTAGCTGCTGGAGTTGAAACTGAACAAGTTTGTAATCTGTTCGCACAACGGAGCCATCATGTGCGTGTTTGATCGAACTGAAGACAGAACAGATTTAAACTGGAAGAGGTAATTTCTATGCATCTCAGAAGCAAGATTACTGTAGCAAGGAACATTAGAATTCACCATCATAGTTTGTTAAACGCAAAGCGGAAAATGCAGTTGTTCTCGGTTTAGAGGTTGCGGACGGAATGGTAAAAACAACATTCAAACAACTGGAAAAGCGATTCAACTCCGTTTACATGGCATCCGATTTCTATCTGAGCATTTGGACCTGTTGGAACACAGAGCTACAACGAGTGCAGGTAAACCAGCGTCAATTTTGCGTGTTCAAGCCGAAAAAATCTCGCCTTTCCTTCCTTCTTGGTAGTTTGCAGCTGTACTTTATTCCTAGTACTTGTTTAGACTGCTTCACGATCTTCTCGTCGACTCGCCATGAATGTGTGATAGTTTTTATTAAATGCTCCTGCCCCAATTCACTGTGTTTTATTTTGTGTCTTGTCTTGATATTTTGAAGTGGAAAGCCTTCCTGATAAAACCTACCGTTTGTTCAATTTCAAAGACCGACGTGACGATCGATGAAAGAAATTAATTGTAAACACAACGCTTAATGCTTGAATTTCTATTTCTGCACAGTTTCTTCACTGAAACAATTTTGACTTGTGTTAGACGACGCTGTTGGTGATGCTTGTTGGTGACGCTGTTGGAATTTCTGCTTAATTTAAATTCGCTGCCAAGTGATTTCTTTCGTCCATTTTTCTCGCCGGGTTGCTCGTGAGGAAAAAACTTTCAGCTCACTTTGTTGTTGAGTGTTCATTGACCATATTTGGTCGCAGCAGGTATATGAGCTGATAGCCTAGCTCCGTTCAGCCAATCAAAATGCTAGAAATCCAATATACCTAGTCCAGTTTTTAATAAAAATTATTATCCTCCGGCGTATTCTCTGACCTTACTGTAAGTTATGGATCCTTGCTTCGCGCTAGGCCATACATCGCCGGAAAAAAACTCAGTCCGCAACTTGCGGGGTGAGTACGGACCTCGAACTCGGCTAATAAGAGGTATTTTTTAACACTATTTAAGGACGGGGCCTCCTTTTGTTACTGTGCGTTCTTTCTATCCATCTCGGGATAATCGGGTTTCTTAAGAAATTAGCCCCCTGATACAACAATATTTTTGCGCGGTTTTTGACTATGTGGTAAAAGCAGATCTTAGCAAGGGCTATCAGAATCTACAAAGAAAATTGGAGGTAATCGCGCATCTTTCAGAGATAATCGAGCTTAAATTTGGAAAGAAATTGCCACACCTTCCTTGTATTTTAACGTTTTTTTAGAATTATGGTTGCTTATTGGTAAATGCGTGGTTATATTTACCCACATTTTTTATAACCTTTGCAAAAATACGTCTGTATTAGGAGGCACCGACCTTAAAATTACCGTTTCTTTTTAGACCACTGTTGCAGGAACAAAAGACAATAGCTGCGAGCGTCAAGCTGTTTGTTGCAGAGCTGGTATGCTGCCATCAATGGCATAAAAATATTGGATTTTTTTTAGTTTAACTTGGCGGGAAATGAAAATTAAAAGCTATAAACATTTGTCACTTCCTTGCAGGAAAAGATGGCAAAGATGGACTAAACGGTAAAACCATGCACATTTACAATTTTCCTGACTTTTCACCACATATTTATCGTTATGACATAATGGTTATTTTTTTCTCATTCAGGACGCGATGGACGTGACGGCTTAAACGGTGATGTTGTTCTTACTTTTTATAACTTGCGGCATGAGTGAAGGTGCTATAATATCCATCAGTTTATCCCAAAGTTACCTACTTTATAAATTAATGGTAAAAGTACTTATACATTTGTAATGTACACACAAAAAGTCGTACGGACGTCAGCTGAACCCACGAACGTATGCAGAACACTTCAGGTGGTACATATATACACAGAAATTATCAGTTGACTCAAATAAAATACAGGGATGCTTTTCTGCGTTCACACCAGGCCAAAACATGTTTAGCCTGCTCACAAAAGAAACGTATTTCATTAAGAAAAGTATTCACATTACTGAATGACTGAAGCTACCGCACGACGTAGTTTAGTTCAATGCTAACCGAAACACACTGAACTAGCCTTGACAACTCAGATTAAGCCACAGAATGAATGCAACAACAATTCGGGGCTTCACCTTTCGGTTGAAGTGAGATTATGAAGATTTTACATATGCGTGTTCCGAAACAACTACATTAACAGAACCAGGTCTGAAAAGCGTTTGAAATGGACATCAAACGCGGTCAGTGGAATTGCAAAAATTTTGAAGCATGATTACTTTAAATACATCTCGGTGCAAGTGTGAAAGCAACGTTAGTCGTTACATTTTTCTCATGAAACTGAGCACACTTAGATCTCTTAACCCTTAATTTAACCAAGATGAAAAACGAACTATAAGCCAAAATGATGTTTAGGGAGCAGTATTTTAAGGAAATATCAAATAACAGTTAAAAAAAACTTCCTAAGTATGTTAAATTAATAATCAAGAATGTGTTATAAGGTCCTTTTTATAAAGAACAATTCAGTTTATTATAACTTGTTTTTATTTGATGATAACTTTTGCGTTATATCTCAAACAGGAAATAATGGGCGCGATGGACAGAATGGTAACTAAGTTATAGTTTCAATTGCTTTCACTAATAGATTGAACTTATTATACTTTACAGGAATTCCGACAAGCGTCTTTGCAAAACAGTGGTTTGGAAAGCTTTGTACAATGTATAACTGGACTAAATAACAATTTTCAGTTAACTGGTTAAAGAGTTATTGAGGATAGAGTGAAAGAATGAAGATAAGGCAGAATTCCGAGGTGTTTTTCTCGCACCTCTTATTTTATGATTTATTTATTACGAAAAACTGAAGGAAAAATTAGAAAATACATTAATTAAACCTGTTTCCCTTCAACGTCCGTTATTATTGCTAGGCGTATTTTAAGCAAAGCCAAAATTTTAGTTTTAGTGTTACACCTTTTTCATGTCAGAAGTCACAACTCTTAGAAGCTGATTGTCACCATTTGTTCTGACCTGCTAACTGGATTGTGTTTTGAATTATGTATTATGTCACCAAGGAAAAGATGGGCGCGACGGACGCGATGGAAAGCCAGGAGCAAAGGTTGGTCACCTTACAAATGTGGATTTTGAAGTGATTCACATGGTACTTACACTATCTCGCCATAAAATATGTTCGTGGAAAGTAACAATTTTTCTCGGATTTGGCTTGTTGATGCTAAATGGAAAATATGTAAAAAAAACAAAAAACAATTGCATTTCTGTTCTAGGGCGAGAAAGGAGAACCAGGTGTCATAAAAGAAATCTTGGTCAATAACGCGACACAAAAGGTAAGCACCCCACATTGCCGCTATTTTCTAAAGTTTTCTTTTCTCAAGGATTGTCTAGTTTTAATATTTAAGATCTTTTGTTCACTTAAGCTTTATTGTTCCCTACATGAAAGTTAATGGAGGGGAAGAAGACGTACGTAAAATAGCTTGCTCACTTTAGGAAAGTCGCCCCTCCTAAACATCGTGGTTCCGGCTTTTCCAAACACTTCAAGTATGAAGTGCTGTGGTTTTCTTAACTTCCCCTACAAATTGATACAGGAATAAAAAAAAATGAACGAAGCAAGGACAGCGGCTTAACGTCATCACCCCATGACGCTATTGTCCCAACTGAGATGAGGTGATAAGTAAGATCAGCATGTTCTTACCAGTGTTGTCTCAACGGCGTTTTCGCTTCGCTCGCTTTTGACTTTGTGTATCGTGGAAATCCAACCTAAGGACTTCAGTTGAGTTGGTGGTCAGTCCAGGCGTTGGACCTACAGCCTTCGCGCTCTGCCAAATGCAGCTTTGAAACCGCGATTATTTTCTTCATAGGGGGAGAAAGGAGAACAAGGAGCACCAGGACCAAAGGGCATGCAGGGAACCTGCAACACTCAGGTTTGTATCATTTGGATTATGTCTGTTTTGAATTGGCTGCCTAATTATAAAAACCCTCACTCTTTTTCATCCCCCCGTTGTATCTTGTCTTAACTGTACAATAGATTTAAGAATCACACCAAAAACCACGCTAAATCTGATTTTGAACGAGAAATCTATTCAAAGTTGATTTTAAAGCAACTGATCCACAAAAATATCTTACCGCTCCATGTCTATTTCGGAATCCAGGGTAACCACGGTTGTGTTTTCTCTTTCAGTCGTCCTCTGGGTCTTCAGGTAAGCTGTTTTGTTATATAAGTAGTGCTATAAACTACGCCATTAGAGATACTGTAAGTCTGCGTTGAAAGCCGATAACTCAATCAAAAGCGCTTTGGCTTGGCAGTACATGTAGTTGCGAGATATTGGACCATGTTCAAAGGAACAGAATTAAATTAACACAAGGTTATACAGAATATCTCGCCTAATGTTTATTCAGCTGCGATCGCATGCACTTGAAATTATGCTCCCGGGGAAAAAAGAGGTTTTAAACGCATTATTATTTTTCATGGAAAATTTTTAAAATTATTAACAACGAATGCGACCATTTCATCAGTGGTTCCAAACACCAACAGACTGTGGAAATTATGAAAACCCCGATGAAACACAAAGCATGAGTTGTTAATTGTACTCCAGTCTTAAGTAAAGGTCTTAATAGGGAGCCAGCGGGGCCTCTAATTTAGATTTGCTATACGTTTTTATGAAGAAAGCTACAATATTTATTATTTAAACGTAACTTTAAGCGTGCTGTGTGGACCAATGCGCGTGCAGGATTGTGTATGCCATTTAAAAAAACTTATTTCATTTTTATTCAAATGTTTGATCAGGATCTTAACAATCTGGTGATTCATTGGGTATCGAGATTCATTTAGTTGCAACCCAAATGGTCATCTTTCATTGGCCAGCACTTCACTAACCATTAATGAGTTTGAGAAACACTAAGTCATTACCAAGGTTTATGCCAACATCTGTAGCCCAAGAATTTGCATACAATGCCTTCATTACGGTCCTAAACTTTGCAACTGGTTTATTAATCTGTACCGGGTTAACGAGTAGAAAAATTAATATACATTCATAAATATTAAAACAAAAAAGACATCTAGATTAAGTATCCGTTTATTGTAAAAATTTGAGCGTGTTTGTGAATAGTCACAAAAACTTGAATTCAGTAATCACCTATTCTACATTCTCCTTGACCATTAGAAACTATGACTATGACTGAGATTACCTCGTATGTAGCGTGCCTCTTGGCTTTGAGGTGCAAATTGTGTTATACGATCAAATGAATCATAAGTCAGTGATCGAGTCAAATTTCAAATATATATAAAAATTGGTAGCAAAAGTAATAAAGGTTAAATGTCTTCTATAGTTTGCTCTGTTTGCTTGTTACAAAACGTCGCTGCATTATTTTTTTTTTCTAAATCTGCAACTACAGGCTGGAAAGAGCGCCTATTACTCGAAGACTCCGTGTATTTAAAATTTCCATATTTGCCTTGGCTCCTGGTGGAGAGCCCTTTGGATATCACGCATACATTTAAGAAACCATTTTTAAAATTTTTAAAGTCACGTAATTATAAAACTAACGAATTTTAATGATTCTGAAACATTGCAAAAATTAGGGAAACTTAAGAAGCACTCTAAGTAAATTTTATAACACCTATCCTCCCCCCGCCAAATTGATAAAAATCAAACTTTTCGGACCTGAAAAGTGACAGATTTGAGCCAGAACTCCACAGCAATATCTTCACGCCTCTGAAAGCCCCTAACCACTGCTCTTCGCGACCATGACAGCTTTTACAACTGTTTTCAGTAACAGTAGTGAGACGCGATATAACCGGTCTTATTGTACTCGCTCGAAAGGCCAGCAAACCGCATTTACTTTATCTAGAATTACCGCGATCCAGTGGTCTCTTTTGATTGCGTTTGAGACGACGTTATTTTGCAATAATGTCGTCTCAAAATGCTGGATTGTGATTGGTTCAAAAACTGTCCGTTTTAGGCGGAATAAATTTTCTCCCAACTAGCCGTCATTATAAAGCCGTAATGTCGTCTCAAAATCGAATTTAGTTTATGTAAACGCCCCCTTCAAATCAACAGCCGTAATAAAAGGTCAGACACGATTCTAATGACTGAAGGTTTATGGGGAGGAAATGTTTGTTCATTCTATCCAGTTTTTGAGACTATAACACTTTTTGTAGGTGTGGATAAAATAATGATAGGCTTTTACCAAGTGTAACGCCCCCTTAAAGAAGCTCTATTTCTTACCGAGAGCAACTTAAAATGGGTTTATTAGAGCAACTGTAGTTTCACGAGTCCTCTTCTTGAACTTGATTAGCTTTCCAAAGAATGCTGCAAGAAGAGCTACCAGTGAAAGCCGTGCTGGTCTTCTTTTTGAAGAAAAATACCAGTGAACGTCACTGTTTCCTCAGCTGGCCGCATTGTGTTTTTGCCTTTATGTTTTGCCTTTATGTTTTGCCTTATTGTTTTCCATCTATTGGCCAATAAATGCAAAATTGAAATGTACTGTATTTTAGGGGCCGATAAGTTGAGAAGAATTTCATCTTCACAATCCACAAATGCACTCCAGTTTCTTCAAATTTGAGAGTGTTTAGCGCGATCAGGATAAAAACGCAGAACAATTCACGAGTAGAAAAAACTATATAAGTTTTATGATTGCACGATCGACCTTCCTCTCTCTTTAAGAATTGTTTTGAAATGAAAGTCATAAAAAAACATCGTATAGCGGACAAAGTTGAGGCAAACTACCTGTTTTAGATTCAAACATTGTCGCATCTATCACGAAATCGATCGACATTTCAGTCAGACACGAGCAGTATTGTATTTCCGATCTTTTGCAGTGAAATAAATTAATCACTCCCATTTTTTTGGTACAAGCTTTCATTTTCACGTATGGCATTTTCTTTTAGAGGGAAAGGAAACGTATCTAAGGGAAAAAGGCACCTAATAAACCTGACGATAGTCTATAAAATCTTGAAAGAAGCTAGCTCATATCGGTCTGGAAAATTTTTAGTAAACTGCAGCAACCGATGGAATGAAAACCGGGTCGACCAAACGATGAAGCAGACAAATCCGGCGAGTAGCCAATTTTAATAACTCTTCTGAGCAATCTAGTCAAACGAGAAAGGACAAATCGAAAACTTAACGCAAAATTTCAACTTTCCATTACAGGTCAATTCGCTTCAGCGCTACTGATTCCGATTTAGTGGCATTTAGTGTTATTTGTCAAGATCCGAACACGATGAAAACCCAAAACGATATCCCATTTACTTTAGAGTGAGTTATATTTAGCTGTTGTAGATAAGCGACGTTTCCAGTTCATTCAAATGAACAGCCAGTAGCCTGAGATGATTTGACAAGCCTTAACAGTTAAATGACAGGACATTGAAACATTGCAAAAAACCAAGAAGGACAGTGCAAGAATAAGAAAAAAATATTTTATGTTGATACACTGTACTGGGTGCAAAGAAAGAGCTCCGCGCAGGGACGCACTCATTTTGCTGAAGATGATATGATATACAACAGAGATCTGCTCAAGTGTTGGAGTTTTTTGGCCACAAGTATGCTGTGGCTGATTTATTGAAAATACATAAAGAGCATTTGATGGCAATAAAATACTAAATAGCATAACATGTTCAGCAAAGGTGGGGCGAAAAAAGCGCCACACCTGGCTGGGTTACAATATTATATTACATGATGATAATCCGTCAGAAGTTGCAGCGCGAGCGGAGGGAGGGAAAAAGTTTTTCCCAGAGATGTAAACGCTGTGAGTGTGAAAAGAAAGAGGGAATTAACGTCAGATTGATGAGGAATTTGTACAAAGGCGCACTGTATCAACATAAATAACATTATGCTTTGACATAATGTTTGGTTTTATGCGAACAGTTTGAAGCTCAAAAAAAGAATGAAATGATAACAATAACGCCGTGTTCTAGAGTGACGTTCGAGTTTAGATTATTTTTGGGGGAAGTCGCGGGAACAGTTTGCGGCGCTGTACAGAACACTTTCATTTTTTTTCTTTTAAGAAACACTTTTCGAAAGAATTTCGCGCCCGAAAATAGCCCCGCAATATATTTGCCCCGAAGAGTTTTCGGGTTTTTTGAAAAAACGAACACCAGTTTATTCATGGCAGGTCGGCTGTTAGGCTAGCCTATCTATATATATTTTGTTTGAAAGATCACACTTTGCAAGCTCAAGTGTCAATTAACCTTCCGAAAACACTATCACAAACATTGGAAAGAATTCAGTTTGCAGTAAATGTCAATTTGATTTTAGCTACAGACATGCATGATCAGTTGTTGAAGCTTTTGAAACCATGCATATTACCTTGCGTCCACAAGCATGCAACTTACAGAATAAACTTACATTTTATACATTTTCCTCTTTTTTTTTTCTAAACAGGGTGTTCAACGGAATTTCATTTTTTCGAAAAAGTTGAAGATTTGCCCTCTAGAGGAGCTGTATACGTGAAACATTACACAATCGCTGGAAACATTTACCTCGCGATCTCAAATCACTATGGAGATGTAAACAAAAGAAAAACCGGTTCAGCTATTTACAAAATGAACAAGCTTACCGACAAGTTTGCCTTGTACCAAACCCTGCCGACGAAGAGTCCCCTTGGCCTCGAATTTTTCTCAATTGCAGGCAAACATTTCCTTGCTGTAACTAATCATTACGATGGAACATATCAACTGGACTCTGTAATATATCAGTGGAACGGAAAACGCTTTGTAGACTTCCAGAGAATCCGTACCAGTGGTGCTACAAAGGTCTGCTTTACTGACATTGAGGGAGAAAAATACCTTGTGGTCGCCAACTATTACGATGGAAGTACCCATTCTATTAAGTCTATCGTTTACCAATGGAAGAACAGCAAGTTTGATAAATTCCAGGAAATTGCAACTGAGGGTGCCTTTGGGTGCACGGCTTTTAAAATAGACAAGGAAGCTTTCGTCGCCTTTGCAAACTATTACAACTCTCAACAAAAGTATTCTGTTCAGTCCACTGTGTTCAAGTGGTCAGGAGGACACTTTGTTAAACTGCAGTCTCTTCAGTCTTATGGAGCCCGCGACGTGAAGTCCTTTAACATCAATGGTCACACATTCCTTGCCTTTGCCAATTACTACTCTGGAAGCAGCCACAACACCGACTCCTTCATTTACAAGTGGGATGGTAACAACTTCGTTTTGTTCCAGTCCTTCTCTACTCGTGGTGGGATGACCATTCATCCATTTGTGATCAGCGGTCAAACGTACCTGGGTGCTGCCAACTATTATGATTCCAGTCAGAAATACAACACTCAGTCGGTTGTGTACCAGGCCTCTGGAGCGCGGTTCGTCAAGTACCAAGACTTTCCAACTTACGGAGCGCGTGGTGTGACGTCATTTGTGTACAAAGGTCATACTTACCTGGCGGTGGCAAACTATTACAATGGTCATAGCAGGAAACACAACATAAACAGCGCCCTGTACAAATGGATGTAAGCATATACTCACTACTTCCCAACCACAGAAAATAATTTTGTTGTTTTTGCTATTAACCGTAAGCTTGCTGTGATTTTTTTGCAGTGCGTCGTTTGAATTAGTTGATCGAGTCAAGATTAATTGGGATTGAAACGGCTTTTATAAATTAATCATTTTTCATACAAAGTAACGGGTTGTTACATAGCGTCGAACCTAAATAGGAGGTTAGATAAGGGAATGTTCATTTTGTTGTTAACAGTTGTGTTCTTTTTTTTTTTTTTCTATTTCAGAGTATTTAGCTGTACTAAGCTTGTACCTCAATAAACTTGCCCTGGGAAACTTGTTGACTTTATTTACATTTAAGAGAGCCTGTCTGTAAACATAGGCACGCTTATTTGCGATTTTTAAGACATACTCTGACGACAAAACAACACACGCGATGACTCTTGCAAATATTTCCCCCTCCACTATAGCACCTGAGTACATAAGGTCCAGTTTAGACGCAGCACCTCCCATGTGCAGTACCAAGTAGTAAGTAGTTTTTTGGCAGTTGTACGGTGTCCAAATGAGTTTTTTCGACAGATTTCAATTAGGCAAGCCAAAATCTCAGGGTACGGCAAAGTGTGCCGCCTAAATACGACCTAGGAGCGAAAATGTATTTGGTACGGCACATGAGACTGATGAGAGGTACTGCGTCTGAAATGGGCCTAAAACAGCTCTTTTGTTTACTCAGCAATACCATTGGAATACAAAACAAAATCCTGCTAAGAACCCAGATGGAGCAACCATCGGCCTAGTAGGCTACAGGCTAAAAAGTCAAACTGACACTAGAACAAAACGACTGCATAAGAATATCAAATTAAATCTAAAACTGAAACCTCAGTTAAGGTCAACTAATGATTGTCTGCATATTACTGAAGAATATAAATCGAGGTCCCAACAAGATGTGAAAGAAACAAGTGTAGTAGATAACAATTTGAGGAGAGGACAGTCATTGCGGTCATGTTAAAACGCAGACTGCAGACTGCAGACTGTGCAGACTGCAGACCATGCAGACTACTCAGACTATGCAGACTGTTATTTTGTTTCCTTTAAGTAAACTGTGATTTGCTGTACTTTTTAGGACTTTTCACTTTTTGTCGTCTTAAGATGACACCGGCCAGCAGCTTGGCACCGAGTTCGCCAAAAAATGCCCCGCAGTAAGGAATTCTCGAACAATTTCGACGGAACGATTCGCACCTTCTGGGAGTATTTCATATTCCTTTGCCAGACGATTCAAAAGTACATTTTGGTTTTGCAGTTAACGAAGTTTCCGAGCTTGAAAGTACGGTGAACTCGCTATGTTACCGTACACAATACAGATTTAAAAACCTACAGACACGCTTGAACAAGCTAATTTTAAACACTTCGCTAAAAAATTTCAAACACTATATGTTCCCGTATATGATAAAGCCAAGAAAGAAATCATTTCTATGTCGGCTGGAAAATCTGTGGATATGACTGATATAAATCATGGGCACAACATCGTAAACTAAAACTAAACCGCATTATGGGCAGAGAAAACAGGTTTAAAACCCTACTGACACGCTTGAATTACAAGCTAATTTATGCAAATTGCAATCTTATAAACACGTCGCTATAAATTTCAAATTACCAAACAAAGCCGTTTCAAAAACCTTGCAAAGTACAGTCAAAAGTACCCATATCAAGCACAGATACAATCTTTTCAACCAACATCTTGCTCAAAGATACATAACCAAAACAGCTGTTTCATAACACAAATCATAAAAGAACAAATTAAATTACTGTTTCTCGTCAACAAGTCTATTTTTGGAACGAGGTTAATTGTTTTTGTCACGTACTCACGTTCCATCGTTGGCCACGACAAAGTTCAATTTTACCTGCCCTTACAATAGCTTTAGGAAATTACCATCAATTCCACCACACCAAGCCTTTACTGAAAATATAATATTCGAGAGGAAAAAGTAGAAAAGCACATTTGTGCTGATCCTTTCCGTCCTCATATGTACATTATTCAACATGGCCGTTAAGCTTGACCTTGTCTGACCTTCAGCTCCAGTAAGCGGATTCTAACCAGCTCTTTCATTGGTAGAAATGTACTCTTAGCTTAGTAGGCTCAATCTGATTGGTGCCACGTAGTGCCACATAAATTGCCCGGGGGGTGCACTCCCATGCGAAAGGTGCATGGATGCTCCTCGTCTGGCGTTCTCCGTCTGTTTTAGAATGGCACCTTTTACAGGTCGAATGAAGAACATCCCCGCCCAGTCTCACATGGGACTCCCCCCCGGATCAGAAATACATACATACGTACAAACATACAAACAAACAAACAAACATAGAAAGCGAAAAACTTCACGCTGGCTAAGACCCTATGTTTTCAACATAGGTCAAAAATCAGACAAAATCAAAATTCCGCGGCAAGGGTGGAAAATTCGATTCCTTTCATATTTTAATATTAGATAGGTTAGGGTATAACTAAAATCACTGGATACTTTTTTGGCAAAATATCCTTTTATTTCAAAGAAAATGCAAATAACGGAATTCAGTTAAAATCGCCATTTGAAGCAGTAAATTATGACATCAATTTGAGGCGTTTGCGTGCAAAAACAAATCCCACTGTCGGCTTTTAAACACTCAATTTTACTTTTGCAATCTCTCAAGAGTTTCAAAAATGATTTTGGTAGAAACTGCGTTGTTTTTTGCGTGTGTTTTTTGCGTTGTTTTGTTTTTTTAATTTTGAAAGTATACATTTCTCATCAGAAAAAGTACTTCGTGAAAAAAATGATTTTTCACCATGTGCTAAACCTTCAAACCGATTCAGCTTCTGGTTGTTGAATTAAGAAAAGGGCTTTACCTCGGTGTAAGAACCTGTGAAACTCACGGATGACGTAAAACAAAGGAAACAAAAACATTTTAAACAATACCGTACAGCAAAACAAAAGCTAACAAACAAAGAAAATCTTGTCAGGTTCTTACACCGAGGTAAACCCAAGAAAAGATGTTCTCAGGATTGCTGCAAAAAATTCTTTGGGCAAGTGATTGAGAGCGACGCGAGAGCTTTTCAAAGTTCGTTAAAATGCAGGCTATTTGACCCTTCCTGGCAACATTCCATTCGCGAGTCACGCACATATTTTAATGTGTTTCGACCCATATGAGATCGAAAACGTCAACAGAAAAACAGTTCGAAATGCTCTTACCTCATTTGCTGTAGAGGACAGGTCCAGAGGCCATTTCCGAGTGATTCTCTTGCCGTTCGACGTATTTTGGTCCTGTTGATGACGTCCAATGAACACCACCAACTGGGCCAGTGTATTGTGAACGGTAGAACAGCTCAACAACAACCTTTCTGGCAAAACGTTCGACATCTTTCTACACTGTGACATCTTACTCAACGGTTCAGTTGCTGGTCGCGTTGCTTAGTTGGCAATACACAAAAAGGTTTTTATCACTACATGTCGCCGCTAACGTGGCCAGAGTTCTATCTAGAGCCGCGTCACGCAATGCAAATCATCGGAATGGCCATTTTACTAGAGGGTAGGGGAAGGGCAAAATTTGCTCTGATTCTTTTTAAACGGCTCAGGTTTCGAGAAATGGGAGGAGCTAGTAATGGACCAAAAATACGAGACAAAATTAGTGCTACATTTAGGCACCTCAACTTCCCGTGCCAGAATGCAGAAAAAGTAGTCACCCCTCGGCGTGAGTTGTAGGCATGCAAATAACAATGTTCGAACACGAAAATTAGCTAAAAAGGGTACGTGTACTAGCTTAAGTTAAAAACCTCTTCAAAACAACGAGTCCAGAACATTAAAATCGTTTTTATCAGGGAAATTTCGATGTGACTAACCAGTTTGTGCTTATTGTTTTGGCTTAGAGGAGGGACCTCGGACTTTTTTTTTCCACAAATCATACATATCATACATGAATTGCTTCGTTACACAGAAGATGGTTGTTGTTGGTTCCATTTTCTTGTTGCCGGAGTTTGTGGTTACAACACTAGACGAATCAAAAGCTTGAAAACAATTGTTCCTTTACTTTCATGCACCAAGAATACGCAGGTTCTTAGAAGGGGGAGGGGTGGGGCTCGAGCCCCCAGATTTTTTGGAAGTTGAAAAAACATTACAATAAATGAGCCAAAAAATATATAATTAAAACGAATTAATGTGCAACGGAATAGTCTTAAATGCTGATGCTAAAAGTTCCTTTTATAATTTTATAGCCTTTAACAGGGTTTGACATCTGCTGAGTCACTAGCCACCGGGCAAGTGGGCCTCAAAAATCTACTAGCCCACCGCACATTTCAGTCGCCCAGGTTCCTTACCAATGTCTTTCTTCACCCATATCACCTTGACCCTGACAGTATAGCTTTACTGTGGAGGACCTTGATGCCTTTAATAGCTAAGCGACTGCTGTGTATTTGCTGGCTCATTATATTGTTTTAAAACAAGTCTAAGGAACAAAACTATTTTTATCTCACCAATCGAGTGATAAAAGTTATGTAAACGTTTACGAGAGTTAGGTAAAACAGCTCCGAAATTCGTAGCTTAGCTGTCGAAATGTTTCAATTTTAACAAACCTTATATCTTTAAGGTTACTTTTTTAAAACTGATGCTATAAATCTGGTGGATGTTGCCAACAACTTCGTCGGCGAAAGCAGCTTTTTGGCAAATTGTCAACGAACGATGTCCCCCAAAAGGTGTCGTTTTTGACGAAATCGACACAAACTGTGGCATTGTGAACAGAGTTAGTATCTATGTGAGTATGTATTTTGAAGTGGGGGGAGGCTTTGACTAGGCCAATTTGCTCGCAGCATTTATTTCAGCCTTGGTGCGGGCCTGATACCACAAGTTACAAGTCAGTTTTTACAACGAACTCTTGAATACAATGACGATATGTCCCAGCCATCGTGCAAAACTTGGAATAGTGACGAGCAGAAGCTGCAGCACAAGGGGCCGGGTCCCGGGTCACGGTAAGGAAAAGGGGAGTGGCCAAAAAGTGAAAGAGGACTGGGGAAAAAAGGATCTGAAGTTATCTTTCGCGAGACTGGTTCGCTTGTAAAAGTTGGATCAGGTGGGTTTTATATTCGCTTGTGGTCTATCCGAATATTAGCCAGGTTATCGATGGAAGCCTCACTCTTCTCTTCGTCCTCATTAAGGTGTATGTAGAACGTGAAAGAGGTAACAGACGTTTAAGGGCAATGCTTGACGTATTTCTGTCATGAAATCCTCATATCCATTATGATAAATATAGTGCTGGCTGCTGTGAGAGATCTCGCTAACTGGGAACCTGTCTCAGTAAGATTCGTAAACAGAAATTCAGGAACAGAACCTCATTTTTTGTTACCACGGTTACGTGCCATATTTCACAGTCTTCAAACAGCACTGGCGTGCTGTTAGAAGCCCAACTCATTAGTCAGGACACACTAATGTAGACTATGTCAAACAGCTGACAAGAGAGCACAGTTAAAAACTTCGATCGCACCCATTTGTTATGAAGAGAGAACCCTTCCTGTCCAAAACTCCATCCAACACATTAACAGCGAGCTGACTTTCACTCCTGATATAACTGAGTCTTGTGCCGGTCCTGTGCCAGCTGAGAACCAGCAGACTGAGACCGATGATCATAGGTAGAATACCTGCTCGACAATTAACAAAAGGGAGCCCCTTGTAGTTATAGGTTTTCCCCCTATTAAAGTTGGGTCTAGTTAATAATAGCGCCACTTCTGTTGCACCACTCAGCTGTAAGCTTGTACAACGGTTGGAATTGCATTTCAGACTACAAGGGTAGCAAATACAATTTTTGATGGTTGTAACAACACTGGTAATAAGTAAGAAAGACACACAACGCCATTAAAACCACGAATAGTCCCTGCAATTAACACTGGATGTTATTTTACTTCACCTCGAAGGTTTTGCCCTTCCCCTACCCCCTAAAATGCCTTTGATACGCATTGCGTGACAAACCAGTGAAATACGCACGCGGGGCCATCCACGTTTGGTCCCAATTTAGCAGTCAAATCTGATAATGCTTTTGTTCACTGAAAACTGAGCAACACTCGCATCAAATCAACTGAACCGTTGAGTAAGATGCCGTAGTGCAGAAAGATGTCGAACGCTTTACAAGAAAAGATGGTGTCGCTGAGCTGTTCGACCGTTTACAATTACGTTGACCCAGTTGGCAGTGTTCATTCGGTTCATTGGACGTCATCGGCAGGAACAAAATACGACGAACGGCAAGAGAATCACACGAAAATGACCCCTGGACCTGTCTTCTACAGCAAATGAGGTTAGAGCATTTCGAACTGTTTTTCTGTTTAACGTTTTCGATCTCATAAGGGTCGAAAAACACATTAAAATATGTGCGTGACTCGCGAATGGAATGTTGCCGGGAAGGGTAAAAAAACTTGCATTTTAACGAACTTTAAAAAGCTCTCGCGTCGCTCTCAATCCTTTGCCCAAAGAAATTTTTGCAGCATTTCTGAGAACATCTTTTCTTAGTTCAACAGCCAGAAGCTGAATCGGTTTGAAGGTTTAGCACATGGTGAAAAATAATTTAAATCAAGAAGTACTTTTCCTGATGAGAAATGTATACTTTCAAAATTAAATTATTTCAAACACAAAGAACCACGCAGCTTCTACCAAAATCATTTTTGGAGCTCTTGAGAGATTGCAAAAGTAGATTTGGGTGTTTTAAAGACGACTGAGGGATTTGTTTCTGTACGCGAACGCCTCAAATTGTTGTCATAATTTACTGCTTCAAATGGCGATTTTAACGGAAGTTCGTTATTTGCATTTTTCTTTAAAATAAAAGGATATTTTGCCAAAAAGATTTTCCAGTGATTTTAGTTATACAGTAACCTATCTAACATTAAAATATGAAAGAAATCGAATTTTCCACCCCTGCTGCGTTATGTTTGATTTTTACAAACAAGCGTTCTTAACAATCCAAATTAAAGAATCGTTTTCAGAATCGGGATTCTGTTGCAGTATGTCGTTTGAATGAACTAGTTGAGTGGGGATTAATTGGGGTTGAAACGGCTTTGCCATTTTTCATAAGTATACAGGATGTTACATAGCGTCGAACTTGCATTTTGTTGTTAACAGCTGTGGCCTTTTTATCGTTTTCAAAGCAAAGTGTGCTCAGTTTATTCCCCAATTAAGGCCGCGGGTGACAAGCTGCTCATGAATAAATTTATAAGGCAAAAGTTTGGTGGAGGTCTTATGCTAAAAAACGTTATATCTTGTACGTTTGGGAGCCGATTCCGTTTAAACTTAACAGAGCTTGGTCAATGGTGGAAGTGCAATAAGGTTGCTTTTGGTTTGATAGATTGCGCTTCTTTGCGATGCTATGAGCTCCCAAATTTAAGATTTTGTAAAACGCGACTCCGTGTCCAAGTTTTCTCCTCGTGGAGAGGACAACACTTCTTGATTTTACCACTCATTGATCAATTAAACCTCTATTGTGTCACAACAGAAGCCGATTTTGTGATTTCAAGTTCCACTGAAAGTTATAAGCCTTTAAATCAGTAAAATCGTCCTTCTTTAAATTTGAAGCCTTCAAAATTCTGTTAAAAAGCCTGTTTTAAAAAAGTGCTTCTGTTGTGACAACCTACAACACACCTATTTTACCTCTCTGTTGTGTCAGTTCAGGAAATTCTATATCCGCGCTGTATTCTTGGACACAAAATTGGTGGTTTTAGGACCTCCGAAGGCTTACCGAATAAACACGAATGTTTAGGTAAGATTATGCTAATTATGGAAATTAAATTCTAGCAGCTATTGTTCACTGTCCAGGAAAGAACAATACGTTGCAATTTAGAATCGCAAATAGTTGGATTGAATAATATAAACGTTTCCGAAGCTCTATGTTAGCTATAAGAAGTATATTTTAGTTTTTGCTTTGTTTTTTGGAAAACTTCTCAAAAGTTTCTATTAACATTCGAACGTAGAAAAAGCTGGACTTGACAATATTTTTGGGTTAAAAAATGCTTAAGAGTCACAACTCCGTAGCACACGATTTAACGCAGGTGCAATTATTGATTCAGAAACTGAAAGTTTTACTGAAGAGCCTCTTCATGAATATGTCGCACAATGTCGCTATCATTCGTCGCACTTCATGCATACACTTTAAATAAATAAATGCTGATGACTTAGTTTCTCACCCGCGGCCTTAAGTTGTGCTGGGAAATCATTGACTTTATATACCTTTATCAATCCAAATTAAAGAGATTCAAAGTGAATGGGAAGTAATGGACTTTAACCATTGGATATCCTTCCATTCTCGTCCCCAGTGCCAGCTGGGCCTCCTAGCCGACGAGGATGCTTTCATTCTTGCAGGCATTCCCCAGTCCCAGTCCCTTGGCATCCTTGGGTAAGGGAAACGAATTTGGCGGCGACGAATAGCGGTCCCTAAACGCTAAAGAAGAATTTTAAGTCGTTGCTGTCTCTAGTAATAACTCCATATGATACATAATCTGCGATCCTTTGTAAAGCTTCTTAACGGCTTTTGAACCAGATGGGGTAATAATCTCCGGAAAGTGAGATATATTCTGCAAACAGGGTTTAGTGTCCTTAGTTTTATAAGAACAAATGGCAAAGGCAAAGCTCACCTTTAGGAAAAACGCCCATCGTATATGCGTGAATAACAAACAGAAGGTGTTTGTCGAGCGAGAAGCCCGTGCAAATGCAACTAATACCACTTCATCAAAAAGAGCCAAAGGGATTGGGTCAGGGGACCGAGCTATCTTCTTGGTTTCCTAATACGGCATTCGAAAAAAAATCCATTCTCAGGCCCAACGATACCTGCTCTTACTCCGCTGTTTGCTGTACACACCTTTAATAGTTGGATGAGTATCAGAGAAACAAACTACGCAGACGGAAACCAATTTATTGATGTCATTTTGGTCTCAGGAATCGAAGGTTTAGTTTTATATATAACCGAACTGAAATCAACAAAAATGAGAGAGTCAATGTTATCATGAAACAATTACGATGTTTTTACTTTCTTGGCGTTTGCGTATCATTTTCAAAAGGATACGCAAACGGACATCAATCGAACAGACTAAAATTACCAGATTCTACAGTGTTGTTTGAACTTGTCCACGTCCGGGTAGAACTAATATTCTTGCAACTGGGTCATTTTTAGAAAAGTGCATCTCATTTATTCTCTTAAACGTTCTTCTAAAACGTCTATTTCTTATAGCGTATACAATGGGATTAACGACAGGAGCTAAACACACAGTGCACATCAAAACCTGTTGTACTAGCCCTGGAATTCCTACACCAAAAACAACTACTATACCAGCAATTGCAGTCGGAAAACAACAAATTTCAAATAAAGAAATAAC
This sequence comes from Siderastrea siderea, assembly GCA_964030785.1. Taxonomy (NCBI): domain Eukaryota; kingdom Metazoa; phylum Cnidaria; class Anthozoa; order Scleractinia; family Rhizangiidae; genus Siderastrea; species Siderastrea siderea. The sequence goes on from OZ034968.1 coordinate 53,336,273, forward strand.
AATAAACAATGTCTTTACAATGTGTACGTCTTCTCCTCGAATTTCACGCTTGTTGGTGCCCTGTATGTTGTCGCTGTCATGGCTGCTCTTGAGTTTGCCTTCTGTGCTGACTAACCGTGCGATATACTCCAATATAACATCGTATTATGATGATGATATTTCCGTACAATGACAAGTAAGCCAGAATCCGTGATATTTTGCTTCCGCTTTCAGGTTTCTTGTCAATAGAGCAAAAGGCATTGTGTGGATTGAAGGCGTATCTCCCCAAACCGTAGAACGGTCGAAATGCGAGTAAAAAAGCGTAACACCAAATACCCGCCAGCACGCAGCAAACATTTTTCTTTGTGTAAACATTTTTATACCTGACTCTGTACCGTATCATGATAGACCGATTTAGACTTATTGTTGTCATTGTTTCGAGAGTTGCGTTTAGTACAGCCCAAACATAAAACCTTGAAACTCACAACCGCGCATGCCCAGTTTATTCTCGCCTTGTATGGATGTCGAGGTGGTCAGCGGTAGGACAGCCATTGAAAACAGAAAATCAATGACTGCAAGGTTCATAACAAACATGTTGGGCGTGGCTCTCAGCGATTTCTCTTTCCATACTGCGACAAATACTAACGCATTGCCACAAGCCCCGAACACCATTAAAGAACACGTGACAAAGATTTCAATTGCCCTTTGGAATGAGCTGCGGGTTGGAAGTGAAAATTGTGATATTGTCGAATGATTCATTCTTCGGTCATCAAGTCTGAAGAAACAATAACAACAAGGAATTAGTGAACTGTACTCTTAGTCACAAAGTGTTATGTAATGTGTTCAAACTTTTTTACGGGTTTGTTTGACATTCTAAGCACACCATTTCTTTTTAATGTCCGCACCGTTCTGTGCTGTTGCTACCCTTCTGTGTTACGCTGTTCCGGTGGCTCCTCTTACTTTCAATTTTACCATTCAAATGAACGCTATTTTCCTCTGATGCTGTTTTTCTTGCTGTACAATGTGGCTTTACTTTTAATCTCATTCTGCAGCAGATAAAATCCTGAAGAGGCAGCGACTCTGCTCTGTGTGTTTACCATTTTAAAACAAACAAACAAACAAACAAACAAACAAAAACACGAAAATCCTGCTTGGAATGTGAACGTTAAGGCTATTGGTACGCGTGCGTACCAGTTGGGGCAAGCAAACTTTCATTTATCAAGCCTCTAAGGACTGGAACAACATAGACAATGACATTAAAAACAGCAAATCATTGTCTTCATTTAAGGCAAAACTTAAAACTTTTTAAATTATGCACTATCTAATTGTTAAAGTATTTTAAACTAGTTTTATATTGTAATATCAATTTTTATCTCTTTTCTTAGTTTTTAATTTTTATTTTTATTATAATTTGCAGGGCCCCACTGAAAACCGCCAAGGCGAGTGGGCTCCCTGGTTAAATATTATTATTATTATATTATATAGAGGAAGTTGAAAATTCACAACCGGAGTATCCAGAAGGAATTTATTAAATAATATCAATGCAAGTTTCTATTTTCCAAAAGAAGGGGCTTTGGCAGGATAAACTGAATGGATGAAGTTAATAAGGATAAAGCCCTTGTTCCACTTTCAGTCCTACGTACTGGATGTCTTGAGATATGTATAGCTTGATCTACAGAGGAAAAGCTGATTTTAAAGCCTCATTGTTAAAGGGAAACTAACAAAAGACATCGGAAATTTTTTTAAGTTATTATTTTGTGTATATTTCTTATCTCTTTTAAGCGTTGATGAACTTTGACTTTTTTGCGTAACAAATGCAGACAGAATATATCGGCCAGTATTTTGATTTCAAGGACACCGTTCTCGGAATTTTTTGCAACTACTCAAGGAGAATGAAATATTGGCCAAAACGATAACAAGAGAGTAGCAGCGCGAAGACAAACAGCAAATAATGAATAATCGCACTTAAGTGGTCCACACAGAAAGCTAAAACGGAAAGTGAAATTTATAAGGCATCCGATTTAGCTTTAGCTGAGTATCACTAAAAATTGACCGACGAGCTCGGATTAAAAGATTCATTGTCTGCAAATCTTGACAAGAAACGACCTTTCAGATGAAAAGACTCCTTCTTCTCTCTTCGGTTTATTTATTTATTTATTTATTTTTTACTTCGACTGACTGTCCCATCATAAACATCGACGATGTTAAACTGAGGAAGAAGGTATGCCCCTCATGAATATGGCAGATTTTTCGTGTGAAGCCTTGTAGTACAAGGAAATGTACGACTCAGGCTATTTAGCGCTTGGCAGAAAACTTGGTAAAATTCATGCCAAGAAAATATGAGAATTTACGGCTAACGAATATACCCTTGACCTCATTCTACTTTGGTGTAAGAATAAATCGCTTACTTTCCAATAATCAGCACAGCAGTCTTCTATGGAAAATAACGGCTGAAAATCAGTGCAGTCAGGTAAATGAAGAAAGTGCAACTTTCATACGACAACTTTCATATGACCAATTTCCTTTCGTCTAACTGAAAATTAAACTGCCAAAAACTAACAGAAGGATATTAAACGTCTGGAAAATGTGATTTCTCATCGGCCTCCAGAAACAATATTTACTTTCCATCTCAGTTCCTAAAAAGAATATTAAAGGCACGATAAAAAAGCCCAGTTTGACAACTTGTAATCAATGGCCATGCACAGGAAGGAATTATCAACATATCTCACTAACATCTCAAATAGGGTATGCGGTAATTATTCTTGTCTAGTTCAAACTCAGACAATCACAGGTAACACAAGGTAAACATTTCAGAAAAAAACTAATATTGAGGGACGTTTAGTGTTCGTCACACAGCGTAAAGTTCACTTTTCGCGGTTTCTAGAAGACAAAGATTTGTCTCGCTTTTTGGTAAGTTCTAGTTTAACAGAAATACTAAATCTGAAGGCATATCTCTGACAAACTCGTTGAGAATATTCTTTTCAGATTTCAAAGCCATCTTCCGACAACTTTATTGGTTTTCTGTGAGAAAGAAAATAAGACCACATCAATCAGTTTCAATATCCTTCAATATTAATCTCTTGAAGCAATTCAAGACTGTATAATCAGTGATTGTATCAGAACAAAATAGCGGGCTCCTCAATTAAAAAATACCGGCATCCGAACTTGTTATCATACCCTGTGCATAAATTAAGCACAGGACACGTTGTGACACAAGTAATGAAAACTTCACATCAACGACAGCTTAATTTCAAACTCGATTCAAACACTTAGATCTTGCTTTGGCTGATGACCTCCGCGATTTCCCGAGCTTTTACAGGGACAGGGGCCGGAACCATTGCGTCTCAGTCGGTCAATAATTTTGATATGAAAAAAAAAAGTGCGAAAAGAGATCACGGAAGAAGCATTAAAACATACCACTACAAAAGTCAGGGCAATCACCGCCTCGAGTTTTTTCCAAGCTTATCAGCTAATGTGGTCAGCACGATCGTCACGTTTACAGTGTACTCGTGCTTTACAGTCCACAGTCAGACAGATGTGTGAGTCCACTCATCGCGTATGGCACTAGTGTGGCCTACACTTTAGATTGTTTTGGGCTCGGGACAAAGTTTCTAAGTCTCATCATATTTGGGGAAGTTTATTTTCTGTTTCCTTGAAAAAACGCTTACAAGAAAACCATTTTTTTAATGTAAAAGTACAACTTCTTCGTACCTTTTTACTTGGCTTGTCGTTGGAGATTTGTCTGAGTTTGAAACTTTACATGACTGGTATTTTGCTTTTCCACGCAGTCAAAAAAAAAATACTGTATTTAAAAAAAAACACATGAAGCATCAATCTTTTTGAACATTTCGGTAAACAATTATTTCTTACTGGTTACTGCTATGAGGAGTAGACATGACTTTGAAAAATGGAAGTCTTTTGCAACTCAATAGTGCTACAGGTGGAAACTACTCATAGACAAAAGCGTCCGATATTAACAAGGGCAAGATAACCAACGTCTTCGACTTCCTGTTTATCATTATTTTATTTAGCATAGACTGTTCAAAGAAGTTGCCTTCGCCCTGGTTTTTCAGCAAGGACTGATGTAGTCTTACGAAAGGTTATTTACAGTGTTATTCATACAAGCACTTAAAAAGGAAACAACAAAAACAAACGAAAAGAAAAACGTTCTTTGCCATGATTGGTTTTTGTGCCAGCTTTATGCCCTCACACCGCACGTACCCATTTTGCAAAGACTTGTAAAATGTCAATCATTTTCTAAGGAAGTAAAAAACTATAATTAATTTTCTTGAGGAGTTCACCTTGTCATTACTCAAACATAATCAGCCCCCGCATAAATTCAGTCACCACACTTTTCTTGCCTTCTCTGATGAGAGAAAACGTTTTCATCGTTGAGTAAAGTCTAAGCAATGAACATGGCAACCAGCACAAACAGTACGTCTTCGCCTTTCACGGATCCTCCTTCCAAAACAGAAGGCATCGTATGGTGCTGCGTTTTTGTGTTGGAAGCTGTTTTAATCGTCATAGGAAACTTGTTGACAATTTTCCTTTTTGCAGTAAACAAGAATCTTCGCAAGAAGAGCTTAGCTCTAGTCGTCAACATGGCGTTTGCTGATCTGATGTTAGGAGCCATTCTTATGCCATTTGACATTTATTTATACACTGGGGATCGTTATCTTCTATGGACAGCAAATTCGTCGACGACTTTGTATATTTTCTACAAAATCGTTGCCGTCGTTTTGTTTCATGCCTCTTTAATTTCTGATGCCTTTATATCTGGTGAGAGACTTTACGCCATCGTTTGGCCCCTAAAGCACCGAACACTGTCAATGGGAGCATATACATTATTTGCTCTTATAGCCTGGACTCTAACTGTCTTGTATCTACAGTGTACACGATACTACTTTTATTAACTTTGAGACAATTTGCTTTTATTATTTTGATGTCATTCTTCTTGATTTTACTGTCCATCGTCTGCGGCTGTAACATTTGTATTTGGAGAAAGTTTAAACACGGACGTATTGCCTCACAACAATTAAACAGATCTTTACAAAACCAACGCCTGACAAAAAACATTGCTACTTGTTTCTGTTCTTGCCTTGGTTTCATGGCTCCCAGTAATTATTGTTAACTTTTTAACGATTTCATTATTAACCTGAGACTACAGCCTCAAAGCTTGCAGTATTCTCGAGTGCATTGGTCCAGTTTGAACCAAATAGTGTTGTAATCGTATAGGTAGATACAATGTTTCTTATGAATGGAACTGGCCAGTTTCATATGTCGGGAGTTAAGGAAAACCGCAACAGTTATGGCGACTGGGTGGCCTGTAAGTCCGTTAGGCATCTTGGTGCAGGTAGTGTCCAACTGTACAACCAGTTCTGTCCAAACCGGCGTGATTTTCAAATGACCAAATAATAGGTTTTGCAGACAGCGTGAGTAAGAGTGAAGAAAATTCCATGTTGCTCTTTTTCTACCCCAAACGATGTCTTTGCAAATTCAAACGTTGATATATCGTGGCATAGTTGAATAGAGGCATAGTTGAATAGATTTGGATAATCTTGGGATGCTTCAGACTTAAAAAGTTCCCTAACCCCGAACACCATGTGACGACAGACGCTGCTCGCAAATGCGCGTCTACTTTGATTAGTCTGACTGTGTAGTATACTAAAAGTGCTTAGTGTAACCGTTGACACCTGATAAAATTAATTAAAGGCTTTGTTATTATTAATGTTCAGAAACTTTTTGGGACTCTTGTGGACTTCCCTGTTTCGCTCTTTTTCACTGATAAACCATTTTTATTAATAGCAGGAAGGTTTCGAAGAGAAAGCAAAAAAGTTGCACGTACTGCTGTCGGCTTTTCTGTCAGTGGAAAAGTGTGGAAATTTAAAACCAAGAAAGCAAAGCACAACTACTTCAAAAAGTTATCCAATCGTTACCAATATTTGATGTACCGCCTAAGATGCCTTCAAAAGACAAACTTGAGTTTGCTAACACAAGTAGGCATACTCGTGATTTCACACGATAAACCTCCACAGACATGAAGGGCAGACATGAAGGGCACATAAAATATTGTGGCGCGCAGCACCGGTTATACAGCGCACTGAGAAATCTCACTTATATCACAATAGGGCCATATTCAGTAAGAAAATTTATGACTTCACTTCAGCAGTTTAGCTTATTCTGTAGAGTTAATTCTCCACAGCTCAACAAACACATCATCGTCGAGATCTCATTTTGGTGTCCTTAGTTGTGGCTTTTTTGTTCATGTATCACTTACTCATTCTCGTTATGTTCTGCGGCAATTAGGGCCTTCAAACGGTTTTCTGAGTTGTACTACCCTGCCGTATTCCTGATAACTCCTCCCATTTATCACCAGCTTCGTCCAATTTATTTGACTGCTTCATTTCCCTAATGACCTAATTAGGTTCCAGTTCCGATCTTAAGATCCTTCTTCTGCTTTCGACTACGCTGTTACGCTATCAAAACATTTTAGTGCTTGAATCCTGCTTTTACATAGCGAAAGGCGATTCGCAATAATATGTACCACACATTCTACAAAGCTGTTATTTTAGCTTGCCTTTAAGATAAGACATATTTAACTAATAAACAAAGTTTCATGCTTAAACACATCTTCGTTTACAAGATACAGTGTGAATTATCGTGCCCGAAATCGACCCGAAAAGTCTCAGGGCTTTCGAGAAACACATGCCACGCTTGTTTTTCCTGATGGCCAACATGATTGCCCCTCTTCAACAGTCCAACCCAACATGGACGAACTTGGATGCCAGGAGTGCAGACTCCAGCAAGCCTCTGGGGGTCGTCGTGTTATTCAAGCCCCCCCTCTCCCCCCCCCGTATCAAGGCAGGACATCAGGTTGGCTTGTTCTTGTGTACCTCGCAAGATGTCCCACACTCAGGCCTAACCGCATAGCCCTGAGTGTGGGACATTTGACAAACTCTCAAAGAACGCTGGGCCACAAATTTTAGTTTGCCACGCATTTAGAAGTTGTTGAAAGCAATTTGCCAACGTATTTTCCAACTGTTGCTGCGAAGTTCATACACGCCAGTGTGCAGAGGCACCATAATAGTGAAAATTTAAAGAAAGGCCCAGAGCACGACAAATTTTAGTCTAGGTGAAAGTTAAATAGCATCATCAATGAGTAAATGTATTAAGGGATCTCAAATTAAAGACTGGGTAAATGCCTCATCCAGATATTTTTTGCTAAGTGGGAACAATAAGACGTCAGGAAAAAGCAAAGAAACAAGCCCTCATACAACAAAGTACTAACGATGACTCGATAGAACTCTCATTATTTTTTTTAGCTAAAGCTCACCAAAATTCCACTATTAGGTAAAACAGTTTTTCACTAGTGTTCCATTTTGCCCCCATTATTCTTGAATTGAACTTGGCCTACGGCATTGGGTCCAAACCAAACCCAATGAAGTCATTTGCATGCCAACAAAATACAGATATCAGGCATATTTATAGGCGGCTGACTCAAAAGCTTTATATTGGGAGTTCTGTGAACAAGTAAATAAATTTTAGGGAAAGCACACGATAAAGTATTTGGGGAAGTTTTTTTTTTATTTCCTTGGAAAAAAAAATACAAGAAAACCAAATTTTCTTTTAACAGCACAACTTCTTTGTACAGTTTTACTTGGCTTGTCGCTGGAGATTTGCCTGAGTCTGAAACTTTACATGACTGGCATTTTGCTTTTCTACGCTGTGCAAAAAACAGTAAAAGAACGTTAAGCCTGACTGAATGTTAACTTTGGGCGATGTAGCAGCTGTCGTAAGGTCTTCCATGATTAGTCCCCTAAACAATAGAACAAACAAAAGAAACAAAGAACGAGGCGTAAAAACAATAGAGCTGCTACATATAGCGGTCCAATGAAAATACAAGCTTTTGAGAGGTGCTACACTACCGTTAACTTTCAATGTTTTTGAACATTTGGTAAACAATTATTTCGTACTGGTGACTGCTATGAGGAGTAGACATGTCTTTGTAAACAATGAAGTCTTTTGCAAGTGAATAGTGCTACAGGTGGCAAATATTCATAGAAAAAAGCGTCCGATATTAGCAAGGGTAAGATAACCAGCTGTTCTGCAAGTCTTCGACTTCCTGTTTATCCTTATACAGCATATAACGTCATCATTTAGTATAGGCTATTCGAAGAAGTCATTTTCCAAGTTGCCTTCGCCCTCGTTTTCCAGCAAGGACTGATGCCAGCCTTACGAAAGGTTATTTACAGGGTTATTCACACAAGCTCATAAAAGGGAAAGAACAAAAACAAGAAACGTTCTTTGCCACAATTGGTTTTGTGCCAGCATTTTAGATGTCCTCACAACGCACGTACCCATTTTGCAAAGACGTAAATGTCAATCATTTTTTAAATAAAAAACCTACAATTAATTTTCTTGAGGAGTTCATCTTGTCATTACACAAACCTATTCAGCCCCCTCATAGATTCAGAAAAACATTTTCATCGTTGAGTAAAGTCTAAGCAATGAACATAGTAACCAGCTCGGACAGTACGTCTTCGCCTTTCACGGATCCTCCTTCCAAAACAGAAGGCATCGTATGGTGCTGCGTTTTTGTGTTGGAAGCTGTTTTAATCGTCATAGGAAACTTGTTGACAATTTTCCTTTTTGCAGTACACAAGAATCTTCGCAAGAAGAGCTTAGCTCTAGTCGTCAACATGGCGTTTGCTGATCTGATGTTAGGAGCCATTCTTATGCCATTTGACATTTATTTATACACTGGGGATCGTTATCTTCTATGGACAGCAAATTCGTCGACGACTTTGTATATTTTCCACGAAATTGCTGCCGTCATTTTGTTTCATGCCTCTTTAATTTCTGCTGCCTTTATATCTGGTGAGAGACTTTATTCCATCTTTTGGCCCCTAAAGCACCGAACACTGTCAATGCGAGCATATACATTATTTGTTCTTATAGCCTGGACTCTAACTGTTCTTGTATCCACAGTGTACACGATACTACTTTTATTAACTTTGAGACAACTTGCTTTTATTATTTTGATGTCATTCTTCTTGATTTTACTGTCCATCGTCTGCGGCTGTAACATTTGTATTTGGAGAAAGTTTAAACACGGACGTATTGCCTCACAACAATTGAACAGAACTTTACAAAACCAACGCCTGACAAAAACATTGCTACTTGTTTCTGTTCTTACCTTGGTTTCGTGGCTCCCAGTAATTATTGTTAACTTTTTAACGTTTTTGCATGAGCTTTCAGTACCTTGGCGCGCCTATGACATTACGGCTGCTATACACGTTTCCAGCTCGTTTGCCAATCCAGTTGTCTATGCATTAAGACTTCCCGAGTTTAGACGGGCGCTTGGTTTATTCTCTTTGAAAAAGCAAGCAGGGATAAACAGAGAAAGATATGGGAGAAAGAATAACAGGGTTGCAGATTTGAACGGCGCCCTGCAGTTAGAAACGTTGGGAACCGATCCTATTGGAAAACATCTGGCATGCAAACAGAAAGTTATGGATAATTAATTTAGTAGGTTCCTTGATCAAGTTGTCAGAGCTTGATCATTGGGAAAAGTAAAATTGGCTTTGAACGAAGACCTTATAACAAACTTGAAGTGATCATTTGGAATTAACAAGACAGGTCTTGCAAAATAGTGGTGAGAAAGTGCGTAGTGACGGAACTTATCCATGATAAATCGTGATTAACTAGGAGATGGGTTTCCAGGTTTAAATAATATCATATTAGTGTTTCTTCATTCTATGTCAAAACATCTTTACCCTTAAGCAAATAATTAACTTGGAAATAAAAACACATTGCAAACATGTACGTCCCTGTCCTCACTGGGTTATAATGGCACGACGTTGATGATGTACGTAATATCATTAATAATGATGTAAATAATTTCAGTCGCCTTTATTCCCTTGCAAACGACACAGTTATATGTAATTCTTTTAGTAATTTGGATGATTTCCAAAACAAATAATGTTATAGATTTCCCAGACAATTGGTTTCTTTGTAAATAAACTGACCATGGAAACATGTATGATAATTTTTCCTTTTTAAAGCTTAAAAAAAGAAAAATTCTGCATCTTGGACCTTAACGGCCATAGACACTTTTTTGGTATCGAAGAATATATCTACCAGAAGAATTATGCAACAAGCTACAGGTATCTCGGTGTCCAATTAGCCATGCTGCTCTAAATCCGCCGCACTTACAACAAAGTAATGGAGGGTTTAATTTCTAACGAAACTGTGGTGCTACTCCGGTGGAGGAGTGAAACACAAGTATTTGGATTTATCGACTGAGTTTATAAGGTAAATTGGGTACCACCAACTGAGCTCAGCTGATAAACCCAAATGTTTGTGTTTTACAAGAGAGTGACTGCAATGGTCATGCCTATGTTTACTTGTCGTCGGTGGTCAAACGACTCAGACACCTGGTCAGACACCTGCCAACATCTTCATCGAAGCCTCTGAGATACTACTTCAAAGTCCAGGCAAGGCTTCGGCTTTCGTATGTGCCTTTGCTCTCTTCCTTTGTGATGTTTTATGTCATTCTTTTTACTCATGTGTGCAAGGGAATCTCTGTAGCTCTTTGAAAATTATTTTGTATCAAGGTAATCACACCATCATCATTGAAGACAAGCCCTTGGCTGTCTCTCATTCCCTCGCAATCAAAAAGGAACATACAGTTAGAATCATTTATGAATGTTAAGACTAAGATTTAGGCTTTCGGTTCAACGTGCGAGGATCAATGGAAGCCATTAAATTGACGAATAAAGCAAAGATGTATTGAAATTTAAGGGGACAGTCTGGATAGCTTTTAATAATTTTCTAGTGAGACTGTCCCCAGTTCAAAATTAAACCTTGAACGTCTCGCTGTTTGCACCGAATTGTGGACTGTTCGAAACAGGTATCGAGACTACCTGGCAGCCTTCCATCAAATTGCACACAAATCGTTCCCGACTTTTGTTATTTCCTCGCTAGCTCTTGATTGGAAGTCAGTACACATGATTCGAAGCGCATCTAACCGGGCTCTGCTTCAGCGTTGCCAATTACTGGAAAAGTACAGGAGCGAGCAAAAACTTGGCAGCTCTTTTTACTAACATATGTGTAGGGTAGGCAAACTCCTCGTTCTCAAGCTTTTCTCTTTCGATGACGTGCGTATTATTATTCAACAGCCAATCACATTAACCGATATTTGAGCAGACGATGCAACAAGAATCCCGCCTGCCAAAATGTCGATACTTTTTCTTCCAACCGCTATCATTATTGCCGATAACATGTACTTCAGTGACCAACCTACACATAATCGAAGGACTGATCATAAGCGAAGCGATTTTTCAGCTGAAGAAAATTTGGTGCACTCAGATTTTAGAGACGTCGCGACGTTTTTTTTACATTTTTGAAAAAAAAAAACCCGCAATTTGGAATATACCAGGATCTAAGAAAGTTAGGCGGGAGGTCTTTTTACTCTTTTATTAGTTATTCTTTCTTTTTACAAATATCTTGCACTAGTACGGTAATATATTTACTCAAGCGGGGAAAGGTTTCGCTTTTCAATGTAAGATAATAAAGGACAAGAGAAATAGAATTATGAAGCTTTATCAAGAATCAAGTCCTATTGTTGATGTTGTGTCATCAAAGGCTACATGAGTTGTTCTCAGTACAGACATTTCGGCGTCAATCGATTCACCTGCTTTGCCAATTCCATATAAAAGCCATGCAACAACGCTGTTGAAAGGTTTATTAGCCCGAAATTTAATTATAAATACCTTTTAAATAAAATCTCTTTTAGGCACTCTATCTTACATATAAATAGAAACGAGTATACCTAATTGAGGGCTACAAGCAAAAAAACATTACATGCATACAGTGCCGATCAGCATACACCTTCTCGAAGAATAAGACAAACTAATTCTTTGGTTAATCAACATTTGGTGTCTTCAACGTCTTCTTCGGCCGACTGTGGATGGCCGGAAACCCTCTTCAAAGTTCTTAACTGTATCAATGATGGCATAGCAGCAGCTCTGTTAATTCTTCTCCCTAGGCCTTCTGTGTTTACTGCCCCTTGTTTTTTAACACGACACCAACCTAACGCTTGCCTAAAGTCTTGAATTCTTAATGCGTATACAAGGGGATTGAAAAAAGAGTTAGTGACGCTCAGTGCGTAAGTCGTGTGAAAGATGCTGAGTGACAACGAATTTTCATACTCATTAAAAAAAGAGACAATTATCATAGGAATCCACGAGAGCAAAGCAATAAAGGAAACCAACAGCAATGTTTTTGTCAGGTGTCGCTTTTGTGAGGCCCTGTTTTGCATTTCTGAAGCGATACTTCCTTGTTTAAACTTTTTCCAAATACCAATATTACAACCGCAGATAACAAAGAGTAGAGTTAAAAAGCACGACATTAAAGTGTTCATAGCGATCTTGATCGATGTTAAGACAGATAAAACAGCACAAACTGTGGACACTAGGAAAGCTATTGTCCAAGATATACAAATAATCTTGCGATATCGTCTATTTGACAGTGTCAGATGCTTCAGCGGCCAATAGATGGCGTAAAATCTCTCACCAGATATCAAGGCCGCAGAAATTAATGAGGCCAGGAAAAAACTGTAGAATATCATATTGTGGAAAAAGTACAAAGACGTGGATGAACTTGTTTTCCATGGGTGGTAAATATCCCCCATGTATAAGTAAATATCAAGAGGCAGAAACGCACCCCCAAGCATATCAGCAAAAGCCATGTTGATGACTAGAAATAAACTCTTCTTCCGAAGATTCTTGTTTACTGCAAAAAGAACAATAGTGAGCAAGTTTCCCACGACGATTAAAACAGCTTCCAACGCTAAAACGCAGCACCATACGATGCCTTCTGATTTAGAAGGAAGATCCGTGGATGGGGAAGACGTATTGTTCGTGTCCATCACTGTTTGGGCGTTCGACTATCACAGTAAAAGCGTTTCCACTTTTATATAAGGAGTGAACCCCTTGTAAGATGATAAGGGAAGAACCACTTGAACTTCATGGTAATTGAGTTCTTAGGGTTTTAACAAATGTTGGACATGTTTGCATATTAATGCCAAAAAGAGGACGTGCGGAAGTTTAATCGATGATTAGAGATAAAAACTGGTAGATGCTTAACAGGAAGACCGGATAATCTATCACCGATGCCCATCACGTTCTTTGATATCGGCCCGTTTTCTCCATAATTTTCGCAAATATGAATGATTTTCTTGCCAGAATGGTCAAAGATTTAAATTTGCATATTGCAGTTACGTGCTTCGATCGTGTCCCCATTAATACCACCACTTCTCTTTTCAGTGCAATAAACTGTTTACAGCGTGTAAACATGGCAGATGTCTCAATAAATTAATACCCAGATGGGCTATTAAAATGGCTTTTGTAATTTTAATTTGTAACTTGACTTAAAAGATGACAAAATGGCTTAATGTATTGCGCAGTGCGAAAAATGGAATCAGTAACAAGTTATATTTATATCAGCAAGTCGCCACCGGACCTTTCTTTATTTCTTTCTTTCTTTTTTAAACTGATTTTAACTGCGGAAATTAAATGACACCCTACGCATCTTATCTTGAAGTTGAGGTTTCGTTTGTCAAAACCTATTCATCAGGGGCACCCAGCGACGGTTTTCTGCTAAATATCTGTTCGGAGACGTCTAGGTTGCCTAGAAATTTCTTCGGAGATGTCTAGGTTGCCTAGAAATTTCGATAACTCGAGAACAGCTAAAAAATTCGCAGCGTCTGTTTTGTTCACCTAAAAATTTCGGAAGATTTTTCGATTTCCGTAGCTTTCTCGCTGCTTTTTCAATTTTGACTCCTAAGAATTTCGGAATTTCGGATCGGATTTTCTATCGTTTCTCTATCCATCGGAAAAAAAGGTCCATTGATAAGATTTTTATTTAGGCATGAGTGAAAATAAAACGCTGGCGAGACAATTTCGTTAAATATGTGTTTGTGTTTTTTTTTCAAACCTTTTTACACACATTTGCAATGGTGGCTACGGTATTATGATTAAGCTTATATTGGGGTCATTCAGAAGGAGGAAAAATAAGACTTCCCTTATCACCTAGCGCACTTGTCGAATGAATGGCACATAGAAAGTATCTTCGAGGTAAATAAGAACGTCTCAGCTAAGACGCATGGTATAATATGCTCGTAGTTGCTACAGTTCAGGCTGACAGTTTGCGTCTTATTTTTTAAAGTGCCACTGGGACGAAAATTCATAGGTTTATTTCGGCCAAATTCTGTCGCAAAATATCGCGTTTTGTTCATATTTCTCCAGAAAACTGAACAACAAACCTTCCATCCTAATATTTTTTAGCTCCAAAGTCGCGTGAAATGTGTCCGCCATTACTGAAAACGTGTTCCTGGGTGATTGCGCAATTTAATAGCTTGTGACGTCAGAGGCTCACCTCAGTCGCGTTTCCTTGTGTTTTGACTGAAGATGTCTACCGTCGACTGCGAAACCTCCGAAGAGTATTTCTACGATTCGGAACAGTCTTTAGCTTCCGAAGCCTCTGAGGATTCGTTTCATTCGGCAAATGAAGAATTTTTCTTACCGTACGATGTAAGAACTGATGTGAGGTTTCAACTAATAATCTTGTCAACAAACGTTTTGTTTTGTTTTCTCGCCATATTATTTGAGTTATTTGGCGGGAGTTGAAAACATAAGCGAAATATGCTTAGACAATGATTGTAGTTCAGGCCCCAGTTGCTCAAAAAGTGGATAACTCTTTTTCAACGGATAAGTCGCTGTCCGGTGGATAAAATTTATCGCTTCATCTCAGTTGTTGAAAGCTTGGATAGCGCCGATCCAGCCAGCTGTTCAGCCGCTATCCAGCGATCATAAAGTTGTCCATTCCAAGATAGGTTGTGTAACTTTTATCCATTGTAAACCTGTAGCAACATAGACATGGCTATTCGAAGAATTGATCTTTTAAGCTGTGGAAATTTAGACAAAACACCTATGAAAACTTTAGACTATGATGCTCGCGAATTCTCAACCATGGGTCGATCGATGTTACTGTTGGTGTGGGAGAAAATAAAAGAAGCGATACTTTGTCTGCCGTTGTTTATGTTCATTATATATTATAAAAAAAAGCATTGAAATTTTTGGCCATTCTTGGCATAGTCTGGGAAACTTTCTTGAAAAACCGTAATTGTTGTAATCAGCTGGCAGGCAGCTTATCGTGTCTATCATAGTACAGTGGTCACTCATCACATTGAAACACAAGTGCTTGGCGCTGCTAAATATTTTAAACCGTTTTTATAGAATTCTTTTTCTGAGCCGAAAGAAGTGAAATAAATCAGAACCTTTTTTTTCAAGAACTGGAGGCCTTGTGTGACCGGAATCTAAATATTTGTAGTCAAAATTAAAAGACACAAGGAAAATTTTCCGCTGCTCAACAACAACATGCGGAACACCGAGGAAACGAAGTTTTCGCTTGCTTTATTCGCTGCGTAAAAATAATAACATGACATTTAATCATTTTTCTTAGTAGTCCATTTACTAAGATTGCTATGACAGGTAAAAATAAATAACAATGTTAAACCCTTGGGCAAATAGTGGCGTGTGATATTTTTCCCAACTTCAATTTCCACGCACCGACGACCCGATCTATTAAAGCCTTTATCTCGAACAACAACAACAATATTTTATTTGCATTTCCAATCACAAATGCCATTGCACATAGAAAAGAGAAAGAAAAAAAGTTGCAAAATCGATTAATTTACAATTCCTGTGTCTATTGATCAATTTCTTAATGCAAAAGCTTCGTAAATGAAGTAACCTAATTTTTTACAAGTGAAAGCGTCAATGCTATTTAAGAGAAATACAGTTTTAAGAATCGAAATCGGAATATTTACTAATAATATCGTCCATTGAAGATTTTCTAATTGCATCATATCTATTGCAAGATAAGAGGAGGTGTACTTCGTTTTCAACTTCATTTGAGCTGCAGCATTGACAAATTCTCAGATGCTCAGGGAGTTTAGGGGTGGAATGTCTTCCACTTTCAATTCTTAGGTTGTAATTACCTAACCTAAGTTTTGCTACTGCCCGAACAATAATGTCAATCGACTGTTCACCGACAGGGAATAAAGAGAGAAAAGTTTCTCCACATTCAGGATTGTATGTTATAAAATAAATGTCCATGCTTCTAAGCGATTACTGCTCTGAAATTAACACACGCGTAATTAAAAAAGGAAAAGATAAGCAGTACAAACTATATCAGCTTAATCACGGCGGTCAGGATTGCATTCGCCGAGGATCTTCGCGCTAGCAGACGGCAGAACTGAAAGGGTTTTCCACGACGATAATAAATTTCAAAATACGTTAAAAGAAAATCAGTTTTGCACAATGGTGGATGCGTTAAGAAGAAACAAACTGTCACTTCAACTGCGTTATAAGATTAGGTAAGTTACCTTTCGTCTTGTTCGCGCAGATAATGTTTCTTTTTTTTCGATCCTTTTTTCCATATAGTTGGAATGGGCAATGGAATGATCGACCTCTGGGATCTTGCGACATGAACAGAGTTCTGGAAAAACTCGTCCGTGAAGTGATCAAAATGCCTCTCGGATTGAAATTCCCACTGTGTGTGAGTAAGAACATTGTCCTTTTTTCCATTGCGGGTCCGCTCGCAGGGCTTCAATGAAGGAAAATACCAGCTCGCTGGTTGGATTTATTGTTGTGGCATTGTACAACACAAGTACTACCTGTCATTACTGCTGCAGCAAGGAAGATTTCAAAGTCTTAGACAAACACTTGGCAAGAAATCTTTCCTCGAGGAAAATTTACTTTCTGTGACAAGTAACCATGTGAAGGTTCTAGGTTTGAGGTGAGCCTCTGACGTCACTTCCGCTCATTCGCAAGCCAGCTTCCGGAACAAGGGCCAGTAATGGCGGCCGCAAAATCTCGACAAAAACCGTCCGAAAAAAGCAACTTCTAGTTGTCGTAATAAGTTAAAATTTGGCATGGTGACTAAGAACCACAAACTATGTTCGAAAATGTAAAAACATGGAATACCAAAATTCTGGTCTCAGTGGCACTTTAAAAGAAGAAACCAGATTATGGTTTTCACCTGGCAATTTAAATTTAAGGTAGCGCCAAGTAGATTAGAGCGTTTTCCTTTTGCGTAGAAAACCAGTTGTTCTGGTGGGAAATCAAATGGAACGATCCTTTTAATTCACTGCAAATGTTCCGAAAAAAAGAGAAAACCTTCGGTTTTAGACAAATGGTCAAAATATAACTGTTCCATTTGCCCCGCCATACTAGTGCCATGCTCCTTGATCAATGTAGTGACGGTGATTTGGTGAATACGCGGTTTGACCATAGTTACTCGAGGGACTGGTTATGAAACTTTGCAAGTTTCAAAGGCCTTAACGAAAGGTGCTGCAATTTATGTTGAAAGTACCACGACAGTGCACAATCTTTTGTTTTACGTTCGCACACTGTGGCTGAATAACTTAACAATGACATTCTTATTGGTTAGTTGCTCATGCAAAATTCAAAACCTATTGTTGTTTGTGCACCGTCAAGGCTAAAAACGGTAACGGACATAAAACAAAGGACTTAGCTGAGCTTCATAACCAGATTCTTTTATTAACTATGGTTTGACCGTGGAAAAATTTATTGTTTCATTTGGCAGAGAATTCTCACCGGTTTTTCAGTACAAATGGAAAGCGCTCCATTACTTACAGGTTTAATTTGTTTCATTGGTATCTGAGGTTGAATTCAGGTAGATTTGTAAGGTTTTGCAATGGTGACAAGTTCCAAACAGTCCATCGCTCTTTCAATTCCCTGTTAGGCTTATTCTGGGATGTGTTCAGCCTAGTACCCAGGCGTTCTCCTCTCGCTTACTCGACTCGACTTGGTGCGAAATGCCATGACGTCATTGAAGGTATGCCATTTGGTGACGTCACGAAATCTCGCGCAAAGTCGTGTGAGCGAGAAGAGAATGCCTGGCTTCTTGAATTGCTATCGTGTCGGGACGACATTTTTTTTTCTCTGCGTAAATTTTGCTTCGTTGTGACCGGACGAAAATGTACGATACATGTGTGACTTCCTCGCTGTTTAACCTGAGCTGGTTCATGAAGCAAGACGGGATAAATGGACTGAAATGTAGAGGGTTTGTAAAAAGGTAAGCTACATTTTGTCCGATTTTAGTACGGTGTCAACCTTAATTGTGTTTCTTTTTAACCGTGCAACCACATAAAAACAACCGGTTTCTTTCTTTGTAGTCGCGAATTGTTGATGTTCTTGTCAGTGTCTTTTGTCATTTCAGTTTTTAGATTTTTTTTTTGGACAAACAAAATCGAACGAATTCGATTAGTGTGGTCTTCAACTTAAGTTTTCCGTTCTGCCCCATCTATTCATTATGTATACATGCTTCTCTAACATATTTTACACCTATTTCAGTTAAGGTTGCTTCAGTGATGCATGATTAGTGATCCTTGTTTCATGGATCGCAAAGCATCATATTTGCTATAAATAAATGTAATGATCGCTTTTCTCGCTGAAGGAACTCTAGGACAAAACCAAATCATAAAAATATACATTTGTTCTTGCTTCAGGGTAATAGCTAGAGAAAAGCAGTCATAAATTTAACGATCATGATGCACTGCGGTCTGCGGTCTGTGAAACTGAAGCAACCTTTTTTGAAATGGGTATATATGGTATTTGTGTACAATAGATGAGATTGCTGCATGCATAACAAATGTATGGAGCTGTGCAGACATCTTGCTTTAGTAATTTTGAGTACGATTTTGTTCACTGCTGACCACAACCCTGAAAGAAATGGGTCCCAAAGGGAAACGTACGAAATGCAGAATTAACACACTCATTTAAGTTTAATCCTTTATTACAGATAATTAGCCCATCATAAATTAAAAATACTATATTTTTGACTTTTCAGTTCTTAAATGATAGCGAAACTGGTGCATTTTTATAGTGACTAATATTGCCTTCTAGTATAGACTGTAAAGTGCAGTCACTGGCTTTGGAAAACACATTCAAGCATCAAAACATGCCATTGGTGTCAATAATACTGATTCACTTAAATCCTTTCTCCAACTTGTTGTTTGATTATTGGTTGATTGCATTTCTTGACTTTGCCCGATTCAATCCCATGTTTTTAAGGGAAAAGGGTGCAGGGACTTATGACAAGGATGAATGGGGAACATGGCTTTTTTCCCATCACCAATCATGCCTGGATATAAGTACGTTAGATGACCACGTTTAAAATTTCGGACACCCTTCACACTGTGAATGGCAGGTTAACCCCACAAGCTGTGCAACTCGTAATTTCCTCTTACAGCCCTTAATTATCTTATCCTTCATGACCAAGACAGATGCAGTATATTAGAATCCAGTGGGCTCCAGCCATATAGCAACGTGTCTCCAAGTTTCTATGAAAAATGGAGTTATATCTCCTTGAAATGGTTTCCCTTATTCCATAGATATTCAAGTTTCTGTGATAATTATAAATAACAATGTTTCACAAATAAATAACCATGAAAAGTATTGCAGAGGACATTGAAATTTATGAGCATGAATTATTCTTGACTCCCAAGACTAAATCTTACAGATCTTAAAGCACCATTTCACTTCACAACAGCATTACTCTTGCCTTGATTAATGAACTAAGATCTTTTGTTTACTTAATCTGTTGATTTAGATTTTAATGGTATTCTCCTTACCAGGGGCTATGGTAAGCTAAAGGTGAGCAGTAATAAAATTGAGCATACTGACTAGTCACTGACTAGAATCGGAGCTAACTTCTGAACAGGACTTCTATTGTTCTATCCCAGCTATCTGCACATTTCCCAGGCATTTTAACTTGTTTACCAATGGTCCTAATTTCTTTTGTGACATCATTGTGCATATGACAAAGGCACGTGCTTTAGCAATATTGGCGAATGGCTTAGAAACTCTTAGGGAAAAATAAGCCTTTGTTGAAAAAAAAAACCTCAAGAATGCTTCAATTGCTTACATGTTTTGAGGAGTGTTAAAACAAGAGTCCTCTTCTGAAGTAAGATAACTATAAATTAAACAACTCCAGTACTATTTGATAAGACTGCCAACTCAGAAACAGTTTTGCCTTCCTTACTCTTTATGAAAGGCCCATGTTCACCTAGATTGCATTGCACAGCTCTCCTAATTTCCTCTAAATGCAAAATCTGCAAACTATCAGGTGAGCAGAAAACGGCTGCAATCAATAGACCATTTTGCTAATGCCCATTATTCCTAGCCCTAATGCCTTGTGGTGGCAAACTTTGATGTCAAATGGTAAATGCTTTATTTATAGTGGACTTAGCTGCTCTAGCTAATAAACCGAGACAAATAAAAGGCAAGTGAAGCATAGCAGAATCTAAAACCCAACTAGCAAGAGGCAGCTGTTTGGTTATATTTACAAGGATGGTCAGGCATTTGAACTCAGGACCACCAAGGAACAAATCCACTTAGGGATCGGACCGGGACTGGAACCTGGGACTGCCGGATTGCCAGTCCAACATGCCAACCACTGGATCTAGTTGCCTCTTTAATGTTTACTTGATTAATCGGGCCATATTTGACCAATTGATGGCTTTATAGCCCCACAAGGGAATTGAACAAGGAAAAATTTACATCGGCAAAATGGTCTTAAAAAAGTTGGGGGTTATTTTAATTTTTTTATTTATGTAAATAATGTAAGTATTGCTGCATTTATTGGACAATAGAACAGTTTCAAATCAAAACACGTGCACAATAAGCTGGCTAAGTGAACATTTGCTTTTCTAATAACTTTGTAAACCTCTTTCTTGAAGGCAAAACTGTTGCCCACTGAGCTGAATTTTACATGTACATTGGGGTAGGACAGGCCACAAGATGCTCTTTTCTCCAGCAAAACAGCAGATTTCCCTTTGGCCAAATTATCACCTGGGAAGGAAATAATTTTAGTCACAGAACAGGAAAATTAATTCGCCCAGGATAAAAAGCCCTAGGAATAGGGTTGACAATTTTATATCTGCATACGTAATAAGAATGATCTTAGAGAATTGCATCAATGAAAAGAAAATTAACTTTCTGGAAACTTAATGATTATATTGCCTTTAAGCAACGTTTCTAGAGAAAAGGGAACTCATCTGCACCCACTCACAAAAATGAGCTCAGCTTTTGGATAACATTAGCAACTTGTGACTAGTTCTACCATACAGACTTTCAGGTTATATCCACCTAAACAAAGTGAGGTTCTTTGTCAACGGATGTAATTACCTATGTCCATTTGGAGGTTAAGGTCTCTTTATTTATGTATGTATGTATGTATGTTTTTGTCTCTGTGCCTTATGAGGTCATCCAGGAAGACTCCTTGTTTTTCTTGAGTTATTCCTCCAAGCTTGCATCTTGGTCTAGATAATGACTTGATAGTTGTGGGGTTGGTCCGGTTCACTCAGCTCCCCTCCGACTTTGCATCTTTGCCTGTACTGTTGAGTCTGTGGGAGTTTGAAGCACGCAGTGGGAGTTTCCTTCTGCCCGAGGAATCCAGCATTATCATCAGCATTCACTAGCTTCAAGGCATCAAGGCTGTCAAGGTCATTATTACTACATTTAACTGTTTGATCGTCGCCTCGCCTCCTTCAAGCCATGATTGTTACACCATTGTTTCAAGTCAAAACTCACCATTACATAAGCAAAAAAATATAGCATTGTTGAGATACTTGTAATGTTGATTGCTCACTAGCCCCCAATGAAATAAATGCTTCTATAGTTTCCCATTCACTAATACGCCTGGGAGTGGCATGGAGTTTCCTTTGCGGTATTTAATTGTCATAAACAAGCCTACTTTTCATCTTTGCCTGTACTGTGTAGTCATGCAATGGGAGTTTGCAGCATGCAATGGGAGTTTCCTTCTGCCCGAGGGTTTAATCCATCAGCATTCACTAGCTTCAAGGCATTAAGGCTGTCAAGGTCATTATTACTAACTGTTTGATCGTGGCCACCATCAAGCCATGATTGTTACACCATTGTTTCAAGTGAAAACTCACCATTATATAAGAAAAAAATATAACATCATGTTGATTGCTAATGCTGATTGCTCACTGGCCCGCGACGGAATAATTGCTTCTTTAGTTACCCTTCGCTCATATGCCCAGGAGTGGCATAAAAATTCCTTTGGAGTATTTGATTGTCATAAACAAGCCAGCTATCACTCACTTCATCTGGAAAGAAAAAACAGGTAAAAAAAATTAGTCATGGAATTTATCGTCTTTTCAGTGTGGATTGTACACACCTAAGGTCCACCACTACTTTAACCCCACTTTTGATGTTTGAAAGCTCACATGAGTCTCTTTGCTCATATTGGAAAAGGTGAAGTAATCTAGTGTTTCTTTTCTTTAGAGGCAAGTTCTTGGAGTAGAAACTGTGTACTCCTACGCAGTTGCTCAACCTCATCATGAGTGAACCTTGGCCTCTAATTAGGCCAATGATCAAATGGAAGGTCACTCAAAAACTCTGTGAAAAACGTCATAACATATGCACCACGGTCTGTGTCATTTGGTTGTTGAGGTACATCAGGGTAGCTAACTTCCTCAAATGTAATTTGCGGTGCCCTTTGTTTGGATTTGGCGACCCATTCATCCTGTAGATAGTTTCTCACTAGACGCTCAACAGAAGGACGACGTGTTGCGTTTGACCTTGATGAAGGCCTGTTTGCTGAGTCTAAGATCATGATGGAGACACCATCTCCATAGTTCATTTTAACAATCACTAACATCCAGTGTCTTCCAGTACAAACTGGAATTATAACAAACTCCTTGCTAAAAATGTTCACACCCCTAGTCCAATGTCTTATCCTGTTTGGATTAAAGTCTGTGAGTTTTTTGTAAAAACATGAACTAAATATGTAAAGTAAGTCTGCTGGAAAGTTTGGATAAGCACTCCTCTCCTCGGCCTTGTAGAACAACACAAAGTCAATTATGTTATCATCAATTAAAAATCCTTGTTCTAAATTCTGAAGGTTGTCACTGTCTACTTGTACATTTCCGTACTTTGATTTAAATCTTGTGAGAACAACAGAAGGAACAAAGTTGATACGCATTTCGTCTTGGGTTGTACAACTTTGGCGCTGTATTTTTGTTAATGCTAATGCCTCAAACGATGTGTCTGTTCCATGGCTTGCCCCTAGGAAATCATTAACATGCTTTGCAAGGGCCCCTGAATTTTCAAATTTTAATAATACTGCTTTTCTATTTCCATCCACCATCCCCTTTTTGTCTCTTGCATGTGAGTCAAACAGAAACCACTCACCATAGCTGTTTCTGCAAGACACACAGTAGTCCTGAAATCTAAGAATGAGGCCACAGTAGTTTTGCTGGACACTTTTTTCCAAGACCCTTTCAAACTCCCACATGCCCTCAACGTCTACTTCTTCTTGTGTGGTGGTACCACCAAAAATCTCTGTATCTACATGAAATTCATACCTAAAAGCTCTTAATTTGGTTGGCAACTCGTCCACGTGCAACTTTTGGGTCATACCAACCTTGTATCTCAGGTTGCAGACTTGGAAAAAGTGGAGTCTATCTCCCACAATCAATAATTTATCCAAATCTGACTCTGTCCAGGAACCAACTGGATGAATGGTGCTGTAGAGAAGAGACGTGAAAGCAATTCCAGCACACTGTTGGCCTGGATAGTGATAAAGAAGCTTATCACTGTCCCCCTGATGGCTAGATGCATGGCAGACCAATCGTTTTGAAGGGGTATTCCAGGAGACTTCCTCATCCTCTGAAGACAGGGAAACATCTTGTTTGTTCTCAGTCAGCTGGCCAAGTGATTGGCGAAAATGTCTCCCATCCCTCAATTGCTTGCGTTTTTTGGGCTGCTTACCTGGTTGTTAACATAAAATGAAGACCATGTCACAACTTGAACAACTCCAATTTCTTACCACTTAGTACTTTATTTTCCTCCAACACATGAAAAAGATGCAAACCTGGAAAGTGGTCTCTCTTCTCTCTCCCCCCCCCCCCCCTCCATACACACACACACACACACACACTATGATCTTGCGTTCAGGGCAGGAGTAAATGAGCTAACTTTTAAGGATTATCACAATGTTTTGGATCCAGTCATCATTTCAGATTTGTTAAGGGTTCACACTTTACCTGTAAGGCTTGGAGGGATAAATTTAGATTTTTCAATCCCCTTTTAATGAACCAAGTTGGTGGCCTATAGTATAGAATAGTAATTACCCGTACTTTAAATTTAGACCTATTTCAAAATACAAGCTATCACTGTATAAGAAAACAACCCGTTTGCTTTCTAACCTTAATGTAGGTTTGATTATTGATTTTGTTCCAGGTTTTATGGAAATTCCTTTTCAAGTAATGACAGTATACTTGAAGTTTCTTTTCAAGTGACAGCCATGTTCATTCAGAAGCATTATAGTTTCATTTCCATATTCACAATCAAAGTGTCTAATCAGATTATATTACCTTTGCAAGCTTTTGCATGCAAAAAGTTTCAAAGACATTACAGTGAACACAACTATTCATCCACATTGTATAAAATCTTCATTGAACAAATGCTCTTATTTCGGCTATTTCACCGACAGTGGCTGTGAAAGGTCTCTGTCAATCAGCCTATTGTGTTTTAGGTTATTCAAAGCTGAGTTCCAAACCCCTTATATCATAGTTCCAGGTCTGCTCTGCAAGAAATATTACCTTTTGGCAAACTTTTTTGAGACTTTTTTCTCTTGGAACCTCTTTTCAAGTCTTTCGTATCATCTACATGAATAAATAATAATAAATTATAAACAACATTGTCAGTGTTTCTATTGGCTACCATAATTCTGATTACCTACAATATATTAAAACGAGAACACCGTTGTTTCTGCAGTTTAGTTTGCAGTCTTTTTTTTGACAAGACCAAGGGACAGATATTTTTTTTGAAGTTGTTTACATGTTTAGTAAGGGGGGATGGAGGAGCAAGGTGAAAAATGAATTTGCTGTTAATGCAAGGATTTCACAAAAAATGGGTCCTGGTTTTGACTTGTGTCTTAGCGTATTTAAACCATACTAATGGTGCATCTGAACAGACTATAGTGTACATGTTTCAAACATTTTTGTCAATTTCCTTACAACCCAATCAACCAGAAAAAGAATAAGATACCTTTCATTGTGTCCTCTTTCATGAGTTTGATTTTCTGTTCTCCAGAGTTTTCTCCTAAATTGAAAAAGAAGGTGGTAAATTTAGCTAGATTCACCTTGGGCAGAGCCTATTACTTGTACTATGACTTCGGAAGTGTTTCAATCCAAGGCAAATTGGAATAAAAAGAAAAACAAATCAAACAAAATACCTTCATTGGTTACCTTGTCATATTTCCTTTTGAGGCTACTCTTGTTGGTGGGAGTCTCTGTCTGACTACTTCTGTGGGCATCAAGAGCCGATGATCCCTCTTTCATCCTGTGCTTCCTGACTCGACCCCTCTTCGACACTGTGTGGAATGTGACAGGCTCTTTAAAGGCAGAGCTAGGCAGCCACATGTCATCCTCAGACGTGTATCCTTTAAACCTTACTTTGTATTCCTCCGAGTGGAAGTGCTTGTTGAGTCTTACTTCCAACACCTTTTCCACTTCGTAGTACTCGTCATCTACGTCACCATCTTCAACACTAGTTATTTTTGATGAGGTGTCTTTTTGCTGTGACTGCAGTTTTGCCTTGCTGTCTTCAGATAACGAAGATGTACCATCATCATTCTTCACCATTTCAATTTCACAGACCACTTTATTAAGAGGAATCCACTTGGTCAATAAAATTTGGTAAGGTACATCATATTTACCTTCACTGACTTCTGTGTATGGCCGACCTCTGATTGCTCCTTTGACTTTTGAACTTGCACTTAACTGTTCTTTCCCTTCTTCTGATTGTATTGAAAGAATGTGCAGAAACTCAATATTTTCTTTGCCCTTGACAGCGACGTCTCGAAACCTAATCACATCATGGCTTTTATCGATCTGCTTCCAAGCTTGAAGAAGGGACTTTCCTACCCAGTGTCTTCTGGATCTTTCCTTTGAAATGTACTCCCTAGGCAACAGCACCTTGATAGCTCTTGAGATGTGCACATTATTTCCATCCTTCTTAATATACCATTTCATGTTAGGTGGGACACTTTCAGCACTTTTGAAATCTTCCTGGTCACTATTGCTATCTTCAACATCATCGTTGGACATGTGCAGAGAAGTATCACCTTCCTCACTGTCTGTCATGTATCCACTTGGTTGTTCTTCCTTTTCAAGCTGCATGTTTCGGGTGTCGGTTGCATTGTTTTCCTCAATCTTGCTGATGACAGCTTCTGAATCTGAGCTTGAGGATAAGGACACATGAAGTTTGTCATATTCTGGAGGTGGTGAGCTTGTACGTACCATCTTTATGCCTGTAGGCTTCTGAAAAGAATATGGTAAATCCCATGCCCCATTGGACTCTAAGAGAGTTGAAAATTCCACAGGACGAAACTTTCGCACAAGTTCCTGAGCCTTTTTTACACCCTCCCTATGCATCTCCTGCTGTTTTTTAAGGAACTCCTGATAACTGCCAGGGTACTGGTAACTTGTTGAGGTTGCAGTGCTTGGTGTACGGAAATGAGAAATCTTTCTATTGCTAGTTGATGGTATTCTCACTCCTTCATAGTTCGACAGGTCATTTAGAGCTTCTGTTATAAACTGTAGGTCCTTTGAACGATTCAACATATCACCAAATGCTGGTGATGTGTCCAAAGACTGGATGTTGGTAGTTTTCCCCTGTAACTGACCAATGATTTTTTCTGTTGAGATCGTACCAGAACGGTGAGGTGAGCATAGTGATGGACCAAAGTCTTTAAAGTGCAGAAACATAGCAAGACAGTGCAGGGAAGCGGCAGAGAAGATCAGTTCAGCGGTTGTGTAAGCCCCATAAGTTAGAAAATGCCCTCTTCTTTCTTTTATTTTGGAGGCGTTGGGAAGAGCATGTAAGCGCAGTCTCTTCAACTCAAGGTATCTGCGCCACAAACGAAAAATGGTGATTCCTGTGGACACAGACATTTGAATGTCTTCTGGTGTACCAAAGTCTGCATTATAAAAGGGTTCAGTGAGATGGTGGGCTGCGATGATGTAAAGGCATGTAGCTTGTGAACCTCTGACATGGCTTTCCAGCATATCAGCAACTTTAAGAGAAAATATTCTGTTGGCAGTATCTGGTCTCTGATCAAAAAAGTTGATCAGTACCAAATCTTGAGCCGAAAATGGAATAGTTTCTCCTTGTTGTATGCAGATTTCCATAAGTTCATGGAGGTGATTGATACTGGCCACCATAGCCCCATCACAGTCCTTATACATTGTCAGGTCACATGTCTCATATTTTAGATTTCGTAAAAGTGTTCTTCTCAGGTGGTCGAAGTCTGAGTATGCAATACTCGGTAGGGACCAGAAATATGGAGCCACAAACTTCTCATCTGGGATACAGAGGCCCAAGTAGATGACTCCATCATTTACAGTAGCTTTTGTTGGCGTCATGAGTGTGACCAGTGCAGAGAGGGAAAATCCTGCCGAGTCTGTTGAATGCCCCACTAGCTTCAGGGGGGGCTCCCTGGTAGCACAATCCTGCCGTACTTTCTCCCAAATCTTAAGCAGGTGTCGACCACTGTAGCCTTTATTTGGAGTAGGCCACATCATATAAATAAGAGGGTGGTGGGATGAGCAACCAAGAGAGCTGAAATTATGTATGGACACCTTTGAGGCTAAGGCATTTTCATCTATCACCCTTGTTACCAGTCTTCTCAATGCAGAAAAATCATCTCTGTCTCCTAAATGAACCAAAAATCAGGTTGAGAGGTTGTCCAAAAGTTTGTTTTGTAAGAGCACAAGGCTGATACCTGTACAGTACAATACCTGCACAGGTAGTGGCTTCTGGAGGTTATACTAATATGTATACTTTCATGTTTTAAATGCATTAAGTTGAAGAAATTCATTCATTATAGAACGGAGCTGAACAGAACGGCCGTTGACAAAATCTGGATCGGACTGGACCGGATCGGTTCGGATCGGATCGGACTGACAAAACCTGGATCGGGTCAAATTCTATTAAAGAAACTCATATCCACTCATTGAAAGTAGACGCATTTCAAATTCCCATTAAAGATGACGAAGAGAGATCGAGAAAGTGACTGCCATTGCACTTTTTTGCTTTTTCTTCTGCATTCTGTCGTGAGGACTTTTTGTTTATTGTTATGGTTTTACATTCTGTGAACTGCTTCATTACTTCAACTACTGCATTATGAAGAGGAAACTTCAATAGCGTGTGCCAGAGTATGTACAATAAGTCAGTGCCGAATTTACCATAAAGTAACAATGATATCAAGATAACTCGCGTCTTTCTCATTCTTTACTTGGAACTTGAACCATGTACATAATATGATTACAGGGTTTTTAGAATGTAACCATAGCTAGCTCACAGAGGGTAATAAAATGGAACTTAAAGCTCCTAGATTGGCGGTGTGACAAGGATACCTGCTTTCGTTTTTCGTCCAGATTCTAGAATGGTGGAATATGAGATCTGTGCCGACAATTACGATAGCCTGATTCACACAATGGTTTAGAGTTCGCGGTAATCCCGCATGACGAAAATTGTTTCAAGTTTGAGCAAAAGGTTTTATTTCACATTATCAAAACTGAAAAAAAAACTGTGGTCTGCTAAGGTAATAAGTATAGAATAGTAATTACCCGTACTTTAAATTTAGACCTATTTCAAAATACAAGCTATCACTGTATAAGAAAACAACCCGTTTGCTTTCTAACCTTAATGTAGGTTTGATTATTGATTTTGTTCCAGGTTTTATGGAAATTCCTTTTCAAGTAATGACAGTATACTTGAAGTTTCTTTTCAAGTGACAGCCATGTTCATTCAGAAGCATTATAGTTTCATTTCCATATTCACAATCAAAGTGTCTAATCAGATTATATTACCTTTGCAAGCTTTTGCATGCAAAAAGTTTCAAAGACATTACAGTGAACACAACTATTCATCCACATTGTATAAAAGGATAATAAGTTAGCGTCTTTCTGTTTCATTTTGACAATGTGATTTATCGTAAACCAAAGACACAGTTCAAATACAAAATTTCATTAGTTGTTACATGACAAGACAGGAATTTTTGTCCTTACTAATCTTATTTTTGTCACTGATTTTTGGAAGGGCGTAAATCGTTCAGTCATATGATCAATTTCTTCAATTTCTGTGAGATCGAAAACCTCACCGACAGACAGTTTACAGGTCAATTCATTAATAGCTAAATTTCAAGTAAAGGACAGCAAAGACGCGATCATTGTTACTTTAGGCTCTATCTCGTTTTGTCTTTCCGCTTGGATCTCTCTCTCTCTCTCTCTCTCGTTTAATGAAGTAGTTTAAATGCATAACAATAAACAGTCAGTCTTAACCACAGAATGGAGAAGGAAAAAGCAAAAACAGTGCAATGGCAATCACTTTCTTGATCTCTCTCCCTCATCTTGATCCAGGACCACTTTTTAATGGGAATTTGAAATGCGCCTACTTTCAATGATTAGATATGGGTTTGTTTAATAGAATCCGACCCGATCCAGGTTTTGTGAGTCCGGTCCGGTCCGGTCCAATCTTGGTTTTGTCAGTCCGGTCCGATCCGATCAGATCCGGTGTGATCCGGGTTTTGTCAACGGCCAAAAAAACTATGTTTTAGGGACTGGCTACTTACTAACTCTTTTATCCCAAGACCACAAAAATTAATGATCCCTGACCACTAGTGATCCCCAGGGTTGGTTGCAAATGATCCATTAGAAGTATGGAACAGTGGTGTCATGGACAAAGGGAGAGAGGTGTTTTAAAAGTTATTTTCATATGTATGCATTGTGTTGTCATGAAAAAGACCACATAAGACCATTTGTTCAGTTCAAACTTTTCTGTTCTCTTGTGATCACTTGTAGAAATGGCCACATATTTTTAAGCAGGATAATTTTCAGTTGAATTTGGTGGTCGGTTGCAGTCAGGGATCAGCTGCTGTCACGTCTGGGGATCATTTGTGGTGTTTTACATTACTGCTAATGGCCAGATAAATCAGGTGATAGTTAAGTGCTTGGCAATCAACATAAATTAATAATTATTATATTACCAAACCTTCACCAGGTAATATGCAAATCACTGCTTATGTCAACACACCTTCTGATTCTTTTCTTCTTGGTATATGAACTATGTCCTCTGTCCACTTTTCAATGTCAGGGCTGAAGCTTTTTCCCACAAGAATAACATCGTCTTTTTCAGTTCTTATTGCCTGTAGATACCTATTTTAATCAAAATATAATGCTTCTATTTAGATGATAGATATAACATTGGTAGGTATAACATTCTCAAATGGCCGGTTAGGTTGACTGAGAGAGAACTCATGAGTTGGGCAACATTCCAACTAAACAACATACACATTGTTGACAACTTCTTAATTCTTTTCCTTGTTTTTACGTTATCTTTTGTTTCAATTTTACCCTTGGTTCAAATTTTCTTTTCTTTTGTTTTTTAGAATGGTAATGTTGAAAATAAATTTAGAACAAAGGAAAATAGAATTTGAACCAAGAATAAAATTAAACCACAACATATACCACCTTTGGTGAACAAGGTTGGAAGTCAAGTTTGAAAACAATAATTGCCTTTTAATGAGTGCATGTTTTTTTTAAATGCAACAATTAAAAAGCCTGACTTTTGTATGTTGGGGTAGTCTGGGGGTTCAACCGCTAAAAATAACATCAAACGAGTCTACGAAAAGAGCTGCTATGGTGATAGCGGGTGTAAAAAGAAGAGAAGAACACATTGTCAATCTATTTTAAAAAACTGGACTGGATACCTTTTTATGATGAGATTAATATAAAAGTTATGTCTCATTTTTAAATGCTTAAATGGAAAATGCATGCCCAGAATATTTAGCAAATCGATTAGTACGTGTCTGCGACACCTTCCTCCGCAAAGTGTTTACCAGGTCGTTAAAAAAAGTTATCTATTGTTGTAAAGTTCAAGGTTGCAAAAATGCCTAATATTTGAACAAACCTTAAAGCTCTGGCTTCATCGCTGGCATCAATGACTGGTCCTCCCTTGTACAGCTCAACTGCTTGAGTGATTACCTCAGAATTGTAACCTGGCTGCAATTTCTTGTTAGGTTTGAAGTTATCACATGATGTGCTGGATGGAAGACCAAACAAATCCTAAAATTAGAAGTTAAATTAAATTTTAACTCCTCCCTTGATACAAATATTTGACTTGTAAAAGACTACTAGGTATGTTTGCTGTAGAAAAGTTATAGTCTAAGAAAACTCTAGTCACAAGGTCTGAAATTTGTGGGATTAAATACAGTTGAATGATCCTGAAGCTGATGCTTGATTGCTTAAAATTCGAGACCTTGCAAATATTAATAGTTCTTTCTAGACTATCCCAATATGATTAAGCAATTTTCTTCAGGTGCATTTTTTAAAGTTTGAATTGCTCTGTGGTTTTAAATCAGTAAGTTTTTTTGTTACGGCACATATCTCTGTCTTTTCTTGGGAATTGTGATCACAGAGTTGATAAATGCCATATTTTGTGACAACTGTAAGCATTATCGTGCTGAGAAGCTCACTTACTCTGAAAAACTGAATCTATAAAGAAACTAAAGGTGAAAATGCTGGTAATTTCAGTTGCAGTAAGAAGCTAGCTAAGCATCGCAAAATATATACATATTAAGCTCTATAAACATATACAGTGGACTTAATAGACTTGAACAAATTGGAGTTTGCCTTGAGTCCAGTGAGGGACTCAGGTTTTCAATGAACAACGTCAAACTTTTCAAAAACTCAATAACAGCTTATTAGTTAACTTTTTGTGAAACATTTGGCTATAGCTAATAAAGGCAATTTGGGGAATTTCAATAAACGACAATACCACAACTTGTGATTTGATCCAAGATGGCAAAAAGCATACCTTCATGAGATCATAGTTGGTCTCCCCAAGGCGGATTTTGTGCATCTTTCCAATAGTTTTCATTAGTGGAAGATACTGATGGTTAACACCTCTTTTTAGTTTCCCAACAAGGTTTCTTATTATTGACACTTGAACAGGATTTGTTTGGTCTATGTCCCCTTTGAAAAGGTGCAACAAATCTACAATCAGTTTTTCTTGGTATTTTTCATCACAACTCTCCTGGAGCATTTCTTCCCAAGTTTTAGATTTCGTCAATGACAAACTGGACACCGCTTTTCCAAGCTTCCGGTTGGAACTTTGCAGCTCTGCGACTTTCTCCCTCATTTCCGTCTTGAGTGCATAGTCATGACGAAAACCTTTTTTTCCTATCCTGTTCTCACTGCTCAAGTCATACACTGCTTGATCTCGCTTCTTACTTAAATCCATTAGATACTGTTGTTGTTTGAAGCAATTTTGGCAGGTCAAAGGGTGACGTGGAAGCCCAGTGGGTTTTCCTGTGCAAGGTGGATCTAGGCTTTTGATTGCTCCTTTGACAAACAACTTCTGGCCTTTGTAGGTAACTTCCCTGTTCAATAACACATATATTGCCCTGGCAGGTCGTGACTTTCCAAGCTCCTCTGCTTCCTTCGGGTGCTTTTCCTTCCAACCCTTGAAAGTTAAACATTTTTTATGTCCCTCTTCTCTTAAGTAACAACTAAATTTGCCTTTTGATCTCTCTCGTTCAAATAATGTCTTTGTTGACACTTTTCTAATTGAACAGTCATCTTTAAAAGACTCGACAATATCAGGGTTTTCAAAGAAATGGAGGCACTCTGAGCTTCGACTATCTGGCTTAACAATATTGAGAGCTTCAGTTATTGTTCTCTGTCGAAGTGGCTGCTTAGCATCCCTTTCAACATTATTTGTCTTTATAGTATTAGCGTCATTATCCAGCTCTTTAAATCCTGACAGATATAAAGCAGCAGCTTGATGTACTTTGGATTGTTGATGGGCCACCACCTGAGATATTCCGTCAAACACCTTTTGTGAAGATCTTCCCAACTTAATAAATGATCCTCTTCGAACACAACTTTCTCATAGATTGTGCATATTTCACAACGGATAGAAACTCTGATCTCGTTCCTCACACTTGACGAACATACGCATGTAAACTGTGGGAAATGGTCATATTCATAAGTTATGTCCCTGAATTCCTTGGCCACCCTTTCTGTAATTTGAATTGGAGGGAAGGCATGACACAAGAATGCCCGAAACATATTGCTAAAATTATTGCTACACTTAGATGACTCCTGATAAATTCTACTTCGTTCACTGTTATTGATTCGCTGTGATGGACAAGGGATGCTCTCTGCTAACAATTCTTCGAAGCTCGAGCAGTTGAGATCCTTTGGCCTAATTTCTTTAATTTGACTGTTACTCCAGCTTCTTGAGAGAAAAGATCTTCGTTCAAAAACTCCATCTCTGGGTGTTATCCCCTGTAACATTTTTTCATCACTCAATGAAACCAGGTCATTTTTTTCTTTTTCCTCATCTACCTCTTCTACATTAACATCAAAATCTACCTCAAAATCAGTCAGGTTGATTTCAGATCCTCTCATCCCACTGTGTTGTGGTGAAATGCCTAAGCCGGTTTCATCAGAGCCAGGCACCTTACTCTGTTCTGGTGTTCTCTCCATGTCTATGACATCTGTACCTGTCTTGTCAATCTGCTCTGGTGTTCTCTCCAGGCCTGTGGTATCTACACTTGTCATTTCAATCTGTTCTGGTGTTTCTTCCAGGCCTTTGACATCTATCATTTCACCCTGTACAGGTGTTTCCTCCAAGCCTGTGACATCTGTCATTTCAGTCTGATCTGGTGTTTTCTCCAGGTCTGTGATAGCTTTACCTGTCATTTCAATCTGTTCTGGTGTTTCCTCTAGGCCTGTGGCATCTGTATTTGTCATTCCGCCCTGTACTGGTGTTTCCTTCAGGCCTGTGACATCTGTCATTTCACCCTGTACTGGTGTTTCCTCCAGGCCTGTGACATCTGTCATTTCACCCTGTACTGGTGTTTCCTCCAGGCCTGTGGCATCTTTATTTGTCATTCCACCATGCACTGCTGTTTTCTCCAGGCCTGTGACATCTGTCATTTCACCCTGCACTGGTGTTTCCTCCAGGCCTGTGGCATCATTATTTGTCATTCCACCATGCACTGCTGTTTTCTCCAGGCCTGTGATATCTTTATTCATCATTCCACCCTGTACTGGTGTTTCCTCCAGGCCTGTGACATCAGTACCAGTCATTTCACCCAGTTCTGGTGTCCCCCCCAGGCCTGTGACATCTGTACTAGTCATTTCACCCTTTTTTGGCATTGCATCTATGACTGTATCTGTGACTACTTTAGTTCTTATGAGGTTAATGGTCTTTCTTCCTTTTTTCATTTTTATACCATTAAAGTCCTCATGAACATTAAATATCTTTCTGCCAAGCATTTCAAAAATGAAGCGACGTAATGCCTCTTTGTCGAGACATCCTTCAAAATAATGACAGGCACTGGCAAATATGGCTTCTTTGGTGACAGTACTCCCAACTGACTTCTTGTAGGATCTTGTAAACCAATTCTCTACTTCTTTAATTGACGGAAGAGATTCTTTCCCTGTTTGTGAGTAAGAAGGTGCTTAAATTATAACACTCTTCTTTGCAATTAACTCTTAACACAATCTTACACTTATTATCTTAGTTGAAATGAAAATCTAAATTGCCCCTCTGAAGATCTTGTCACAATATTTAGGGATGTTTTTTGTTCAAGACCATGTGTAGCATGTCCCAGATATGTGGCAAGTCTGTGGTCTAAGACCTGACAAAACTGACCAACTGATCTAGACTAATCAAGTGGAGGACTTACGAAAATGTACATACACTCAGTGGTACATGTGTATCTGTGTATGTGGGCACCCTACCTCTTAACTTTCTGAACAGTCTAATCATCCACTGGAATGCTGGATTATGTTATTGCTAATTTAAAATCAACAGACATTGTTTTGTCCTATATTTAAGTTTCCTATTAACATGAGGTTTGGTGTAGCTCATGTTAAGTCATAGGATGGCAATGTTCAAAGAGTGACCAAACAAATTATTGACTTAAATAGGTACCTCCTCCTTTAATTGGACCAGCTACCAAAGAGAGGGACACAACATCTTGCCTAAGCTCTTTAAGAATCTGATTGTCCAGTAGCTGTTAACCAGGAAAAAAAACAGGACATGGAGTAAATTATCTCTACCCTTTCACAAAGTTAAAATAATACATGAACACACTTTATTGTCTCCTCCCCAAAGTGGCTTTTCAGGAACATTTGATAATTTAATGATAATTAATGATAATGATAATGATTATCTATTAGGAGTGAAAGGTTTGATTTATCAACTGATCTTAACTGATAATTTATTATCAGTAAATGTACCCATACAACATGCTCTTAAAACATGTTCTATAATGAAAAAAAAATTTGATGTTCAGTTACAAGCTGCCGTTAAAGTATTAAAAGTGCATGTTTCCCACTCAAATGACACAGGGGAGTTAAAGTGCACCCAACCCCAAAATATTTTTTTATTAAAATACTTCTTTGCACCTGTTAGAAAAACATTGTGCCTTTTTTTATTGAATTCCCCTCAGTCTTGACTTTTTATAGGCTGTAAAAGTTATGAAATGTAGCCATCATCTGTTACACGATCGAGCTAGTGAAGGGCATGGGTCTATTCCTGATTTGACATCACAAACTGATTTGCATCTCCTTAAGTCTTTGTGAACAAGCATGCAAAGCAGTAAGTGACGTCAAATCAGGAATAGACCCATGCCCCTTCTGACTCAATCGTGCGACAAATGGTGCTTAGATTTTCGTACTTAGTTTTGAAGTCCGTAAAAAAGTCAAAAACTGCAAATTATGGCGAAATGTTTTTAAAATAGGTGCAAAGTTTTATAATAGCGTAAAATATATTTTGGGGTTAGGTGCACTTTAACAGAGCTGTGTCATGAAATTAAGCCATACCGGTATTCAGTCGGTGGGAACTGGCCCCTGAATTTAGCAAAACGTAAACATAACTGCTTATATACAGAAGGCACCGATGAAACGGAATGTAATTGACCTTTTTGAAAATGGTTCAGCCTATAAGTTTTTGTGAAGAAACTGTGATTTTGTCATTTGCAAGTAGTTTCTTTGCTAGCGATATGTTCCCCCTTTAGACATTGCAGCTACAATGCATCCATTCAGGAGCTATACATCTTGTCTTTTTTTATCTTAAGTCTGAAGATGTGCTTACTTGCTTCCATTTACTAAGTAGAGTGTACTGTATTTTTTGAGAAATTACAAATTTTAATCTAAAATCCCACTCATCCCCCTTTTTTTATTCTCTCCGTTTTCATCCCCTTTTCTAATTCACCATTGAGTCCATACTTATTTTAAAAATAAGGGTACATTCATTTTAAACAATTACTTATGGAAGGTAATAAAATTTGATAACTAAGCTTACACTAACCTGTGCGCCCTTGAAGAAAAGCTTTTGGTTTCTTGGTAACATTTGAGTGAGACTCTGAACTTTCAACTTCAACTTGTTCACAGATGCTGAATCGGGCATTGTCAGTTTCATACATGCTTGTCTATAGTGTATCAGTATCACCATTCTAATTGAAAATCAGGTAGTCTGTTGTTAGCATAGTTTGTTTACGATTTACTTTACTGGAACTGGAAGTATAATCATGGATTATTTAAAAAGCATCTAACATGTTGTTTTTCAAATTGAAAGAAATTCTGAGATAGTTGACTGAAAATGGAGTGGAAATGGTTCATTCAGTGCACTAAGACACAGGGTCTCCAGTAGATTATGAAATATTCTCCATCATCTAACAAAATAACATTGTTATGTTGTTACCTTTATCTCTCTTGTGTGATGCAAAGGTTGGAGGTTTGGAGTGGGTCACACTTGACAAAATTTTATTTCATGTTTATTTCCTTCTGTTTATTTTCAGAGCGAAGATTGACATACATAATATTAATAGCAACTGGCAACAATTCTGGAGAAAGCACCAAAGGTACATTGTAGGCCTCACGTTCAAATTCTTCAAGATTGCAA
The DNA here is from genome assembly GCA_964030785.1 of Siderastrea siderea. Lineage (NCBI taxonomy): Eukaryota > Metazoa > Cnidaria > Anthozoa > Scleractinia > Rhizangiidae > Siderastrea > Siderastrea siderea. The sequence goes on from OZ034968.1 coordinate 53,373,358, forward strand.
TCAATAATGCTGACTGAAATGAGTTAATCAAGGGATGCAACCAATGGCTTTGCAAGGTCAAAGATTAAGAAGTTGACAACTATGTGCCTGAAAACTGTCAGTGACAAAATTTGATATTGCCTTAAATTCACTTATTATAAAATGCAACCTGGTCCCTACATGAGAAGTATTCAGTTATGCCTGTGGTTCCTTACCTGTCACTCAAGGGGAAAACTGGAAACTCATCCTGTGGTACATCTTTCCCATAACTGTAGGAAATGCACGTGCCATTCTGGCGTTCAAGCTTTTTCTTTGCTGACTTCTTGGTCTATGAAAATTGAACAAGTTGGCAAATGGTTAATATGTTTTGCAACATTATTGTTTAGAAGAAACTACATTCAAACGTGTGAGCTCATATATTCATAAATGGAATCAACCTTTTTGCTTTTATGTAGCTGTGAATCAATTAGCCATGTTCGAAACGAGCAGGGGACTGGCAATCGAATATAAAAAATCGATTCGTTTTCTTTGGTTGGAACACTCCAGCATTAGCCAGAATATGAAATGTGGGCCCGATTGCAAAAATGGGACTTCAATATTTTATTGTAGGCATTTAAAAATTACTCGAATAATAGAAATTTTCTTTAATGGCGGACAGTCGTGTGATGTGGTAGCAACGGCATGTAAAATTCATTTCCATGACAACCCATCCGGGAAAAGTTTTCTCAGTTGCAACTTGGCTGACAAAATTAACGGCCAACCTACAGTCAACCCAGTCCAGTGAACCAGACTAACAAGTTGCTTAAATTTACAAGCAACCAATATAGCTTAATACATTGTTTGACTGCTTATGTCCAGATAACATGCACATTGGCTCATTCACTCAATCCCTCAGGTCGCGCTTCATGCATTTAGTTTATTAGTGTTGAGGCAACGTGCAAACATCTTACCATATATCTCATCAGATTAACAATTGATTATGTGGACCTGGGACAAAGGTAAAGGTATTGAACAATTTCAAGAACACATCAAACTTTCACCATATTGACTAAAAGAATCTTGCGCAAGAAAATGGTCTGTTGTCCCTTTTGATCTGCGAGGCGAACGATTCGTTACCAGACCCATGCAAATTTCGGTCCACACGCAAACTTGTCTGAAAACTGAACGTTACACTATAGTAGCTAAAAATATGTCTCTGAAGAATTATTATTTTTTAATTCAGTAAAATAACTGCATGTCCCTAGGACGTTTGCAGCTTTGATATTAATTAAAACGCCCGAGTTTAGTATTTCGGGCACAAAATGTACGAATCATTCCTCTCTAATACACCGTCTTTTCATTGTCAAACAGGACGTGTATTCACCGCGTATATTTGGGTTAAATTGTAAATACAGTCAAAGCTCTCATGGCGACCACTCTCATTCGCGACCAGCTCCAGTTACGACCAGGACTGTGAAACCCCGTTTGACTTGTCACTAAAACTCTGCAGTGAAAAGCTCTCATAAACGACCGCTCCCGTAGGCGACCGCGGCCACTTGTTTGAATTACCATCGAGATTTTTCCTTTGTTTTTAAGTGCTTGTAAGCGACCACTCGGACAACACTTAACTAAAAGCACCCGTTTCTTGTTCACATTCAGAGTAATACATAACACAAGTGCTAATGGTTCTTTGACTTGTGCCTACGCAGACCTCTATTGTGATAGGCAATGAAAAAACTATTCAATATTATTACTACTATACTATTAGTGACCATTAACATATGCCAAGCTTCACGCTCAAAGCTCTTATAAGCGACCACTCTCTATTGTTTCATCATGTGGTTGCTTACGAGAGCCTATTCTCGTAGACGGCCAGCTCTAGTTGCGACCACTTTTCTAAATTCCCAAGGTGGTCGCTTACGAGAGCTTCCACTGTATAAGGCTTTCAAGGACGTCAATTTGCCAATACATAGTAAGAGGATAAGTGAAAATTCTCCTCTGTCTTGATATTATGTTGCCTTTGCGCTTTATATAATTTGAATAACGATAAATGAAAGTTATTTCGATTTAAAAATCGAAATGTAGGACAGAAATTCCGAAAAAAAGGAAAATTGACTAGAGTAACGTGGTTCGCTGTTTCGTGTTTCTTTTTGGGGTTGCGATGAAGAGAAATTGCACTGAACATTGATTGAAAAATGAGGGAATCAGAAGGAAAAGAAATTTCGGTTTTTTCAAGCCACAATCGATGAAATCAGTAGTTTTGATGAAAGTCACACAGTACTGCTTTCCAGCAGTCGACCGAATTATCATAACAAGCAATGGGATGTCATTTCTCAATCAAGTCGCTTTTTCTTGTTCGATTTAACGCAACCAATTTCACCAACCTGTGTGCTGTGAACAGGGGACTTTTATTTCATCCCTCTCGTGAGTTGCCTGAACTTAAATTTGGCGATCCCGAAGAAACGTGGAAGATTTTTCGCTTGTTGCTCGTGTTATGTTTGATATTTGTCCTGGGTTCTTTCGGAAATTCTCAAAACAAAGCAACTAGCAAGGTGAGCTTATATGAGTTTATTATTTAAATATTATTGTACTGCTTGATTTTCCATCGGCATTTCAATTGTACGTAAGTGAGACTGATGCTCTACTTATCCCTCAAGTTGAATTATCCGCCTTTTGAGTTTATACTTGAGAATTTGATATTTGATGAAACTGTTAGATCTCTATGTTTTCATTCCTTTTAATTCTTGTACAGTCATCATCTTCCCATTCTAGTGGATCCAATAACTGTCTTGAGACGACTCAGTTTTCTTGAAAAGAGACGGGTTGATAGCAAATACGCACCAAGAATGGTTTCCAATTTTTTGCTTCGTATACTGGTTAAAAAAGCAAGTCCCAGAAAAACAGAGGAAGCTTAATTACATACCCGTCCTTCACGTGTCGCCAAAATAAACTGGCTTTCGAATTCAGCGTAATTGTCAACGTGTCAAAACTATCTTGATACTGTATTGTTGTGCTGTATAAATATCATAGTTCAGCGCGTTTCGTTTGTACCTTTTTTGCATTTTAGTCGCTGAACAACGTCTGCGTTCAATGGCATTATCTTAAACAATTGGATAAACAACATCCCATTGTGTTCAAAGACCTATGCGCAATGGGAACCATAGGAAACGCGAACCGCGAACAGGTGGTGATCAATTATATAAAGGCCAAAGCACTAGTTACCACGAGAAGAAGGTCTTACTGAAATTGGCCGAAACTCGACATAAAATGTAAATGAAGACTTCAACTCAGACAAGGGAGTTGGTTACAAGAAAAGGTGTGTGAATTCGTACAACAAAATGCTGAAAATAAACAACGAATGAAACAACTGAGCTGTTGAAATGGCAGAAATTTGCTGGATTCCTTTGACTTTGTCGTTAACTCCAACCCATCCGACTGAAGTAAATTACCATGGAGACAAATTGCCAAACCTAAGAAATATTCTGATTGAGTCAGTCCTGATAAATTGGTCTAGCGACTAAAGTAAATTATCCTTTAGAAACAAATTGCCAAAGTTTAGAAATTCTGATTCGGACTGCCGAGTCAGCTATGATAAATATTAGTATAACGATGTGATCAAGCTGCATCATTAGAACGCGACTACAACAAATCAACGCGACATCGTTAACAACACACAGCACACCAGTAATAATTTCATGGATGCTCCTTTCTCACCAAACCAGGCAGCTGCCACCGCGCCCGACTTTTGCCGCGGACATGATGGGGACGATCTTTTGAATATACAGACACTACTAAGTTGACAGTAATAGCTGAAGTGGACGATGACGTAAAGAATCAAGGGAGAATTGTCTAAGACTAGTGTCGAACACAAAAAGTCAAAAGACCTCATCCACCAATTAAATTAAAAAATAAATAAAATGCAAAAGAAAAATAAATTTATAGGCGGTGCGCAGGGACACGCGTATCCTTGATAAGCGATACAGAGCAAAACGTTGTCCCTATGGCAGATCAGACCAAAGGACTAAACGAAACAAAGAAATAAAAATGGTAAAAAGACCAAAATTCGAGATCCATGAAAACGATCAAACCACTGCAGAAAGGCTGCGTAATATCAACCATGCTGGTTACACTGCCGGGTATCATGATGTACGTTCTGTCACAAGCTATAGAACAGCTCCGCTCGCAACATACCACGTGATAGGAACACATATTACATGAAGACAAAACTTACGATCGCCAGATTCTATGAAAAAAATCCCCTGATAATTCGTGGAGACGCTCTCGAAGGGCGAGTGTTAAACGACCAACTGGCAGCTTTGCCTCTAGAAAACAAACGCAAAGGCGTTATCAGATAGTATCGCACTCTACTCGGAAGAGTGAAGGCCGATTACATGACCAATTTCAGCCCGGTTAGCCGGGCTGAGACCCTGAACAAATCTTCTTAAAACTACATGAAGAGATTTTCACCCCGCCCAATTTCACAAACCGGCCGGCTGAAATTTCCAGCCGGCCGGTTTGTGAAATTGGGCTGGAACTTTCAGCCCAGTCAAACGGGCTGAAAAACCTTATGTAATCGCACTCAAATTTCAGCCCGGGCCGAAATATGAGCTTGTGAATGCGTACCGCTCGTGTTGTGAATGTAAAACAATTTTCTGCAAACTTTTCCCGCCCAATTCTACACATTTGGCCCGGGCTGAAATTTGCTATGTAATCGGCCTGTTAAGCCACTTGGAAGAAAGTTCTGACAAGAGTTGATGTGAGCTGAGAACGAAAAGACTGAGTAAGTTATCTCCAAGTTCACGAGCTTATGTAGCCGAACATGCAGCAAAAATCGTCGATTTAGCAGAAATCAAAGCATAACTTGAAAAAATAGCAGGTTAATGTCTTAGACGGGATACAAAACAAGTAAAAAGGTGGACTAAAAACGTTTTAGTTGACCGAAACTCTCTGAAAGCTTTCAGTTAAAGAAAAGCAATTGATTAACAGGAACTGCGAAGCTTAAAGCATGTACATCGAAACTTATAAATTCACCTTGGAGCCTGTTTTGAAATTGGTTAGTTAAAACAATCGCTAAAAAAGGAGCTTAAACGAGTGAAATAAACGTAAAAGCTAGCATAGCCTGCGAGGGGGCTCTCGTTTGGGTTATATGCGCGAGATGCGAGACGCGAGTGGCGAAGCCGCGAGGGCGTGGGCGTCTCGCATCCCGCAAACGAGAGCCTGCTCGCAGGCTAAAGCTAATGATAAAAGTGGCTCTACCGAGTTTCCAGCAATCGCCTCATTAGCAACCGTTCTCTTAGTGGAAAAAATTCAGCCACAAAACAACTCGCAAAATTGTTTATCTCTGACCGGTTTACATAAATTTTGATCAAATAAAGCTTGAATCTTTCAACACACCGCTTTAGTTGTTTGCTGTCACGGAAACAAAACAGTATTGTTAACCTAAAGTACCTTGATTCATCTTGCAGTGGAGTTCCATGGAAATCACTTTTTCAAAAGTCGGCTTTCGCTCAGGCGTTTGTATTAGCCGACTAAAACCCAGAATTTCCGACCCAACTCCTTGATGTTCAGCGTCCAGCATATGTATATACTCGAAAAACGACATTAGCACAATTGAGACCCAAAGGCAGATGGAAGTTGGTTTTGTAGAGATTTCTTCCAGCATATTCTTTGTCATTTGAAAATTTCTTCATTCAGATTTGTTGTTGACTCAGGTTGACAGAATGCCGCCGTCTTCTACGTTGACAAAACACGACTTCAATGTTCTACAATTTTATTGCGACGAAATTTTGCTATGTTTTTGTCTTCTCAGTGACGAAGAAGTCTTTTTGCTATCTTAATCTTGCTTTGTGGACATGTTTCGGGCGAAGAAACAAAACAATAAAAATAAAGCCGTGAAGTTTTCATTCAATTACTCCAGTTCACGCTGAAGACGAGCAATGATTTTCAAAAGCCAATGAAATTCGGTCGTTTATTTCATTTCTTTGACGCACGTCAGTCAAATGAACCTGTTCAACTTTTTCTTGAATGTTTTCCATTTACTTCGAGTATAAAAGAGATATAAATTATTATCCTCCGGCGTATTCCCTGGCCTTACTGTAAGTTATGGATCCATGCTTCGCGCTGGGTCATACATCGGACCTCGAACGGACCTCGAACTCGGCTAATAAGAGGTATTTTTTAACACCATTTAAGGGTGGCGCCTCCTTTTGTTACTGCGCGAAAGTTCTATGCATCTCGGGATATTCGGGTTTCTTAAGGAATTTTCCCCTGATACAACAATATTTTTGGCGGTTTTTGACTATGCGGAAAAAGCAGATCTTAGCACGGGCAATCAGAATCCACAAAGAAAATTGGGGGTAATCACGCATCTTTAAGACATAATCGAGCTTAAATTTGGAAAGAAATTGCCATACCTTCTTTGTATTTTAACGTTTTTTTAGATTTATGACTGCTTATTGATAATTATCTCTGAAAAATGCGTGGTTACCCACTTTTTTCTTTTTGGATTCCAATAACCCTTGCTAAGATCTACTTTTTGCCCATAGTCATAACCTTTGCAAAAATACATCTGTATTAGGAGGCACCGACCTTAAAAGTACCGTTTCTTTTTTTAGACCACTGTTACAGGAACAAGAGACAATAGCTGTGAGGGTCAAGCTGTTTGTTGCAGAGCTGGTATGTTGCCATCAATGGCATAAAAATATTGGATTTTTTTTTGTTAAACTTGGCGGGAAATGAAAATTAAAAGCTACAAACATTTGTCACTTCCTTGCAGGAAAAGATAGCAAAGATGGGCTAAACGGCAAAACCATGCACATTCACAATTTTCCTGACTTTTCACCACATATTTATCGTAATGACATAATGTTTATTTTTTCTCATTCAGGACGCGATGGACGTGGCGGCTTAAACAGCGCTCCAGCGCTTTCCAAATTTTGACTGAAAAGCGCAATAACTCCATATAAAGTAAGTTCAATGTATCGTTATAGTTAGTTCCAAACTGCATTTGGCTATCTGCAACGATGAAAAAGTTTGGGCGGCTATTATGAACTCACTTTCTGCACCAAAATATAACGAAGTCGCCAAATTCACGTTTTTCTGAATTATATGAAAACTAACTGGACGAATGACATGACACTGAATCTTTTACACATACTTTGCGCTATTTTACTTTGCTGGGGCGGTCTTGGTTTTGACAATATATTTTTTGAAAGTGATGCACCATCGAAACTCTGTTCTGTATACGGCTTTGTTGTTATCTGAATGCCACAACAGCGCTATGCAAATTTCCTTGCATTTGATGAGAATTTGAGGAATTTACACATTGGCTAGGGGGGTGTTTGGTCGCTACACGCGCGCTTTGGTGGTTTTACTTGTCTATAATGTCATGCCAGGTGAAGGTTAAAATCGTCCTTTCGAGATATACAAAAACGTGTGTCGCCTGATATCAACATAGCATTTCATAGGATAATAATTGTTCCTTTATTTTCAATTAGCATGGTCATGAAATTATAGAACAGATACGTAAAACCACCAAAGCGTGTAGCGACCAAACACCGTCAATGCACCCCCCTAGCCAATGTGTAAATTCCTCAAAGCCGCCCCTCCTAAACATCGTGGTTCCGGCTTTCCCAAACACTTCAAGTATGAAGTGCTGTGGTTTTCTTAACTTCCCCTGCAAATTAATACAGGAGTAACAAAAAATGAACGAAGCAAGGGCAGCGGCTTAACGTCACCATCCATGACGCAATTGTCCCAACTGAGATGAGGTGATAACTGAAGTCAGCGTGTTCTTACCAGTGTTGTCTCAACGGTGTTTTCGCTTCGCTCGCTTTCGACTTTATTTGCTTCACTAATTATCGTGGAAATCCAACCTAAGGACTTTGCATTGGTGGTTAGTCCAGGCGTTGGAGCCACAGCCTTCCGCTCTGCAATCTTTGAAGCTGCGTTTATTTTCTTTCATACTGGGAGAAAGGAGAACACTGAAGGAGCACCAGGACTAAAGGGCATGCAGGGAACCTGCAACACTCAGGTTTGTATCATTTGGATTATGTCTGTTTTGAATTGGCTGCCTAATTAAAAAAACCCTCACTCTTTTTCATCCCCCTGTTGTATCTTGTCTTAACTGTACAATAGATTTAAGAATCACACCAAAAAACACACCAAATCGGATTTTGAACGAGAAATCTATTCAAAGTTGATTTTAAAGCAACTGATCCGCAAAAATATCTTACCACTCCATGTCTATTTTGGAATCCAGAGAGTGAACACGGTTGTGTTTTCTCTTTCAGTCGTCCTCTGGGTCTTCAGGCAAGCTGTTTTGTTATATAAGTAGCGCTATAAACTACGCCATTAGAGATACTGTAAGTTTGCGTTGAAAGCCGATAAGTCAATCAAAAGCGCTTTGGCTAGGCAATCCATGTAGTTGCGAGATATTGGATCATGTTCAAAGAAAAAGAATCAAATTAACACAAGGGTATACAGAATAAAAGGTCACAAGTCCCGCACATGCGTGGTCTGGGTAAGCTTGTAGCCACAAATGGGCACTATGGCCACGTAGGTAGCGGGCATTACCCTTCATCTACCCCCCCCCCCCCCCAAAAAAAAAGATAAATAGTGAGCCTGAGTGTTAGCAGCCTCTTTGGTATACAGAATATCTCGCCTAATGTTTATTCAGCTGCGATGGCACTTGAAATTATGCTTCCGGGGAAAAAAGAGGTTTAAAACGTATTAAACGCAAATGCACCTTACAGCTTGATCAAAAAAATCCTAAACAGTTAAAGGGAGTGGGTGAGGGGACTTATTCCGTTGTTTCCTGTGCACTTCTTAAATCAGTTGGATGAATATCAGAGAAACAAACTACGCAGACGGAAACCAAAATACAATTTATTTTTGTCATTTTGGACAACGTTTTATGATTTGAAATTTTAGTTGTATATATCACCGAACTGAAAATCAACGGAACTTCGAGAGTCGCTAATGTCATTCTGAAAAGCTGGGATGTTTTTATTTTCTTCCTGTTTGTGTATCATTTTGCTTTACGTTCTTTCCGCATCAATCGAACAGAATAAAGTTACAATAGTACTACAGTGTGGTTTGAACTTGCTCAGGTCGAACTAATATCCTTGCAACTGGCTCACTTAAAGAACAGTGCATCTCAATTATCCTCTTAAACGTTCTTCTAAAACGTCTGTTCCTTATAGCGTATACAATGGGATTAACGACAGAAGCTAAACACACAGTGAGCATCAAAACCTCTTGTACTAGTCCAGGAATTCTAACATCAAAAACAACTACAATACCAGCGATTGCAGTCGGAAACCAACAAATTCCAAACAAAAAAATAACAATAAACAATGTCTTTGCGATGTGTACGTCTTCTCCTCGAATTTCACGGTTGTTAGTTCCCTGTGTATTGCCGCTGTCATGGCTGCTGTTGATTTGCCTTCTGTGCTGACTAACCGTGCGATATACTCCAATATAACATCGTATTATTATGATGATATTTCCGTACAATGATAGGTAAGCCAGAAACCGTGATATCTTGCTTGCGCTTTCAGATTTCTTGTCAATAGAGCAAAAGGCATTGTGTGGATTGAAGGCGTATCTCCCCAAACCGTAGAACGGCCGAGACGCGAGTAAAATAGCGTAACACCAAATACACGCCAGCATGCAGCAAACGTTTTTCGTTGTGTAAACATTTTTATACCTGCCTCTGTGCCGTATCATGACAAACCGATTTATACTTATTGTTGTCATTGTTACAAGAGTTGCGTTTAGTACAGCACCAAACATAAAACCTTGAAACTCACAACCGCCGTGCATGCCCGGTTTATTCTCGCCCTGTATGAATGTCGCGGTGGTCAGCGGTAGGACAGCCATGGAAAACAGAAAATCAGTGACTGCAAGGTTCACCACAAACACGTTCGGCGTTGTTCTCAGCGATTTCTCTTTCCACACTGCGATAAATACTAATGCATTACCACAAGCCCCGAGCACCATTAAAGAACACGTGACAAGGATTTCAATTGCCACTTGGAAGGAGCTGCGGGTTGGAAGTGAAAATTGTGATATTGTCGAATGATTCATTCTTTGGTCATCAAGTCTGAAGAAACAATAAGAACAAGGAATTAGTGAAATGTACTCTTAGTCACAAAGCGTATGCGCGTGCCATGTGTTCAAGCTTTTATGTATTTGTTTGAAATTTTAAGCGTGGCCATTTCTTTTCAATGTCCGCACCGTTAGTTTTTAAGAATTGTTTGCTATCCCTCTGTGTTATGCTGTTCCGGTGGCTCCTCTAACTTTCAGTTTTACCCTTCTTGAAAATGAACGCTATTTTCCTGTGATGCTGTTTGTCTTGCTGTACAATGTGGCTCTACTTTTAATCCCATTCTGAGGCGGATAAAATCCTGAAGAGGCAGTGTCTCTGCTCTGTGTGTTTACCATTTCAAAACAAACAAACAAACAAACAAACAAACAAACAAACGGAAGTCCTGCTTGGAATGTGAACGTTAAGGCTATTGGTTTGCCAAGGAGAGAGAAAGTCCAAAATTCACAACCAATGCAACCAATACCAATGCAAGTTTCTGTTCCTAAAAGAAGGGGCTTTTGGCAGGATAAACTGAAGCCCTTGCTCCACTTTCAGTCCTGCGTACTGGATGTCTTGAGCTGTGTAAAGCTTGATCTACAGAGGAAAAGCTGATTTTAAAGCCTCAGTGTTAAAGGGAAACTAACTTAAGACACCGGCGATTTTAGTTATTATTTTGTGTATATTTTTTATCTTTTTTAAGGGTTAATGATCTTTGACTTTCTTGCGTAACAAATGCAAATAAAAATATCGGCCCGTATTTTGATTTCAGGGTCAAGGTTATCGGAATCTTTTTCAACTAAGTCAAGGAGAATGAAATAATGGCCAAAACGATAACAAGAGAGCAGCAGCGCCGAAGACAAACAGCACCTTTACTGCTGAAGAGCTTCCATTTGAATAATCACACTTAAGTGGTCCACACTAAAGCTAAAACGGAAAGTGGAATTTATAAGGCATCCGATTTAGCTTTAGCTGAGTATCACTAAAAATTGACTGACGAACTCGCATTTAAAGATTAATCGTCTGCAACTCTTGACAAGAAACGACTTTTCAGATGAAAAGACTCCACCTTCTCTCCTCGGTTTATTTATTTATTTTTTTGCTCCGACTGACTGACCCATCATAAATATCGACGATGTTAAACCGAGGAAGAAGGTGTGACTCTCATGAATATGGCAGATTTTTAATTTCATGTGAAGGCTTGTATTACAAGGAAATCTAAGACTCAGGCTATTTAGCGCTTGGCAGAAAACTTGGCAAAATTCACGCCAAGAAAATGTGTTAATTTAAGGCTTACGAATATACCCTTACCGCATTCTACTTTAGTGTAAGAATAAAGCACTTACTTTCCAATAATCAGCACAGCAGTCTTCTATCGCAAGTAACGACTGAAAATAAGTGCAGTCAGGTAGATGAAAAAAGAGCAACTTTCATACGACAATTTTCATATGACCAATTTCCTTTCGTCTAACTGAAAATTAAACTGCCAAAAACTAACAGAAGGATATTAAACGTCGGAAAAATGTGATTTCTTATCGGCCTCCAGAAACAATATTTACTTTCCATCTATTTCCTAAAAAATATATTACAGGCACGATAAAAAAGCCCAGTTTGACAACTTTTAATCAATGGTCAAAGGAAGGAATTATCAATATATCTCTCTAACATCTCAAATAGGGTATGCGGTAATTATTCTTGTCTTGTTCAAATTCACACAATCACAGGCAACACAAGGTAAACATTACAGAAAAAACTAATATCGAGAGACGTTTAGTGTTCGCCATACAGCGTAAAGTTCCCTATTCGCGGTTTCTCAAAGACAAAGATTTGGTCTCACGTTTTGGTCAGTTCTAGTTTACTAGAAATACTAAATCTTAAGGCAAATCTCTGTCAAACTCGTTGAGAATATTCTTTTCAGATTTCAAAGCCATCTTCCGGCAACTTTATTGGTTTTCTGTAAGAAAGAAAATAAGACCGCATCAATCAGTTTCAATATCCTTCAATATTAATCTCTTGAAGCAATTCAAGACTGTATTATCAGTGATTGTATCAGAACAAAAGGTGGGCTCCTCAATTAAAAAATACCGGCATTCGCACTTGTTATCATATCCTCTGCATAAATTAAGCACAGGACACGCTGTGACACAAGTACTGAAAACTTCACATCAACAACAGCTAAATTTCAAACTCGATTCAAACACTTAAAGAGCCAGTGTCACCCAAATTGCTTTGCGCGCCAAGGTACATTTTTCATATATGAAAAATACACCATTTTCTTGATTGTCGTGAAGTCTGATTTGTATCTTCTTCCATCGCTGCCGTTAGCGATCCGAAAGCACTAGTGTGAATTTTGACGTCACATTTAAGTGTCTCCGTATCGATTTCGTTGTATATTTCCGAATTCTGAAGTGTTTTCGTGGTGGAGAAGGAGATCTTTAAATGGGATACCTCGCAGGGTTCAGGAAAGTTGAGGCGAAGGCCGAGTCTTCGGGGCTCTGCCAAAGTTGTACGGCTGAAGGAGTCCATGTATCAGTAGCGGAGGGAAAGAAAAACATCTACAGGTTTCAGCAATAGTACTGACACTGTGTTTACCGAAATAGTGCTACATTCGTTGCCGAATGAAAACAGAAGGAACGTTGATTTACCACAAAATAACAGTAGCTACGGGCTTGCTCCAAAATAATTTTTATGGTAATGAGCTTGTGCTGTTTTGCTTAATTATTCCTTGTGCTAATTGCCTGTTTATGTTTTATTTTTACAAAAAGTGTAAGTGGCTATTCTGCTTTTGCGTCCATCGACATCGGTCGATGAGATCGATCACGCACTCAATCGATCGGACTGTAATAGATCCATGTATACGCATTGAATGCAAACTCAGATCTTGAGTAGTTTTCTCCAGTGACATCTAGCGATGAAGACGTCAATATTCTTGCTATTTGTTTTTGTCTTATTATTTTTATATCGAGTGGAAGTGGTTACTCTGGTTTTACGTCCAGCGAGATCGATCGATCGATCGATCGATTGATCAATCGATCGGTTGTTATAAAAGCTCCATACGCGTTGACTACAAAGTCAGATCTAGAGTTGTTTTCTTCGGTAACATCTAGTGATGAAGGTATTACTATTTTCAGAGGCTACTACTGTAAATATCAGCTTGCTGAAAGGCTAGTGCGGCAGGGTATAATTTGCGAAACGTCCGGCAAACGCGCCAGCCAAACTTCAAAACAAAAACACAACCGCGCAAAGCACTTTGGGTGACACTGGCTCTTTAAATCTTGTTTTGGCTGATGACCTCCGCGATTTCCCGAACTTTTACAGGGACAGGGGTCGGAACTATTGCGTCTCAATCGATCAGTAATTTTGATATTAAAAAAAAGCGAAAAGGGATCGCGGAAGAGGCATTTAAACATACCACTACAAAATTCAGGGCAATCACCGTCTTGAGTTTTTTCCAAGCTTATCAGCTAATGTGGTCAGCACGATCGTCACGTTTACATTTTACTCGCGATTTACACTCCACGGACAGACAGATGTGTGAGTCCACTCATCGCGTATGGCACTAGTATGGCCTATGCTTTAGACTGTTTTGGGCGAGGGACAAAGTTTCTAAGTCTCATCAGCCAAACTAACTCATATAAGGCCAAGTAACACGAGCGACATTTTTGTTCAACTTGTCGCCCAACAAAGTTGCGTTGCATGTTGGGATTGCTTGTTGCGCGTATTACCACCACTTCGAGCAACAAATTTTCATGTTGGCGAAAAGTAGACGTCGCTTTTGTTAATTTAGATCCATCTGCACCTTTTTCCCGTCATCTAAGGCAGAGGTAAACTGCTACTGCCGATCATAAAGCGAAACAGCTGCTGCCGCTGAATGTCGCGAGTATTTAAATTTTTTGCCTTGAAGTCAAAATTCTGTATAAATCAAAACTGAGAACATTTGATCTTAGAACACCAAAAACAAGATATGAAAATTCTTGAAAGGCAAACAAACCACAATCAGTATACAATGGATTTTGCTAGACGTGAGGAGACACTACAGGTTACAGCCCGTTTCCATCCTGATTACTTCACAGGAACCTCCACAGTTCCAGTGTGCTAGTACATGCACAGAAGTTTAAACAAACCTGGGCCAATATTTTGGATATTCATCAATACAAACATGTCTTGTGGTTTCTTTCATTAATACTGAAAATTGGTAATGTAGCCCCTTCAATTTTCGCCTAAAAATATTTAATACTACTGTGCCCAAACTAGTAGTCAATAAACAAACAACTTTATGTAGGCAACCTGCAGTCCCACACAATCCACCGTACACAATTGTTTACTGATTGTGAGATGCTATTACGCAAAACACTTACCATTTTACAATGCATATGCATTTCATTTTACAATACAATGTTGTTTTTATGTCATAGTGTATCTGCATGGAACTTTTGTTTTGCATGCACGCTTATAAGGATCCTTTTTTGTGGCTTCAATTTAGTCTTACTACGAATGCTTATGCTGTGGTTCGCAAAAAGAGTAATCGTTTCAGTTGCTCAATCATTATCATGGCAGTACACTGACTCCTACCCAAGCAATCAACTCTGTAAATGAAAAGTCTCGGTCCCATTGATGGAAACAGATACCTTTTTGCAGATTTTAATATCTTTGCACAAGAGAACATTGAACTTGAAAATACGTAGCGATATTGTCCGATAAACTAAGCTTCTTGCACAAAAAAATTATCCGGCTTCTTAGATCAGGCCTGTAGCAAGGTTGAAAAACTCGGGGGACCGAGCAAATTGGCCTAGTCAAAGTCCCCCCCCCCCCCCTTCCCACCACCACCTGGTAAAAATACAGACGTTATCAAATATGTTATAAGGCATACAAAAAGTCATATCAGATAGATACTAACACTGTTAGTTGTTAGTTAGTTGTTGGTGTCGTCAAAAAGGACAGCTTTATACAATACATTGTTTGTTGAAAATTTGTCAAAAAGCTGCTTCCTCTTTGCTTTTTCGCCGACAAAGTTGTTGGCATCATTTCGCCCGGTCAAGGAACTTTTTTGGTGGCGCGAAAATTGCTTGCTTATCCTCAGACATTTTGACAGCAAAGGTACGAATTTCGGAGCTGTTTTACCTAACTCTCGTAAACGTTTGCGTAGCGTTTGTTACTCAATTGGTGAGATCAATAGAATTTTATTCCTGAGACTTGTTTTACAACAATGGGCTTAAAGCTTGCAGCAAATACACAGCAGTCGCTTGATTATTAAAGGTATTAAGGTCTTTCATAGTCTTAAGGTGATTCCCATCAACTGCATTCCGCATCATTTTTTTGCGTGATTACGAGCACACGAGCGCGCGCACCTTCAGAATTTAATAGGTTTCCTATGAAAGCTGAGCAGTTCAGAGAAATAACAGGTCGTTTTGTCCTAAACGAGCTCGGTGACCCCTATTTTTTAATACATAAATTCAAATGGCACACGGTCGAGTACAATATGTCGCGATTTCAAGAAAAGTTAAAAATTCTGCTTTGAGATGTTTTTATTTAAATGCCGAAAAGAACACGTCACTTTTACACTTTTACAGGCACTTTTAGCATCAGCATTCAAGAGTGATTGTTGCGCATTAACTTGTTTTAATTATATATTTTTTGGCACATTAATTGTAATGTTTTTTTAACAGTCCGGGCCACAACCAGAACTGGATATATAGTTTCCTGCAATTTCATTGGTTCAGATGCTGAACCAAAACATTGGCTTGACCGCGAAAGGACTAAGTTCCAGATAAATTTCTCGTGCAAGAAATACAGAGTGCTTGTAGGATTACCGTGAAAATCAACCTTAGTACGGATAAATCTAGACGATTTTATTCGTCCAAGGATTCGATTCACAGATATCAAGATGCTGAGGTCCCAGGAATCTCTTTGTATACAAGCCGTAAGCAGGCGACCAGTGCAGTTAAACACCGATAGAATGCATGTTTTGCAGTGAAAACGGCTTGAGTACCGATACATACGCAGTCGATGAGCTTTTAAACGTCGAGTACTAGTCTATATGTGTGTTGTGAGCGAAGATAATTCGGCCTGGAGTGGTTCATTCTATTCTGCACTAACTTGTAGGTTACTTTAGAATTATAACACAGTATGTTCGATATTGCCACGAAGTATGATGTACTTAATTCGGTTGTTCTTTACTTAACCCTTTAAACTCTAACAGTGACGAAAATAAAATTTCTCCTTACATCATCACTGCTTGTTCAAACATTTAAGTGATGAGAATAAGGTAAACAATCACCAAGGACGAGATGTCTTCAGCATTTAGACAAATTCTCCTTCCTAGGTCCATACGAAATGTATAGAGAACTGTGAGGAGAATATGCATTTTCATATCAGGACTTAAAGGGTGAAACTGGGGTCGCTCCTTCCACTCAAGGATAGTCGAGGAAGAAGAACATGCAAACGCGCAAAAGTCTGCTGCGCGTGGAAACGTGACGCGCATGTGGTGAGCTAGAAGGAAAGACGCCCTTTGGCGGCCGAGTGACATTAAGCTCCAGTTTCATATGATTAACTGCTCCAGTTTCATATGATTAACTAAAAGCCAATTAGGCTCATCCAATAGAGTTCCTTCCGTAATGACATAAGCAGTCGTGCTATAATTTGCGGAATTGCTGGTCTTGAGTGATAATCAGTTTCGGAACCATCACGAAATCGAAACCAACCAGACGGCAGGAAATAACATAAGTTTCCCTTTGAAAGATGAGCCCGGCTAAAAAGTTAACTTGTGAACAATCCTTCCAGACATTGATTTCATCACACAAACATAAAATTATCCTATGATTTCCACGTCAGCCATGCAGAATATTTTAAAAGAACCGTCAGGGCTCTAAAGTGACTCAGTTTAAAGACCGGTTGCACACTGCAACAGCGAATCAGCATACAGTGAGTACAAATGTGTTTGCAGGGAAGAGGAGCACCTCGAAAACATGGCACGGACCCTGACACTTAAGGGTTTAACTGCCGCCTAACTATCTGAAAATCTGTACTCGCACCTGTCTTAAAATAAGACATTCATCTAAAATATCTAACCGACACAGTTCACCACCAGCTGTTGAGGTTTTTCACAAAGTTTGTACATGAGATCTTCCGCTGACGCTGGCGCTGATTACGCTAGGAGAGCCATCGACACTTCCTCTGTGTCCACCTGTGCCACCAATGAAAAGATCACGTGCTGCTCTGCGCATGTCATTGATTCTCCAAAAGTAGATCAGTGGATTTACGGAAGAGTTTATCAACAGTGCAGAGATGGCAAAATTCATCTCAGTTTTACTCTGATTGGAGCTGGTGAATCCACTAATAATCTGCACAAGAACAGCAGGAAGAAGGAATAACAGAAGGGCTAAGAAGATGTAAAAAATTGTGATAGCCCGGCGCCTCTCCCTTTTGTAAGCAATCATGGTGCTGTTTTCTTCTGAATGCAACGAGTGGATGTTGTTACGTTTGATTTTTATCACTAACACTAGCTGAACAGCAAGAAGGTAGATCGCTAAAATACCAGCGATTACTGAAGTTATTATTTGATTAGTGTTTTCATCGATGCCCGAGAAACGCAGGACGATGAAGCCGATCCATATCACCCAGAGAATCGTCAGGTTGCGTATGGTCTTTTTTGTTGTCACCTGGGTCCGGTAACGCAGTGGCTTTGCTACGGCTATTGTGCGATCTGTACTGATGTAGGCCAGGCAAATAAAAGAACCCCCGGTGCATAAGTAGAGGAACGCTTCGTACAAAGCGTGCACCACTTCCGAGCTGCATATGGTTGACTGGTAGTGAAGCATGAAACGCCACGCAATAAAGAGGGGCTGGGTCACCAGGCCGACCAATAGATCTGTCAAGGCTAGGCTACAAAGTAGAATATTCGCGGAAATGCGAAGTTCCCGGGTCTTGTAGATTGTGATGACAACCACGAGATTGCTGATGACAGCAAAAATAGCGAAAGGTGTGTTTATGGCGATGATGGAGATGTTCAGTCCATAGTGATGCGTGTCACTGTTCAGTATCTGAAGACTGCAGCTCAACTGGTTTGACTGGTTTGTTGGTGGGATCACTGTTGAGTTGTTCATCGTTTTCTAGAAAAGAAAACATAAGACTAACTATTAACCCTTTTTACCAGAAAAGGACATTATATATAAAGAAGGTTTTTTTTTTTGTAAATATTAGGTTTATTTTAACCAAAATTTCCTCGCTGTTATGTAGTTTGTATGCTTAACTCTCGGAAGCTTAAGTGTTTTATGTTAGACGCTTAGTTTTAACGTTTTAGGATTCTTTGCAAATTGCACATGAATCCCAATGATACTTGCCGATCAGTTGTTGATTAGGCTAATCTTGCTATTATCTTTTTTTATCTGTTTGGTTGAGCTTAGGTGGGAAGATTTGAGGATCTTGTTGGAGTAGGTTAAATATCTCGATGCCAGCTGAAGTAAGCATTTCGATGCGCATTGAATTGCATTCTATCTTCTCTAAATACTGCTGTGTGCAGAAATAAAGGTTCATTTTTTAATTTGGACGGTCTGACTTTTGATTGCTTTTAAAAGTAATTTTCTTAAAAAAGTCATGCTTATTATACACCTCAAGATAGTCGTGTTACATTTCTGCGACGTATGTCTAATCTCGGACATAGACGATGGCCTGCATTTTCGCAGAAGACTGCTAAACTGCTAAATCAAGTTGATATATGAAGGCTGGCCTTATTTAGGGGCATCTGATCTAGGATTTTGGCATTTCCACTTTGAAGAACGAAAACGAGCGTTTTCATATATCGTTTATTGTTTCTTAAAGTAGGTCAAGCTGCAAGCCTGCTGAAAGTTGTAAATTTTATCGTGTTAAAATTGTGTTTCACAACAGATGGCCGGGCGTTTGCAGAAAAAAGCCACCTTTTAAGCCATGAACGCCTTTATCTGCTCAAATTCCAGTCCAAACGTCTAAAACTTTGCATCAAGAAAACCAAACTTCCGTTCAATTTCAAGGGCATCTTTGGGAATTTGACTTTGGGCATGCACACAGTTCAAATCGCCTAAAAAAGGCCGTACCAGACCCATTCTCGCCCCCAGAGCTGCGATCCCTTTGGCCAGCGCCACGGATCAAGTGCTCTCAAGGATAATGCGTAAGTGCAATAGCTGCCCAGTTTTGTAACCGATGGTAACCGTTATTGTTTCAAATTTCTGAGGCTGCGCAGAAAGCCGGAAGTCCGTGATTGGCGGACTTCCTGCTTTCCGACCCTGCCAGAGCTCTCGGTCTGTGACCCTGGCCAAAAGGATCGCAGCTCTGGGAACGAGAATGTACCAGACCAACTTTTCGAGTCGGTTCTCAATTCGGTTTTCAATAGGGTTTTGGCCATTTAATAGTCTTCCCTTGTTTTGGAAAAGATGTCACCTAACGTGAGGAAAGGGGGGGGGGGATTTTGAACAAGAAGTAGCAACAAGTGCAAAGAAAAATTTTCCGTCAATTTCTCAGGGAAAAATTTCTTGCTTTTCTTTGTGCAACTCTATTCAATTTATAAGATCGCTCTAGCTGAGGCAACTTTAGCCTGCGTGCAGACGTCTCCCATTTCCTTCCACCCGCGGAAAAGGGACGTCTGCGAAACGGCGTCGCTAATCGTGTTCCAATATCCTGCTGTTTTTCAGGAATTCGTGGAAAGTGCTTTTATTGGTTGCTTGACAATAGCCACTGTTAGAAACAACTCTGATTGGCTATCGTCGGGAAATGCTCGAGATAATGTATGCGATCTACATTTAGCGGGGTTTTCCATTGATAAAACCATGTCCGATGGTGTGTTGTGTTTCTCGACTATTCTGAAAAACAACGACAGAAACCTTGTGAAAAGTCGCAGTGAATTTAAAGTTCAGGAAGAAACCCTTTCTCTTCAGTTCATCGTACACGAAACATCGCCATATATTTGTAGATCGTGCATGGGAAAGTTGCGAAAGCGGAGAGGTCTTTACGCCAACGTGAGAAAAATCGATGACGAACTTTTTAGCGATTATAGTTCCAAAGCTTTCGAGGCAGGACTTACAGTAAAAAAAAAACAGATCAAGACACTAGGAAAGGACAGCGTAGGAACTCCGGCTTCTCCCGAGAAGCGAATTCTTTTGGAGGAGTTGGTAGATCGTTTGTCGAACGATCTCAGTTCGCTGGTTACGTCAACTCCTGTG
Source organism: Siderastrea siderea (assembly GCA_964030785.1). NCBI lineage: Eukaryota > Metazoa > Cnidaria > Anthozoa > Scleractinia > Rhizangiidae > Siderastrea > Siderastrea siderea. The sequence goes on from OZ034968.1 coordinate 53,393,593, forward strand.
AAAGCCGTTCGCAATGCTTCTGTGAGAAAAATTCAGATTCCTCCTCTTAGTCCTGTTCGACCTCCGATCATGGAGCGATCAGAGGGAAACGATTCTGGCACAGAAAACAAAACTGTGTTATCATAATTTATGCGAAATTTAAAACCCGAACAGCAGGATACTGGAACACGATTAGCGACGCCGTTTCGCAGACGTCCCTTTTCCGCGGGTGGAAGGAAATAGGAGACGTCTGCACGCAGGCTAAGGCAACTTTTGTTAAAATTTTGCCTGGTGCATCTGCTGTCTCTGAAAGTGCTGGCGTAACAAACTCTACAAGGACCATGGTCCGTCAAGGCATGTTTCGCAAAAACGTGCCTTTAGCCTTTGTAAGGGACGTTTGTGATGGTGAAGAGGAATATCACCAAAACAGCGAAGGCTCTATGTCCTCTAAATAAGGGCGACTTCTGAGAAGTTAGTTTTTGCAATTAATTTAAAACAATAGGTCAGCGAAATTTTAAGACATATTTATACAGAGCAAAGACTGTGTGATGGTGTAGTTTCAGTTTGCTCCTGCTGTTTTCAAGAAAAATATTGCGATAAGAGCAAAAAAAATATGCTAAATTTGGCAAATATATGATATGGCTGGCTCCTATCTTGAGAGGTTTAGAGACTTTTATCAACCATTGCAGACTTTTATCAACCATTGAGAGCTGTGAAATAAGCGAGAACTACACTAAGATATGATTGAGTAGACTTAAGTTAAGGGTTTTGAACAGTAAAAGAACTACAGATTTAGAACGTAGGTTGGTAAATAAGAATTTCCTGTTTGAAATCTGCACCATTAAATGAAAATTTAACGTGACATTAAATTAGATGATCAATACAAACAATGTGTAAGCGAAAGGAAAAGTAAAGAGGATTTACTATACAAATGATACTCTGAAAGATTTTATAAGTTATCAGAAGACGTGTATATAGATAGTTGCACAAGCAGCACGAAAGATAGCGCGATGAGAAGTAGTAATCTTTACCTTCAGGTGTAATTCTAAAGTGATCTTTAAACAAGACGCTGTCATGTGATGTAGTGTTCGATACAAAAAATAAAAGAAAGAACCTTTGTTACCTTTTTGGCGGAAACTAAAAATATTTCTTCTTTGGAAAAGGTCTTTAGTTTGCTTAAAAGTCTTGATTCAACACACCACTCTTGCATGCGTGCGGGACGAAACTGACGTCGCAACCTAAATGACGTTTCCGTAGTTATTGTGCGATAAAATACCAAATCTAATGAGCTGTTACATGTCGCCAAATGCGTTTTTGTTCCTTGTTTTCTCAACGTTGCTACCATATAAATTTACGTATATATCTGCTATAGCCATTATATAAATGAAGAATTATTAGCCACCACAGGGACAATAAAAGTTGAGCGTGAATTTTACACTTTCCCATTACATCATTGCCCAAAAAAACAACATTTCACATACGGCTTGCTTTTTTATCTTTAGATCAATGCCAAGCCTCAAGCCATTTTGCAATTGGGTGGTAAATATTTATTTTTAAAACATAAGAAGTAAATTGAAAAATGCAGGGGATGACCACACTTTTAATTAATTTCTATTTTTGTCTCAAATTAAAATCACGTTAACATCGATGGTATCTATCAAGAGCACAGAGCTCTTGGACTTAAGATTTTTTGTGTTAACCATTAGAAAGCCCCGACTGGGATTCGATAAAGTAGGCTTCAAAAAAAATCGGAACTGCGTGTTAGGAATAATTTGCACAAATCTTTTTCTCTGGTGAGGATAACGAATCCAGAACCGGGTTTTCTTTCGAGATACGAGTTGTTATCTTGGGACGCGATGTTTGAATAATATATATTTGTCTATATTACACCTTTTCCAATGACATGACATAATCAATTATCATTTGATAATCTCTTTGTCTGAATTGAAAAGAGAAATTCATGTTGAGTAAAAATGTGTCCATGGCAAGTCACGATCGTCCTCTACCACTGCTTTTAAACAGCAATATCATCATTTGAAATCCATAATAAGTGAATGTTTGAATTTAAATATCGTTTGTTGTTTTTTCAATAATTGCACGAATGTCATCTTCACGTGGTGTTTCCAAGAATAGTGCTTAACCGGAATATGGAATAGAATATAATAAAAATCTAGAATGTGACATCTTTTGCTAGACCCGAATGCGATCCTCGAAGTAACAAGGGCATCCTTTTTTTCACGATGAATGAAATACAAATGAAATGAAGATGTGACCATCGCAGTTGTAATCGCAATGAAAGCAATTGCGATCGTTGCAATTGCAATTGCGGTCGTTGTCCGTCATACATTTTTTTTTCAAGCTATCCTTTAGCCATCGGTAAACTTTCAGCATATTTCATTGCATCGAACAAAAGAAAAGTTAATGTGTCTTTCTTGTAGTCTTATTAGCTCGCACACGCATGTCCAAAAAGGGTTTTTCCAATCCCGATTTCCATCCATTGTGATCCTGCTCGACGATCCCTGTTTGTCAATTGGCTCGAAGTGATTTCTTGTTTTCATCGCATTTTACCGACATATAAGTCTTAAATACTTGTCCGCATACCGCCTAAAAAATAGAATGTTTCGCTTTCCATCGTGTTTAGTAACATTTGTTTTAAGATTCTCAATATTTGTCATTGAATTTCTAACTTTCTGATTGGTTCGCCACATAAGTGTTATCAGCGAAAATTACCCTTCTTTGCCTTTTAAGGACAGTGAATGCTTCAAGTGCATCGGCGTTTAAAATTTTCTCAAGAAACAAGTGTGAACTATTTTTGCCTTATGATAAAGTGACATTTTGAATTAAGCTAAGTTTTCGAATAGATATAAAATTTGAATGTTAAATGTTTTGTTTTACGTTGCAGGCCTTTAAGGAGGTGTTATGTCGTGTGATATATTGTAGTCAAATTTTAGAATCCAAGTAACAGAACGTGTTAACCCTTCGCCTATTAAAATTATTTTGCAATATTGTATAGAAAACTCTCAAGCAAGGCAAGTTTTCACAAAAGATAACGATTAAAGATAATTTCCTTAATCTAGCGAATAAAGGAAACAACGTCAGAAAAACTGGAGAAAGTATCATAAATTATTCATTATGAATAGACCTCTTTTACAACGTATTCAGTTAGCTGGTGGATCAAAATAGTGTAAAACGACACACTCAGAAAAAAAAAAGCCATCTCGTAAGCGACCACCTCGGGAATTCAGAACAGTTTATTATTGCCTATCGATCACAGAAGAGGTTGGCAAATGCCCAGGCCAACGAACACTTTAATATAAGAAGTGCATTCTTATATTAAAGTGTTCACTGAGTGGTCACTTGCGAGTACGTAAAAACGGAGTCAGGGTTTTATCGACGTTAAAATGAATAAAAGATATTTAAACAGATAACTATCATGTTCGCAGAAACCATAATAATTATGCCGGACGGGCATTCGTCTTCCTGAATTTAGTTTAACATTGCGCGAATGCCCAAAATTTTTTTGAACCTAATTTTCAATTCTGTCTCTGTCTCTGTCTCTGTCTCTGTCTCTGTCTCTGTCTCTGTCTCTGTCTCTCTCTCTCTGTCTCTCTCTCTCTCTCTCTCTGTCTCTCTCTGTCTCTCTCTCTCTGTCTCTCTCTGTCTCTCTCTCTCTCTCTCTCTCTCTCTCTCTCTCTCTCTCTCTCTCTCTCTCTCTCTCTCTCTTCTTTCTTGGTTTTGAAACTCGCATTTGTCGTATATTTGTACACACGTGACATCTTTTAACTTCAACTTACAAGATATGTCTTGACAGAATTTCAAGCCTTTTCATTCAAGCTAAACGGTGTATGTGTGTTTACTCTAATCAAGTGATTACGAACATTTTTTTAATTTCTGAATTGCGTGCATACTATGTAAAAATATTTACACATACAACAGGAAAGCATTGGGTAAAGCACAGTAAACATATAGTCTCAGTTAAAATCATTAATTAGTGACTTTTGATTACTGCCAGGGACAGAAAATTAATTTTAGTTTTGTAGCCAGTTCAGTCGCCTCTTTAATAAGCAAGATATTTTCGTTATTTTATGCCTTTCTTGTTTATAAGAACTGTAATTAAAGGGGCACGAGTCACGAGTATTTCGCAGATTTCTGGTCAAAACTGTGCTAAAATTATCGGTAGCTAACTTTATCCACGCCCAACATTGTGTTTGAACATTTAAAGGATCATATTAACTTAATTTCATTAAGAGAAAACAAACCATCACCATTTAATATCGATTTAATGTCAACACGCTTAAAGATTTTGAAAAGTTTAGCCTAATTTTTTCAAGTTGCAATCCATTTCCATCCGTGCTATCCGTAGCAACAGACGACAAAAAATAGCTTCAGTGAAGTAATATAGTCTTTAGTAACATAACTAGACCATAAGTTGTGGGCGTTTATTGATGTGAGGACATATTTTTGGTTTTTATAGTGAACTAAAACAGCGTGACTTAATGCCCCTTTAATATGTACCAAATTTGGAGCGTTTACTTGATCTGGCAAGAATTTTTCCTTGACTGACAGGACTAAGAAAATAGTTTTTTTTTCTTCCCGATCTCCCTCCAACTTGAACGTGAATTTTTTGGACTTGCTGTGTACTGGAATAATGTGATTGTAAACGAAATTTCCTTTAAAGTGGCGCCGCAATGTCAGGTTAATTTTTCACAAGAAATCAACTATTTCCCTTCCCATTTCCCTTTAGCCAATTTTCCCTTAAGGGATGTTCAAGCATTTTATTACAGAGAAGAATTTTGATAGCCTGCTCGAAGTCTCACTTACTCGAATTTCTTTACCCTAATTTTCATTATCTATGACAGTACTTACTTTCCATAAATTTTGGATGCACCAATCCGTTTTTTAGCGATGCACACCTCAGAAGAAGAGTTTTTAAATGTTTTGGTTTTACGTCGTATACCTTATGTAGGTTTTATATCGCGTGATATACTTTTGGCAAATTTTAAAGTGCAAATACACTGGACGTGCTAGCACTTAATCTATTGAAATTATTTTGCAATATCATTAAGAAAGCTCCTCTCAACAAGGATAAGTTTTCACAAAAAGTACCGATTAAGGATAAATCTTTAACCTGCCGCGAATAAAAGAAATAACGCCAGAAAATGGAAAGTAACATAAATTATTTAACATAAATTATTCATAATAAATAGACGTATTTAACAATGTATTCAGGTAGCTGGTGAAGTAGTATAGCGTAAAAACGACTCAGAAAAAAAAGCATGTTTAAAAAAACTCTGAAACTGAAACTTCCATAAGATAACTTCATACATACTTTCAATTTCTACAAGATCTATCTCCTTTCTTTGATTTGTTTTTTTCTGACTGTTAAATCTGATCCCGACTGAACCGTATAAACGGCAAGTTAAATGCTCATATATTATCAAATTTGATATTATTATCTTGGCATTCTCGGCATAAAATGACAGACACGATTTAATATTCTTAGGTTTTCGTCGATTTCAGATAACAACTCCCTACTGTTGTGCCTTTAGTTATTTTACCCTTTTTCGTCTTGCTCTGGAAGAGGCTTGAAACAGAAAATCCAATTACTTTATAATGCACAGACAATGGAATATCATTACCTCAGTCTGGTCGTATCCTTAGTGGCAAATTGAAACGTTTCGATAATGAGTTTTTCTTTCCTGAACAGGAAGACTAAGGAGCCAAATTCTTCCTTTTAAAGAATTCTTCTAAACATTCCTCAGTTTTAACCGCTTAATGTCTGGCTGTTTTTGTGTTATTGAATGCGCTGAAAAAAGTATTATACTTCTTCTCAATAAACATGTATGACAGGCACGCTGGAAGTGTTGTGACGTTCAGGTTAGTGGGAAGCTGCCTCTTCATTAACTATTCGCTTAAAATGTCACCTCCTATTAACTACTGGAAGTGCTTAATTTCGTTCATCTTAATATGTATTGTCCGTGGTAGACCACTAGTAGCAAGGTATTTATCTTTCGTAGGAATTGTGTATGATTCGATTATTTTCAGTTTAAATTTTCACGGTCAAAATTTGAGGGATCTGAATATAGGGAAGAACATTTGAACTTGTCGATTAAATTATCTGCAGTCAAAACTTTCATCGCTATCAGTTGAGAGAGAGGCATATGATTTTTGTCCTTTTTCATCATTCTATGAACCTTCGTATGTTCTCACTAAAACGAAGCTTCTCCGACGGTTAAATACAGTGAAGTTGCTATAAGAGGAATGTACATGCCAGACTTACTCTCTACCAAACAAGGTTCCACCCATTCGTCTTGTGTGGTTCAAGGTCATCGCCTTGTGCGAGAGAAGAAAGTGAACGCCTTGCTTCTTGACATTGTGAAGATCTAAGTAATATCCTCCATAACTAATTCAGCAATTATATTCTTTACTGCGTAGTCATTTGTTTACCTTATCCACATTCCCCGCAGGAAGCAGCCTTTGATCATATCTATCCACAAACTGATAGCTGTCATACACTTAGATTAATAGTCACGTTTGTTCCCATGCAACACTTTTGTCAAACGAGTTGTTTGCACTAAGCGTAGAGTCCTTACTTCAGTAAAAATAAATATAATGTAAGGCTTTGAAGAATAACCAGGGGCAGCTAACGGTTCGTTTCGGCGGAATATCTGTTCAGCAGACCTAAATTAAATCGCCTGAGATATTCCGTTTTTTATTATCGGTGAAAACTAGAGATTTCTTTGGCGAAACATTGCCTCAGACTTTCCTACAAAGGTGACTGATTATTCCTATTATTTTCAGAGGGACAAATATGTCGTTTAGAGTGTGAAATAAGGTCAGCTGGCATTTTCGGAAAGACAGTAGCAGCTCGAAAATTCCACGGATAGGATTCCGTTTCTGAAAATTTTCTGCGCCTTAGATTATCAGCTAAAAACTTAAAGTCTTTCAGAAAGAAAGAAAAAATGGATCGGTGCCCACATGTCCTGAATCATGCAATACGAGAGAAAGTTCAGTTGAGAGAATTTGAAAGTACACTAGTATGTGATCCGAGCCGCTATTAAAAGCAACAGATTTGCTGCCTTTGCAAAATCTATATGGAATATTAAAAAAATATATGCCAGTATGGAATGTCAATTTCCCATCTAAAAGGCGTGAAATAAACAAAAATAATGAGCACAGCCGCACAAGATATAAGGATTTAAGGATTTCACTCGACACCAAGAAAAAATAATCTTGATCGCACACTACAGTGGCCGTGAAAGAGATGTGGTCAGACCCTTACAGCTGTCAGTGCCTACAACAAGGATCATATAAAGCTGATCCAGAAACCGCATCTTATTAAGCTTCTTGTGACTTTAATTTTAACATACTTAGTATGTAATGCATTTTCAAAGCATGGAAGTGCTTAACCGTTTTGTTGAGTTAGGATACGAATGTAGAAATCATGGGTTTACGTTATCTTTTCTGTCTGATAATGTTTTAAAACTTAAACGCGATCTTTTTCATCGACGACATGAACTGATGCCAAAATGTGGCGTATATTTGTACATCGGGTGTTATCTTTTTTACGATATAATTAATTTCGCAGTTTTTCTTAAATTTTGCACAAATATGTAACTGCTTTTCGTTTTGAGTTTTTTGTTTCCGACATCCAACAAGATAATTCACTTGTCGTTTTTGCACGCAGGTTAACGAGAAAAACACAAGCATCTTCTAATTCTTCCTCCAAATCCAGTAATCCGTTAAACCAGTGATCGGGCGAATTGAGCTACTTAATACACCTAATGTATAGATTTAGCCAAGCCTAAAAGCGGAGCCCCCCACTCCCCCTTTTTTGTTTTGTTCTGTTTTGTTTTTTGCTGGCACTTATTAATTTGTAAAAAATACTCTCATCCAGGTCGTTAAATGTAAAAAAAAAAGGAAAAAAGAGAAGAAATTCATATCTTCCCTGAGAGCCGAACCCGGATCGACGGCGTCAAAAGCCGGGAATCAGTCCTCAAGGCCATGAGCGTTTATTCTCGTCGATTAGGCCTACTCTGGGACCTTAAAGGGGCAGCATCGCCAGGATTTTGCTCACGTTTGACCCCACTGAAAAGCCAATAGTCACATTAACATATATGAAAGCCTAAAAACATTGGTCATTTTCGTGTTCAGACACCATACTAATTCAGTGAAGCTATTACTAAGTGTCTTTGGCCACGGATGGCCAAGATGGAAATGGATTACAGTTTGAAAACGTCTGGCAGACGTTTTCAAATTCTGTGCTTGTATCTTACAAAAATCATTGAAAACTTATTATGGTTTGCTCTCCTTGCAAAAATTCACTTGATATCCCCCTCTTGATGTACCAGGAGCATTTTGTGTGTGGGTGAAGGCATTTAATCTCAATTTCAGCGCAGTTTTGACGAGACGCGAGCAAAATCCCCGTGACACTGCCCCTTTAAGTCGCCTTAAGGCTAATCCGGACCTTCGCGGGAGTCCTCGGGGAAAAAATTCGTATGCGCGCGATTTTAAAGGAAAACACGGCAAACTATATATCGTTGGAAAGCTTAATAAATGTAGATTTCGGAGATAAAAATATAAAATGGCCGGTTTCTTCAATTCCACAAAAGAAAATCACAAACAACCACGAAAATGACCATGTGTCATTCAATTGAATTAGTAGGGTATCAAATCCAAGCGCATTGGCGAAATAACTGCACAGTGTTAATCACAAGGGATCAATCATCAAAAGTGTGTCAGCATTTTTCGATATTCTGACCGGATATTTTTTAATTAATCTGTCAAGTTCGAGCAGCAAAGAATACGCCATTAGCATTGCATTGAAGATCGCCACAGGTAAATATAACAAATTTCAAAAATCCCTGACACGCTTTTGTGTGACAACATCTGAGGAATGTTCAGGCCAAATTTCACAGAAATCTGCCGAATTTTGGTACTCTATTAATTCATTTGTTTGATTGAATGACGCATGGTCATTTTCGCGATCATTTTTCCAATTTTCTCTTGTGGAATTCAAAAATTGGCAATTCATATTTTTTTCCAAAATCTACATTTATTAAGCTTTACAACGATGTATAGTCTGCTGTGCTTTCCGTTAAAATGGCGCGCTTACGAATTTTTTCCCGGAGGACACTGGAGGACACCTGCGAAGGTCCGGAGTAACCTTAAGAGCGGTTTGCTGTAAGAACCGACTAAGGGTATGCAAGATAGAAAAATCCGATTCTCTCAAAATCTGCCAGAATAAAGGCTTTGGTGAACTAGTTCTAAAAATATAAGTTTCGGGTCGTTTAGATTTTTATTTATTTTTTAGTGAATATTTTCGTATTTTGCCCTGCGCGGCAGTCAAAATCAAAGCCAAAATCGGGACTTTTCCGGAAGCTCCTGTTCAAATATTCAAAGCGTCTTAAATAAGATTAACCCGGGGAGTTAAAAGATCTTATTTCCTCTGTTTATTAGCAATGACAAAGTTTCATGAAAAGCGAACGTGAATTTTTACCGGAATTTTAAAATTTATACCCAACAACGGTCGTTAGCGACAACCCAATTTAGGCTAAATTCAAGGCTCAAAAAAGCACTCTGGTACATGGCTTTACACAACAAGACTATACTCCGGGAAAGAACAATCACTTCAACTAAACATCGGCCGAAAAACATTTTGGGACAAATGAAACGGGGAATTTTGAGAGCGCTTTGAAAACAGGCTACTTGAGTGATATGAGCGACCCTTTGACCTTTCATGTCAACCGAAATCAACACACAGCAGCTCTTAAAATGTGACTTTCCTTCGCCAGAATACGAGTTTGCTTGTTTTTCTTGAATGTTTTCAAATAGAGGAAACTAGGATTTTGAATTTGGAGGCCTTTGTTCCCAATAATGAGCGATGTTGGGCAATTTAGAGAAGTATGTTATGAAATTGACCTATTCTGTTTATCACCGAATTATACATTCAAAGTCTGTTTACAACGTGAATGCGGAATCAATAACGAAGTAAAATTCCGATTCATGAAATGCTTAGGAAATAACTCTTACCTATTAGTGAGCTTTTCCTGGCCAGAAACTGCAACTTTCATTGCAAAACACATAGCGAGATCGCCGCGCCGTGTTGCACGTGAGTTGTCAAATGTTTCTACATTGAGGTTCCCTATGTTAACGATTAACCAGATTTAGGCCCGCATAGCGTGCAGTCCGAAACAACACTATGGTGAGGAACGCTTGTGCTTCATAGGAAAAAAGAAGGGGAAAAAGGAAAAAGAGAGCTTTTATTATATATATACTTATTATTATATATATATTTTTACATCCAAACCGGTGACACGTGCAATAGAGTTCTTCTGTTGCTGATAGGTTGCCGGAGGAAATTGATGTTCACAACAAATATTAGTCCAAGAACGTAGTTTGAGGGCTTATATGAAGTTTGCACATCAAATTTCCCAGGGAACCTATCACATATAGGGTCTGAGACAGAATCCCTCTATTGTTTTCATCGTCCAACGCTAATTTTTGAGCGAAAATTGCCAATATGCGTTGATAGGTGCCACTGAGGAGAGACAGTATCGCGTCACGTGATCGACTTCGACCAAATGGGGCACGCTAAAATGTAGCGTTGTAGTAGAAAAGGTTAGCGTCTTGTTGAACAAGCGACTGAAGCGTAGTAAACACACAAAATTCGTTCAATTATTCACTTCAGAAGGCTCTTCAAACTCCCATTCTTAGTGAGACATTTTACCTTTTGGTAAGTAAAACACATAAAACCCACAAATCAGACTGAATGTCTTTCTCTAGTTTTCGATAAAACAGCAGCCACTTCCCTCGACTAGTTCCGCTACGGCAGAAGGAGCTGTGATTTGTGCCTTGCATGGGATACATATGTGCGCACGCCATAATACTCACAAACAGTCTTTAGCACGGCTGTTCTCAGCCTTTTCTTGCTGCCTTTCCTATGCATGTCGCACAGGTTCAACTTGTCATAAGCGATAAGATTGTAAAAATAATAATAATAATAATAATAATAATAATAATAATAATTTTATACTACTGTTCTACTGTTCTTACCCCCTTCCCCCTACCCTTGGTTACATAACTCAACCATGGACTAGGCCGCATTTTATTTCTTTGCTAAGAGTCTTTAATTAGAAGGTCTAATGTCCTCAAAGGAAGAAAGATATTGCACCCTGCGCCATGCGAGAACTACATCTGCCCAAGCCAAAATACTAAAAAAAAAAAACATTCCTAAGCATGGGTATGCTTAGCGTTTTCACGCTGCCTTTCTTATGCAAGTCGCACAAGTTCAGGTCAGTGTTGTAAGCGATGGCGTGCTATAACTGTACAAGCCCGATCTAATACAATCTATCGAGTATAGAACTTTTGCTTCTCTAGCGCAGCACTATGACCTAAACGCTTACCACGAAGTAAAAAGCCAATTCGCCTATCAGAGTGACGCAGCTTATACATTATTCTCGAAGAGAACAACTCATCCATCGTGCAGTGAGGAACTAGTACCTGGAGAACAACCTCGACCTATCTGCTTTCTCAGCAACTCGAATATATGTCAAGTTCTTGCCTGTTCCCAGTTTGTTGCGCAACTTTGAGTAGTAGTCTCTTTTTCATGGCAAATGTTTCAGTAAAAAAATTAGGCCAGTATTTTCCTTTGCCAACGTCAAACGCTCTCTCTCCAAACTGTTGCCGTGTCACAAGAAAACTCAAAATTGATTAACATGTTTACACCGTCGAATTTACTTGAGGAAGTTGCAAGTGACAGTCGCAAGCTATTTGTAAATCGAAACAATCATTCATGTGTCTAAGTTCGTGAGTTCCGATAGCCTGCGTAGCAAGCACTTCCGAGGACTTTTCCGCCTTTTTGAGGCATTTTGCGTTTTGGCCGCGCCAAATTAAGGCGTGCGCAAAAAAGGAAGGAGCGGGGAGTGGGGGGGGGGGGGGAGAGGCAAAAAAAGGAAACGCTTGCCCGCAAACGCCACAAGTTTGAAAAATGTCCCTTTAGCACTCAAGGTTTGATGAATTCATAGCGTGACAGCTTGACAATAAAGCAACAAATAACAGATCACCGGATGTTACAAATTTACTTTCGTCAAAATCAAAACATGCTCCACGTAAGTCAAACCCACGAACTGCAGAGACGAAGCACTCGGAGATGTGATGTCGAAACCTCGAAAGCTGGAAACTCAAAGGAGGGCGCCTCAGGATTTGTCGTTGTAATTTCAAAGTTAATAAATTTGGAAATTTATCTCGGCTAGGAAAATCGGTTTTATTTCTTCGGGAACCTTTTCAAAGCGTCGGAAAGAAAGGATTCTTAAGGAGCAATTCTTGCTGATATCTTCAGAGTGGTTACAGTGGAAGTTGTTGAAAACTTGTATAGCTATTTTCGGAACGTGTCTGCAATCTTTGCGCTCGAAAAATTAGGAACTTAAGGGCATTATTCGAAGTTATTCGGAATGCAATAAGTATATCGAGTCTCCTGTTTCCCATGCTCCGCCAAATCAGCGTATCAGCTTGTCTAAACGGCTGCTCAAACCTCCATCAGGCAACAGTCTTTGTAGAAAGAGAAAGCTTCCCGAAAGTCCCTGAGATTTGAAGCCACCGAACAGCCGCCTTCTAGAGTCAAACCTGGCCATGGAAATTTTCCACCTGGAGAGAAACAGTTAGTTGCGTTGATGCGGTCACGCTCAAATTAGCTTATTATAACTGATTTGATTGACGTTCTTCGGCGTACGGGTTCTTCAAAATCGTGGGATTTGCGGACAAACGCTTTTTTCCTCCCTTTTCCCGGCCCCTTCTCCCACTTCTTTTGCGCTCGGCCCAATTTTTGCGGGCCAAAAAGCGAAAAATGCTTCGAACGTACGAAAAACCCTAGGCCCACAGAAACGCTTGCTACACAGGCTAGGATTTCGATAGTGTCTACCTCTATGTCACAAGCCCCTTTTTCTCTTTCTGGGTAACCGAAATCCACTCTGCAAACACCCGTCCAGGTATTGGTCTTCTTTAGAGTACATGATGCTACACAGCAGTTGATAGCACCCAGCGTACTCACGTCGTAGGATAGCGGTGTCGATTGTGGGATTCTTGATCCCTTGAGGTATACAGCAGAGTTCTCTTGTGATGTCGGCGACACGGGCAGTTGTTGCTTCTGTTTTTGTTTTTATTTTTCGCTCTGGCAATGCAGGTGGGTAAGGATCTTAACATATGGTTACTGTGCTGAATGCAGTAAAATCTGTTTAAAAACAGATTTTATTGCATTCAGTAAAATTCCTACCGGTAAAGCATGCTAGCTTGTTGAGAATCATTGTCCTGATGATTTGCGAAGTATTCAGCATTTTTCCAGGGACACGCAGAGGAACCGCTACCCAAACGGGCGATATTAAGTGAGAAAAATCTCTGTGATACCTGCCAGATTGTACTGGATGAAGTACTTTTTTAAGTATAAAATTAAATTTTTCATGGGCTCCTGATTTTTCACAACCTCATCGCATATGACTGACTCGAACCTGTGCAACATCCATAGGGAAGATAGCATGAAAAGGCTTGTCTACGGGTGTGGCTGCTGTATCATCGAACAAGACATTTGTGAAGCAAAGGAAATAGGAGACGTCAGCAAGCGGGCTAGCACTATAAGGCTCTATTAAACCCTAAAGGCCACCAACATTGGGAGAACTTGCTTAGTAGTACGTGTCACCGGTTTGAACGTAAAAAAAAAAAGTATATAATAATAAGTATAAATGTAAAGAAGATCCTCGCAGTTCTTTACATTTATTTCTTCATTCCGCAGTTCAAATATATGAGTTTCATATATTCACAATTTCATAATAATAAGTATATATGTAATTAAAGCTCTCTTTTTCCTTTTTCCCCTACTTTTTTTTCCTATCAAGCACAAGCGTTCGTCACCATAGTGTTGTTTCCGACTGCACGCTATGCGGGCCTAAATCTGGTTAATCGTTAACATGGGGAACCTCAATGTAGAAACATTTGACAACTAACGTGCAACACGGCTCGGCGATCTCGCTATGTGTTTTGCAATAAAAGTTGCAGTTTCCAGCCAGGAAAAGCTCACTTAGGTAAGAGTTATTTCCTAAACATTTCAAGAATCGGTTTTTTACTTCGTTATTGATTCCGCATTCACGTTGTATTAAAACAGACTTTGAATGTATAATTCGATGATAAACAGAGTAGGTCAATTTCATAACATACTTCTCTAAATTGCCCAACATCGCTCATTATTGGGAACAAAGGCCCCCAAATTCAAAATCCTAGTTTTCCCTATTTGAAAACATTCTAGAAAAACAAGCAAACCCGTATTCTGGCGAAGGAAAGTCACATTTTAAGAGCTGCTGTGTGTTGATTTCGGTTGACATGAAAGGTCAAAGGGTCGCTCATATCACTCAAGTAGCCTGTTTTCAAAGCGCTCTCAAAATTCCCCGTTTCATTTGTCCCAAAATGTTTTTCGGCCGATGTTTAGTTGAAGTGATTGTTCTTTCCCAGAGTATAGTCTCTTTGTGTAAAGCCATGTACCAGAGTGCTTTTCTGAGCCTTGAATTTAGCCTAAATTGGGTTGTCGCTAACGACCGTTGTTGGGTATAAATTTTAAAATTCCGGTAAAAATTCACGTTCGCTTTTCATGAAGCTTTGACACTGCTAATAAACATAGAATATAAGATCTTTTAACTCCCCGGGTTAATCTTATTTAGGACGCTTTGAATATTTGAACAGGAGCTTCCGGAAAAGTCACGATTTTGGCGTTGATTTTGACTGCCGCGCAGGGCAAAATACGAAAATATTCACTAAAAAATAAATAAAAACTTAAACGACCTGAAACTTATATTTTTAGAACTAGTTCACCAAAGCCTTTATTCTGGCAGATTTTGAGAAAATCGGATTTTTCTATCTTGCATACCTTTAGTCGATTCTTACAGCAAACCGCTCTTAAGTCACCCAAAGTCGCCTTAAGTAGCCTTAAATCGTTTATTTCTGAAAAGGCCTAAAACACTCAAATTGCATTAAAGAGGTTGTACATCACCATTTCTAAAATAATTTGTCTGCCAAAGAATTGCTTAGGGAGCGGTCATTAATTATTGAGGGGGGGAGGGCCGGTAAATTTAGGGGGAGGGCCAGGGTTTTTTGGGCTCCCATTTGGGGAGGGTCATATGTTTTTGAGCTTACGCTAAGGGAGGGTGACAAATGTTTGGGCTCCTGTTTTAACAATATATTTTTTATATAAATATATACATTTCTTAACATAGGTCGACTTCAACCGACCATTCTAGCTATGTTATGAAATGTCCGACCACTACCAGCACTCAGCACGCTTTGAATGCTGGCAGTTGTGGACACTTCACAGGAGTGTGCGCATGCTTCATAATATAGCTGAAATAGTCCATTATCGACGTCTAGTTTGCTGAAGTTTGGACTCAATAAGAATCACTTAGATCGTTTTGATTGGTCACTAATATAATGAAACAACAGATAGCAAAATTGAGGGCTCCTGCATTTCCTTGTTTATACAATGCTTGTAAAAAGCTGGAAAAAATGCATCTCGTTATGTTACACGGTAATAAATTATGCAAATAGCCACCATGGTCTCATAAATAATATACTTTCGAGATACTTTCAAGATTTGACAGGCTAACAGTTACAACGAAAAATATAAATGACAGTTTATCGCTTTAGACAACATGAATTTCATCACCATGACCTTCCTTGCCATCACTTTCAACGCAATCTGACACCTGCATCGTCATCACCTTCGTCGCCATCACTTTCAACACCATCAGCTGCCCCATCATCAGCTTCGTCGCCGTCACTTTCACTGCCATCATCCGCAGCAGCATCACTTGCCTCGCCATCACTTTCATCGTCATAATTTGCGTCGTTACCACTTTCAGTTCCAGCAAAACTTAAAAACCTATGAAGTTCGGATTTTGCAGTGTCATCTCAAAGACTGCATCCTGAAGATATCAACGCCGCAGCCCTTTTTTTATACTTGTAACACTGTTAACGTATCCTGTCTCAACATGCAATGCTGAACGTAGCTTTTTTGTGCTGATGATGAGGCTGAAAACTCCTCTTTGAAGTACAATGAGTGACAAGAGATTGACCTCCCTTAATTCTACACATCCATAAGATGAAGGACGTTGACATTGACGGTGTAGTAACAGTCAGGTTACCTGTGTGAATGGTAGCTTGTGAACTGTCAGCAGTGGCGTCACCATTTTTCCTTTTTTTGTCATACTGTAGCCTTACCAAAAACACTTATCCAATTGGCTGACACATAAATAAAATAAACAACTACTATTTCCTTTTACTGCGTATTTATTTATTGAGAATGTCCCCCGAAAAATGCAGAAAATGGCATTTCCTAGACCCCAAATTTCAAAATTTTCTGGGGAGCATGCCCCCAGACTCCCCTAGAGGGGGACGCCACCGGCTCTCAAAATACTCTCTTCGTGCGTACAGCTTAAAAATCGCACGCTATGTCCCTGCTGATTAGCTTATTGGTATCTCACCTTGAATTTTTCAAATTGTTCAAGTGTTCAAATTGACTTCCATATTAGAACAAATCGAATAGCGACCAATCCTATTTTGGGGGAGGGTCACAATTGTTTGGGCTGATATTGTGTGGAGGGCCAAGATTTTTGACCTTAATTTGAGGGAGGGTTAATATTTTTGGGCCCTCCTTTGGGAAATGTTACCGGCCCTCCCCCCCCCAATAATTAATGACCGCTCCCTTATTGGGTCACTACTCTCTCTAAGTGACTCCTGAGAAAGTGCTTCCATTTTTTGTGACAATTTAAATCTAAAATACACCCAATTGGCAATTGTACTACTGGTCACTAAAACCTTTGGGGGAACTCCTCTACAGAAGTGATTGGAGTAATGCACTTAAGAAAGCCCTTTAAAGTACAAATAATTGCCTTATATGGGTATGGCTTACATTCAGTTTTACCCCCCCCCCCCCACAGGAGGTACAACACTGTAGTTCTAATGGGCAGTTGACTATTTCCTGTCACATTTTTTACAGTATCTAAAATAAATGACACCAGGATAATTCTAGTTGTGGTCAAAACAACCTCTAAAAATACCCCCCCCCCCCCATTCACCTTAAAACAAACACCCTAACAGGTACCACGAGGACCGCTTTCATTATATAAGTGAGAACAAGGCTCTAAACAATTCTTGTTAATTGAAGATAACCAGATAACGAAAGGGATGGCACACTAACATAAAACAATATACATTATCAACTCTTTTTATTCTCATGAAGAGGTTATGTCAATACTTCACAGTGAATGATAAACAACGTATCTCCTTGATCCCTCTACTAAGTGATCTCCCTTGAGAAGGTGAAAGCGTCGTGAAATCTTCAATCAACAGGAGCTTCTACTCCCAAAAAAAAGCTTGAAACCATTTGTGAATTTGAGAGATGGTGGCCATTGTTTCATGCATCCAAAATATTGCCAAGTGCTATGAATTGTCTCTAACGCAAGTACAGCCAGTACTTACCCAGTGTTAAAGGGATCAGATGCCACAACACGTAATAAATCGTCAATATCGTCATTTATCGTGCAATAAATCGTCTAAAATAGTTTCCCCACGATAAAGACAATACAAAGAAAAATCCACTTCAAATAACCTGAAGTTAGCTGGGACGAATTTCAAATTTCTTATCAGATCAGTTCTCGTACACAAACAAATGTAAAAACCCCACATTTCCTTGCCGGCTGTCATCACAATTCTTGGTTATCAATTTTTCCTGTAATCGACCACTGAGAAGATCGAAATGTCGTTTCCAATGAGACTAGCGCTGGAAATTAAGTTCGATCTCGGAGCCCGGTAAACAAATGCACATGTTTGAAAGGAAGCTTGGAGCTGGGAACGAGCATGCTGAGTCAACAGGAATCTTGGGTAGAGAGGAAATAAAGATGGCGGATGCCATGAGTGTTTTTCTTCTGAGTTTAGAGATATGGTTGTTGATGACGAATTTGGGATAGGGCTAGCGTATATTGCCAGCTAAAGAGAAAATCATTTGCTTGAGCGACATGCAAAACGCTGGTCGGTGGAATCGTCCAGAACTCTTACTTTTGTTGAGCTGGTGATTGTTTTCAAGATGATGCTCAAGTTTGCAGCAGAATGAAAAGATGGAGATGGAGAAATTCAGAGGCAAATCACATTGCGGAGAAATTTATCCTCTGTTTCCAAAAGTGTTCGTGGAGTATTTTTCTGAAAAGACCCAAGCTGTTTAATTTTGGAGTACCCTGGAGTGTCCTGGAAGGTTACCAAAAACTAAGTTTTATGTTTTCAGTGTAGGCCATAGCATTGCTTTTATGCATGTCATCTCATCTATTGATGTGTATATATTTGAGAATATAATCATGACTGATATGATGACTGTTATTGTTATATTATTGCAGTATTTTTAGTTTAATTGTCAATATAAAAAAGAAGTTC
Organism: Siderastrea siderea; assembly: GCA_964030785.1. Classification (NCBI taxonomy): domain Eukaryota; kingdom Metazoa; phylum Cnidaria; class Anthozoa; order Scleractinia; family Rhizangiidae; genus Siderastrea; species Siderastrea siderea. The sequence goes on from OZ034968.1 coordinate 53,412,031, forward strand.
TCTAGTGTCAACTAGATGAATTATGTATCAGGCAATTTCAGTTGTGATCATTTCCTTTGTGGGCCTAAAGCATGCTCTGTTGAATTTGCAGTAATTGTCACACCTTGGAATTGACTGATTCACTTCATGTCTGGTTAGTGTTATCTTAGTAAGTCGAGTATAAATAATAAGATCTGGCCATGAGACCTTGTTCTGATGGTAAGACCTGCAGTCTAAAAAGTGAATGTGTGATGGCTGGGGCTTCACTACCTGTGCACATTCAAATTTAATTTGTTGCATTGATCAAAAGACGGCATGGGGGCAGAGGTCTTACAGAGGACAAATCCTGATCCTTGAGGTTGCTGGTTGGGCGAGGGCCAACTAGAATTCACCCTCAACTTACCTAAAATTGCCCTTAAGTTGCTTAAAATCGCCTTCAGTCGCCTAAAATCGCCTTAAGTCGTCTAAAATCGCTTAAAATCGCCATAATGTTTTGGAGAATTTTGCTTAAGTCGCCTAAAATCGCCTTAACTCGCCCAAAGCTACGGCGACTTAAGGTCCTAGAGTAGGCGTTCGGTTGAAGTTAATTTTAATACTTATTTCTTTCTTCGTGACAAGCTGCCTATCAACTTGAAAATGCTGGTGTTTTTCCAGGCAAATTGCGTTCGGAACGCCATACAAACCATGGTTGTGGACAGAAAAAAACCAAAAAGCACTAGCTCTGCTATATTTGGCGTCGAAACCGCTGCGAAAAGCTGCGAACTCAAGCGGTGTGCCGACCGAGTTCGCAACAGAACTGACGAGGCAAATTTGAACTTTTCGCCTAAACTTTATCGCCTAATTTCTTTTTGGCCTAAATTGAACTTTTCGCCTTCCACCAAAAAGACAACTGAGTATTCTTTTGAACTTTTTTTTCCATTAACAAATTTGTTTTTGACTTTTGTTGTCTTTGCTTGTTTTGCTACAACGCGAGTCAACATGCGATTTCGCGCCAGAACTGACGGGATTCAGTACAGGGTTATATCCAGTGTATGAAGTGTATTGGTGAACCTGTGGTGCGGACGGACGGACGGACGTACGTACGGACGTACGGACGGTCACGTGGCTATTACGTCACTGCCAAAATTTCTTGGCTTGATAGGTTACCAAATTTCTTTAGCAATGGTGTTCTGCTGATGCGCTACCGCGCGGGCTGCGCTATCAACACCGATGAAAAAAGATAAAAAAGATACCATTTACTGATTATAAGATAATTTCGCGCCACGACCATCTTTTAACTTTTCAACTTTGATCTTTTCATCTCTAACTTTTAAGGTCAATCTTCTTGTGAAGGAAGACATATGAAACGATGTGCTCACAGTTAATAAAATACGATTTTGTAGAGAACTTGTGCATTCACCATATTCAAGCTTGGTCAATTTTTCTGCATACCTTTTACACCATACTTTTAGGGGTTATGGTCCTTGCGGTTGATGGGTTTATTTATCTATAGAAAAGTTAAACGTGAACTAGATCATTTCCATGTCGGTTCACTGGCTCACGGTACCTACATTGAAGATGGGATTCTTACGAAAACCAGTTTGATCGCGAAAAGAATTTTAAAAGCACCGTAATTAAAAAAAAATCGATGACTTTAAATGATGTTTACCTAATACTACAAGGCTTGAATATTGTGCTGCAGTTGTGACCTTGTTTTTTATCGAAACTTCATGTCACGAAAGCTCAGTACTTGAAAACTTTGTTCACAAATTTCAACTTTGTCCATGCCATTATTTCATTGGTTATAACCACTACATGTCGCAGCTATCGTCATCCCGTCTCCCCTTCCCTAAAAAAAAAAACAAGTTTGTCAAATTAAAGCAGAAAGATTTGACTTGCTCTTAAATGAACAATTTCATTTTCATTGGACGAAAAAAGAAAGAAAAGCTCTCGGACTGGAATAGATACATCTCTAATTTTTCTTTAATTTATCAAAAGCGAACTTAACTTCGCAGCTTACCTTAGATTTTAAGACCGGTAATCGCCTGAGGGAGTACGATATCTGTCTCAGATGCAGCCGCGATTTTCACAACAGGACCAGGGGCGCTTGAACGTATTATTTTGGATTTATTTACCGTGTTATCTCCATTGCAAATGCGTTGATTTCTACACGTGATCGTCAACTCACGTGTCGCTATCAATTTTTTTATGTGTTTTCATGATGCTAAACTTTCAACGATTAGATTGTGTCTGCGTGGAATTGTGTCGATCCCAGTGTGTTAACCCTCGGATGTACAAGGGGATGGTTGCCCCCTCTTAAGTTTTTTCTTGAATTTTCCCAAAACGATTTTTCATCTGCACCTGCGGTTTTTACGAAAATCCCTAATCAATCGCTATGGTTACGAGATATGACGTCATAATTAGCAGGTGGTCAAGCTATTTTTAATAAACATTTTTTAGCTTTTTAAGTGAAAAAAGGACAAAATACTCACATAAGGCAACGAAGCGTTTAATTTCGTCATATTCTACATGTGTAGCATGAAAAACTTTCAATTGTCGCCATTTTTTGACATTTTCTAAATCTGGGTAACATCCAAGATGGCGGCCTTCTTGGATGACGTCATAGGTCCATAATTCAAACGCCGTGGGCTCGTCTGCAGTTTCTCTAACTTAAATCTTAAGAAAAGATAAGAAAAACTAGGAAAATTTGCAAAATAACTGTAACAACTTTTTAAACTCAAAAAATAATGTAAGAACTAAGTAAAATGGTAAACTTTGTTTACCAAAGGGAAAAATACGGCAGCAAATAGGTTTCACTTTTCAAAGATGGGCGCAGCAAAAGAGTGAACATTTTAACAACCCTGTCTGACAATGACTTTTTCACATGAACGTAAAACTATCCGATGACTTTCATGCCAAGCACCCAGAAAATGTCGAAAGAACGCTCATGGCTCGAAATAGCTCAGTTGAAAGATGTTAGAGGCCATTAGCATGCAATGAGCTTAACCGTGTTTCCAAGGAAGAGAAGAACCTCGAAAACATGGAAAGGACCCTGATACCAGGGGCCTCATAATCTAACTTAGGCAACAGTCGGTGAACCTTTGTAGGGTTTATTACATAATTTTGCCATTTAAAAGACACAGTTTAGCTACTTAGCAAGACATTTATGTATAATATCTAACCGACACAGTTCACCATGAGCTGTAGAATGAGGTTTTTCAAAACGTTTCTACTTGAGATCTTGCGCTGATTCCACTAGAAGAGCCATCGACACTTCCTCTGACTTTACCTTTGGCGCCAATGAAAAGATGACGCGCTGCTCTGCGCATATCAATGATTCTCCAAAAGTAGATTAGCGGATTTACGGAGGAGTTTATCAACAATGCAGAGATGGCAAAATTCATCTCAGTTTTACTCTGATTGGCGCTGCTGAATCCACTCATAATTTGCACAAGAACAGCAGGAAGAAGGAATAGCAATAGGGCGAAGAAAATGTAAACAATAGTGATAGCCCGACGCCTCTCCCGTTTATAAGCAATCATGGTGCTGTTCTCGTCTGAATGCAACGAGTGGATATTGTTACGTTTCATTTTTACCACTAACACTATCTGAGTAACAAGAAGATATGTAACTAAAATCCCTGCAATTACTGAAGTTATTATTTGATTGGTGCTTTCATCGATGCCGGAAAAACGCAGAACAATAAAGCCGATCCATATCCCCCAGAGTATTGCCAGGTTGCGTATGGTCTGTTTTGTTGTGACTCGGGCACGATAACGCAGTGGCTTTGATATGGCCACAGTGCGATCAGTGCTGATGTAGGCCAGGCAAATAAAAGAACCCCCGGCGCATAAGTAGAGGAATGCTTCGTACAAAGCGTGTAGTACTTCCGAGCTGCAGATGGTTGTCGGGTAATGCAGCATGAAGCGCCACGCAATAAAGAGGGGCTGGGTCACCAGGCCGACCAACAGATCTGTCAAGGCTAGGCAACAAAGTAGAATATTCGCGGGAATGCGAAGTTCTCGAGTCTTGTAGATTGTAATGACAACCACAATATTGCTGATGACAGCCAAAATAGCAAACGGTGTGTTTATGGCGATGATGGAGATGTTCAGTCCATAGTGATGCGTGTCACTGTTTAGTATCTGAGGGCTGCAGCTCAACTGATTTGACTGGTTTGTTGGTGGGATCGCTGTTGAGTTGTTCATCATCTTCTGAAAGAGAAAAGATCAGGCTAATCATTTACCCTTTCTCACCAGAAAAGAGCATTATATGTGTTAAAAAAGGGTTTTTTTGTCAATATTGGGTTGATTTTAACCGAATGATCTTGTTAATTCTTTCCCGTCAAGACTAGTATTTTCCCTACGTTAAAGTTGGGAACCATTGAACTACTTGTGACGTCATTATTTTTGACGTCACCAAATTGTTTTGATAAGCAGCTAATACAGCAAGGACAGATCCATCAATACGTGTGTCCATTTTGAATATCGACCAAATTCTGGCAGAGCTATACCAGGAAAAACGTGTCCAATTTTGGGTTGCAAAGTTGGTGGTAAAATAGGCCAAGTCACCTAGTTGATCAATGTTCCATTTCCAGGTTTTTTGAAGGACTGAGGCCAAAACTTTTCCAGTGAATAGAAAGGGGATAAAGGGTAGAAGATAAAGAGAAAAGAAAGGGAGTGAAAAAGGAAAGCAAAAGAAACGAGAAAAAAATTGGAAATGAATCCCCCCCCAAAAAAAGTCCAAATTTGGCTTATGCGCATGCGTGAAAGTAAAATATTGTACAATTTACAACAGAAGCTGGTTCAAAATCTAGCTTAATTGTAAGAAAACGCTTTTGTAGCAAAGTTTAGTGGCATTTGGCAACATAGCACTCAAAGAGCCGCTTCAATGGTAAAAAATGCGGTTTTTTTTCAAGGAAAAAAATCGGACGGGAAAGGGTTAATTAGGAACTACTGGACGGTCGAAAGCATAAACCTGTCCTCCCCGTTATGTAATTTGTATTCCTACCTCTACTATTTTAGACACTTTACTTCAATGTTTCGTTATTTTTCGTAAATTGCAAATAAATCCCAACGACACTTTTCGTAACCTTGCTAATACCTTTTTCTGAGTTATCTGTTTGGTTGGTTGATTAGGTTGAATATCGCATTTCGATACGCATTCGATGCACATTGAATTGCAGTCTGTCCTTTTTAAATACTACTGTGAACAGAAATAGTCTATTGTTGTATATCGACAGCCTGACTCTCGATTACTTTTAAAAATAAATTTCTTAAAAAAGTTTTATGTTTAGTTATAGACCTCAAGATAATTGTAATTCTTCTGGGACGTATGTCAAATCTCGGACAAATTTTGAACAAGAACTAGCAATTAGTGCGAAGGCCAAAGACAAAATTTTCTCGCTTTGCTTTATGATCGGTTTGCTTTAGGCAACTTTTGTTAGAATTTCGCTTGGTGCAACGGCTGTCTTTCAAAGCTATGGCAGCACAAACTCCAGAATGACCGTGGTCTGTCCATAACCTACATTTACAAAGCCTTTGTAAAGGAAGTATTAAGACTACTGCTTTAGAACAATTGTGACGAAATTAGTGTAGCCCAAGTATCCCGACAAAATACGATCTTCATTTGGTATAACGCACTGCGGGAGTTTGTTTCTGAAGTCACCTTTTTTCTTTCGAAAGGAGGAAATATGCGATGTTAATGGAAGCACTATATCTTGGGACGTGATGTTTGGATGATATATATATTTAACCATTATGCCTTTTTGAATGAAATGACACAATCAACTTTTATTTGATAAATATCTCATTTTCCTTTGTCTAACTGAAAGCTTTAAGGCAAATTCGTATTGAGTAATATCGTTTCCATGGCATGTCACGATCACCTTCTTTTAATAACCACTGCTGTGAAAAAAATACAGCGATAGGATAATTTGATATCCATAATGAGCGAAAGTTTCTAATTTAAATATCATTTGTAATTTTTTCAATAATTGCACGCATGGAGTCCCAGAACAGTACTTACCATGAATATGCATTAGATTCAGAAACTCTAGAACATTTATATCCTTGTTACACCCAAACGCAACCTTCGAAGTAGGAAGGGCATCCTATTTGTTTTCAATGCTTTTCTCCGATCCTCGATATAAATTTGACACTTTTATTAATTTGAAAACTTATTTCTGTAAACATTGAATGTAACTGAGAATAGCAGGCAAGTAACTAAGCGTGATAGCTTTGTAATAACACCTTGATACGTTGGTCGTTGGTCGTTGTCCGTGGTTGACGTGAATGTATTTTCGGCGGCAATAGGCAAAAAGCGTTACCCGGGCTTACATTGTTCGATGTTTGGTCAAACATTGTTTGCCCGTTTAGCCACCGAACGTTTAGTGTGACAAACACAATGCTGGACGAAAAACTTTGATCGTCTAGCTGGGGCTTTAAGTTCGATTTGATGATATATGCTGAACGTTTACCGATGAGTTGAAGGCCAAAAGTTAATATATATATATATATATATATATATATATATATATATATATATATATATATATATATATATATTGTTTGCTTTTTCCCGCTTGCACAAGCCTTTTTGGCAGAGGTGGCTAAACGATCAAACATTTGTTCCAAAGGTAAAATAAACATTTTCTTTATTTTTGAAATGCGTGCGTTTATTGTAAAAGTATATATACATTCACACGATTTAAGGTTTTTGCTTTATACAACTTAAAATCGTTGAGTAAAACATAGTACGCATGTATTCTCAAAATCATGGCACTCGTAAAATCATTAATTAGTACTTCTTTAAATTAATCTGAGGGACAGAAAATTACTTCCATTCCATTATGCTGTACAAAGTTAAAGCTTTTACTGGATTTGCTACGATTTCCCCACCTCCTGAAAAATAGGAAGACACGATAACACAAAACAGTCTCGCAAAGTGCCAACTACGGTCACTCGCGCAACCTGATTTTAAAGACGCCATTCGAAAAGCAACTGTGCGTATTTTCTTCAAAGACAATGGAAAAGCTACTAAATACTACGCACTACAACTACGTGATTGTAACAGTTACTTGAAAAATGAATTTCCATTGGAGTGGCGCCACAATGCCAGATTAATTTGTCACAATTAATTATTACCATTTCCCTCTTAGACCAAATATTAAAAACAAACGTTTTATTAAAATATTCTCTGTCACCTTTTATTGAATTCCTTTCTTTACCAAAACAGATACAAGCACAAATTTTCCTTTTACTTCCAACTGTGCTCGTTTGGATAACTACCTGTGAAAGCACCCTAAGAAAATACGTGAAATGTATTTTTGTGTTGATGTAGTGCAAGTATTGAATTTAGTCAATCGATTTCGAAAGAATACTCAAACATTTTATTGTACAATATAACTGCGATATCTTCAACACTCGAACGTCTTAGCTCACTCCACCCAAAAGCATTTTTCTTATTTTACGCTGCCTTTCATGATTTTGAACAGCCCTATTCGTGATGGATGTCCTGTGTTCATCAATCCATTGTCTGAGGAAAGCAGTGTGAATTATTTTTGCCTTTTGATAAATTCAAAGTTTGAATGAAGTCGAGTTTTGGAGTCGATAAAATTTCAAAATCTAATGTTTGGTTTTAGGGCGTTGTTTCCCTCATGGAGGTGCAATATTGCGTGATATATTTTTGGCAAATTTTAAAATGCAAATAACAGAACGTGTTAGCCCTTCATCTATTTAAATTGTTCAGCAATATCATTAGGAAAGCTCTCAAGCAGGATAAGTCATCACAAAAACGCGCCGACTAAAGATAATTTCTTTAATCTAACAAATAAAGAAACAACGTCAGCAGAAGGTAGGTAAAATAAATTATTCATAATAAATAGACATATTTTACAATGTATTCTGTTATCTGGTTCATTAAGATAGCTTAGAAATGACCGTATAAAAAGCATATAATGAAACTGAAATTTTCATAAGATGACTTCATACATACTTTCACTATCTAAAATTTCACTTTCCTTTCCTTGCCATCATTCTGGCTTTTCTAACTAAAACGAATAAAGTTAAATGCTCAATTATCATGCTGGTATTCTTCCCCAAAAAAGATAGACCGATTTAATATTCTTAGGTTTCAGTAGTTTCAGAAAACAATTCAGTGGTGTTGTGCGTTCAGTTTCCCTGGCGATTTGTAACAAGCTTTGGACAGAAAATTCAAGTACCTTAAAATACACAGACAGTGAAAATCTTAAATATGACTTTTGAATGCCATTAAGATTAGTCTGCTCTTGCCTTTAGAGACAAATTTAATCGTTTCGTCAGTGAGTTTTCCCTACCTGAACAGGACAACCAAGGAGCCAAATCTTTGCTTAAACTCTTCTAGCTCTTCCCTTTTCGTGCTTACTGTCTGGTTGTGGCACTGAAAAAGGTTATTATACTTCTTTTGAATAAAAATATAGCACAGCAACACTGGAAACGTTTTGACATTCAGTTTAGTGTGCAGCTGCTCTGTTCATTAACTATTCGCCCAGAATGTCACCTCTTATTAACGACTGGAAGTGCTTAATGGCCTTAATCTTTTATTGCGTTCCTGTTTTTATGTATTGTCTGTCGAAGACCTCTGGTATATATCTTTCGTAGGGATTGAGTAATGTAGCGATTACTTTCGGTCTAAATTTTTACGTCAAAATTTGATAGCCAAAAATTCATCGTTGTCATTTGAAGAAAGGCAAATGATGTCTGACCGTTTCTCATCTTCCTATTAACCTGTTGATGCTCTCACAGACGATTGATTTTGAAGGAGTTACAAAAGCTGTGACAGGTACGCTCCTCTAGCACAGAGAGGTTGCTATAAAGGGACTGTACATGTCAGTCTTACTCTTTAACAAACAAAACGCCACCCTTTCTACTTGTGTGTTTCAAGGTAATCGTCTCGTGCGACAGAAAAAAGTTAACGCCTGTTTTAGCTTGCTTCCTGGTATTATGAATACCTGATTAAAATCCCCATTATTATACCTATTTTAGCAATTATATTCGTTACTTCTTAGTCATTTGTTTACGTTATTCATATCCCCTGCAGGAACCAGCCTTCGGTAATATCTATCAGGCACAAACTGATAGATGTCACGTTTTTTCCCACGCAACACTTTTGTCAAACCAACTGCTCGCGCTAAGCGTAGAGACCGTAATTTAGGTTTCGTAAAAATGTAAAGTGAGGCCTGAAAGAATGACCTAGACGGCACTTGAGACCAGTGCGCACATTGATGTAAGTGCACTGTGCCGGGTGAAGTTGTTTAAAATCCTTCATAAGGAAATAAAAAAAGGTGAGGGTGCTCACATGTCCTGATGCGTGCAATACGAAAGAAAGTTCAGTTGGGGGAGTTCAAACTTGCATTAATTGATCCGAGTTGCTATTTCAAACAACACATTTGCTCCCTTTAAAATATTTAAAAAAAGCTAGTTATAATATATGTAGAATATCGATTGCTCATTTAACAGGGGCGAAATAAAACAAAAATAATGAGCTCAGCCCTATACATGGTATAAGGATTCAAAGATTCCTCTCACCAAGAAAAATTCAATCTTGATCGTACACTATGGTGGCCGTGCAAGAGATGTGGTCAGACCCTTACAGCTGTCATTGCCTTAAACAAGTATCATATAAAGCTGATCGAGAAACCACATCTTGTTAAGCGTCTCGTTGTTTTATCATAATAAATATGTCATGCGTTTTCAAAGTATGGAAATGCTTAACCGTTTACCTTGTATAATGCCTGCTAATTTTTCAAAACTCAACGCGACCTTTTTCAACAACGGCATAACCCGGTGCCAAAATGTGGCATATAATTGTAGCTCAGGCGTTAAATTTTTTATGACGTGACTAATTTTACAGATTTTCTTAAAGTTTACATGAATTTGAATTGGATTCATTTCAATCTTTTTCTTTCCGACTTCAGGTGAAGATAATTGACGTGCAATTTTTGCAAGTAGATGAACAAGAAAAACAGCAATATATTCCAATACTCCCTCCGAAAATAGTAAATTAATCGTTAAACCAGTGATTGTGCGAATGGAGAGATTCGCACTTTCACCGATTAGTGTGAAAAGTTCTCGAAAGAAGATAGCATCTACTAATCGAATGGTAAACTTTGCCCCAAGATGACATCTTAACTTTTAACTTTTCATCTGGTACTTTTGAGGTTCAACTTTCTTGTGAAGGAGGACCCACTGCATGACACGATGTGCTTTCAGCAGATAAAATACCGTTTTGTACGATTTTGTCATCCACCGTACTCGAACTAATCGATTAAAAAAAATTCTACACCATACTTTTAGGGTTTATGTTCGCTCTGGTTGATGATTTATATGTAAAAAAAAAAGTTAACGTGAGCTAAATCATTTCCGTGTCGGTTCAGTCTGGCTTATGGTACCTATATTGGAGATCCGATTCTTACAGGAAACCGCGTTTGATTGCAAAAAGGCTTTTAAAGTTACTGTAATTGAAAAAAAAAACGAAATCCTGTTGAAGTTCAGGCTTCAAAGGCTTCATTATCGGTACAGCAGTCAGTGTAGCCTTTTTTATTGAAACTTAGTGTTGCAAAAGCTCAGTGGTATGAACGTTTGTTCACAAAATTCAAGTTTCTGCATATTACTGGTCATTGTTCTCATTTAAATAAGCACTTGAAATATTCAAGATTAAAGCAGGAAGATTTTGAATTGCTCCCAAATAAACAATTTCAGTTTCAAAAGACAAAAAAAAGCTCTCCGACTAGCATACTCTAAACGGATGCATCTATATTTCAGCAAAAAAGGAACATAATCGATATTAAGACCGGTAAATGCCTAAAGGAGTATTATATTCTAGATTCAATCAGGCGGCAGCGGCGATTTTAACGACAGCACGTACAAGGGGTGCTTCAATGTATTATTGTGGATTGAGTTACCGTCGTGTTATCTCTATCGCAAATGGATCAGGGGTTGTCAGACGTTAGCAATATCATTTCACGTGTTCATTTCTACACGTGATTGTCAACTCACGTGTCGTTGTCAATTGTTTTAGGTAATTTCTTACAGATTTGGTGCTAAACTTTCCGTGGTCAGTGAACTGTTATTGTGTGTTTTAAACATTGCCGGCTTTTGGAAGCGGGGTATTCTTGTATTCGGATATTCGGAACGATATCTTGTTGAACCAAACTGGTGCATTCTGGGATTATTAGTGGTTGGGATTTACGGCTGTTCGACATCAGTTAGAAAAACCGCTCAAAATAAGACAAACAAAAACAAAAACAACAAAACAACAACAACAACAAACAAAACAACGAGAAAAAGAGTATAAATGTCAACATACTTTGAATTCTCGATCAAGTGGAGCTCTAGCCGGAAAGGTGGAAGAGCAACAGGATCATTTTTTATTTGATAGATCGGGATCGAAGTTAAAATTTGTAAAATGCGATTTTGTGTCCACGTTTTCTCCTGAAGGAGGACACAACGCTTCTTGATTTGACCACTCCTTGATCAGTTAAAACGTCTTTTGTGTTACTACAGAAGCCGATTTTATGATTTCAAGTTCTACTGAAAGTTATACGTTTTTAAAGGAGTAACAATGTCCTTGTTAGAATTTGAAGTCTTCAATACTCTGGATCGAAAGCCTGTGTGAAAAGTTGTTTCTGTACCTGACTCCTCTCCAGTAGTCTTCATGACCTCGCACTCCGTGCTGCGCGCGTCATGGAGACGACCAGGGACGATGCCTGCAATGTGACGTCTGTTCAGCAAATCTACATCCGCACTTAAGGTGGCTCCATACAGTTTCTCATCAGTTTCAACAGACAAATATACATAGCTTTTTTGATGATTTTCAGGACATTGATTTACATCTCACTAGGGAAAAGCTACAAAAGCAACTAGCCTAGCCTTTATACTTTTCAAAAAAGTCACAATTTCTGCGCCTGGCCCGTTTCCTTGGCAACCACTGATATAGTTGTTTGGCTCATTTTTTAAGCTTACCCAGTTTCTTCACGTCATTTCTTGGTTTTTACACGGTGAATTTTGGCTATTTTTGTTGTAAAGATGTTGTCGTTTGAGAAGTCTCAGCTGGCAAAGCTGTGAGAAATTTTGTACATAAGTTTTGTCAGAATAGTAAATTTCCGTTTTCGGCGATTAATGCAGAAGTGCATGTACAAAAATTACTCTTACTTTAGTATGACTGAAAAACACAAAAATCCTACAAATGTTCCAATTTTAAAAAAATTTCACCGAGTGGAACACGCGCAATTAGCGTTTGAAAATGCCTCAAAACCCACCTTTTTTCTTCACGTTACCAAAACAAAAATTCTTCAAGTTACGGGGTTGCGCATGCTCATGATTCCTTTTGCGTGGACGTGCGTGGACAGCACGCGGGTAAGCGGTAGAAAAGCTTTTCTAAAGCTTTTCTTTCCAAAGAACAACATTTTTCTGGACAAATGCTTTCCTTTACCGTAAAGGATCCATGTGACCAAAAAATTCACAAAAATAAAGAAAGAAACGAACAAACAAACAAGAAAGAAGCAAATTTGTACCAATTCGCGATATAAAAACTCGAACGAAGCCGCCACTTTATTGCCAGCAGCAAAACATTTCCTTGAAAGTTTCCAGAACGCGGAATCATTAAACCACTTTCAGTTTCATTTTTACCATTAACTGATTACAACCGTTCTTCAAGAAAAGAACTAAAGCGGTCATGTTTGCTCTTAGAACATCTTTTGGTATGCTACCCGAGAAAAGCAGGGAAGTTCGTTTTTTTAATGTTGTAAGCTCAATATTTTGTCTGCCGAGACCCGCGTTGTTTCTTAGCGGCTACTTGCGTGTTTGATAACTGCATGGAATAGCAAATAGTATAAAAATAAGCTTTCAATTTATATTTAAAGGCAGACGTTGGAGAAAGGGAACAAAAATGTCCACAAGAAATTATACGTTTTGAAAAAGACTACATTATTTTTCTGCAAGGTTCAACAAGTCAACAGAACGCCTGCGAAACGCATACTGTTTTAGAACCGGCCGTCAACTCGATACTCATCCTTTATTCTTTCACTGAATGCTGTCATTCTAGGCATAATTTTTCGTAAAAATAAAAATTGTATTTGAGCTTAGGTACAATTGAACTTTTCTCAATTTTCGGTTTTATTTTAGACCACCGAAGTTTTTGAAGTCGCACATTGTCAACGCAAGTGAAACTTAGATCAAAAGCTACTGGTGACTGATAAATAGACACTGAAATATAAGTGTCCTTTTGAGTTTCAACTTCTATCAAAATTCAATGACAACTGTTACCTCGTTACAAGTGTGTAATCTATTCATCGCTCAATAAAATTCACAAGTCAGCTGTATTTTGCTGAAACCGTATGAGAACGGCCGTAGAGACAACATACCCGACAAAAAATAGACGGCTTGTTAGAAAGGCAAAAACTATAGCAATTTTCGAAAAAATTACTTACACTTAGGCTCCATCCAAACAAACGTAAGCTTCTCATCCCAGAGATTCTCGACAGCTGACCTGGACAGCACTGATATTTCAAGTTGAGAACGGAAAGACGTTCTTCACGCATAATTCTTGAAGGCGCGTAATAATTCGTGCAACGTTTTCAGTCCTCTCTGTGTTGCTTGAACTTAAAGATCACAATCAATCCAGTCCTACAATCGTAGAACAATCGTAGGACTGCAACTGTCAGCTACAAAAGCGATTAAACTAAAGGCTTTTCACAATTTCACTGCTACGTGCTCGACAGGTTTTGAAAAGGTAAGCCAGAAATATGCCTCAATCAGACTTTGGAAAAGTTTGCGTGGGAGGTTGATTGGCACATGTCAAAGGACTGGGACTGTCGCGCTCCTCACGCGCGCGCTTGTGCCAATTTAGTTCCCATTCCTCGCGCGCTGAAAAACTATATGGAGCCACCTTAATTCTTGAGGTTTGGGGTTTTTCGAAGACTCTACCAAGTAAACTCGACTGTTCAAAACAAAAATTCTTGAAATACAAAATTCAGACACTGGCAATTATAGGTGCAAAAACAAATGTTTTACTCAAGAGCCTGTTCATGAATATTTGGCGCAGTGTCATTACCACCCGTCGCACTCCGTACACAAGCTTTAAATAAATGAATATACTGAAGATCCCGGGTTTCATCCTCGCTGTTAAGATCCTAGAATACTTGGATGTGCGATTTAAACAGACATCGGCACTTACCCAACTCCTTCGAAAAATATACAACTCAGTACCAGAGTTCTTGGGCAGACAAAAGATTTAAAGATGAACGTAGTTAAGCACTATCACCAGTTAATAAGAGGCGACGCTTTGCACCAGTAGCTAATAAAGAAGACAGCTGCTCACCAAAAATGTCACAGCATTTCCAGCGTGGTTGTCCTACATGTTTATTTTGAAGAAGAGTAATTACTATTTTCAGCGCATTTTAATAATACAACCACAGCTAGACGGGTAAGCGAGAAACAAATAGCTCTAACAGTCCCTTGTTCAAAGGCTGGAAATTGGCTCCCTTGTTGTCCTGTCAAGGTAAGAAATACTCATTCACGGAATCTTTTAGTCTGACTCTGAAGATAAGGAAAGGCTGACTTAATGCTATTCATTAAATTACATCTTTAAAATTTCCACTATATGTGCATACCAAAGTGTTATAAAGTGCTTGAATTTTCTCGTTCAAGCGAGCCTTTGAAATGTCTTAGAAATGTTTTCCAAAAAGGTTAAAATAAAGGCACAAATATTAAGCACGATTTGCTATAAAAAGTACTGAAACCTACAAAGTAAGAATATTCTATCGTGTCTGTCTTTTTTTTTTTTTTGGCGGAAAATGCAGATGAATTGATTATTATCAAATTTGGTGAGCATTTACTTGCAGTTTATGCGATTCAATAAATTAGATTGTAGTGTTCCAAAAAAACAGAAAGAAAGAAAAGAAAAGGATATATCGCAGAAGGTAAAATATTTCTATGGCGTTTTCTAAATGTTTTATGAAAAGTTCATATCAGTAGCGGAGCTCCTTTGCGGCTGAAGGCCACAGAGCCGAGAACCATACTCAGTAGAAAATATATATATCTATGAGGGCCAATTTTGATGGTCACGACGTCACGTTACCCTACGACGACCGACGTCCATTGCACCACACCTCATGTAAAATGTTCGAAGTGTCTGAATACTCGCGCGGTAACATGTGGTGAAAAATGGCGGACTTCCCTCGAACAAACGTTTCAGTGTAAACCATCTTTTTTGAGGCGTTAAGTAAAAGGATGTACAGTACGTCTCTATAAAAGGCGCCCTTGTTCTATTTCTAAACGTTTTGAAATCGAGCAACATAATAAATGCTGAACCTGATCGCGAGTGAAAGAAACTCGGCTTCGCCTCTTGCAGTAGGTGCGATTTCACAAGGAAACGACAAAGGAAACAGCATTTAGAGCAACTTGATTTGTGCTTATGGTAGACCCTAAATAAAATACCGCTAAGGTACTCTTATTTCAGTGTTCTTTATAAATAAAAACGCGAAGGCAGGGCGTAAAACAAAGCATAAACAAAATGCAGGCCGCCATGGAAACCGTTTGTTTTGGTTCATTTTCTGAAACATAGGACATATTATCATGATTTTCAACAATTACAAAGGTAGTTTTTCTTTCATCGCTGGGCGGCGTTGTTTACAAATTGAGGAAGAACATTTGTGATTCTCGAGTTTCTCCATTCAACCGCTGTTTCAATCGCAAAGTACGGAGTTTCTTTACGTGAGGTCTCTAGAAACTCTGCATCTTGTATGCAAGGAAATCACGGAATACGCACAGACACAAGTTTCTCTCTATGTTTAATAACTAGGAGTACAGCTTAAAGTCTACAATTAAGCTTAAATTCTACAAGAGACAAAAAGACTAAATATAGTTATTTTTGCCACCATTTCAATGGATAGCCCGTCATTTCTCCCAAATTTCTGATCTGTTGTAGTAGTGTAGTTAAGATAGACGCGCGAACATATCGATGCTGGTTTTTGTTTCTCAGGTGGCGCGCGATTAAACCTCACACTTCACTATTTTGTCGTTCCAATTTTTTCTTCTTTTTTTTCCGGTTTTTTTTGTTTTTTTGGTTTCGGTCTGATTTTTGTACCTCCTTTCCGTCACCTTTTTCCTTTGTAACGGGTTTTTATTTCCATAATTCTCGCATGCGCATGAATTTTAGCGTATGTAGGCCTCTGATTGTGTTTTCAGTGGCCGGTGGAAAATTGTGAACTATGATAGAGAATACAGCTCTATAAAAGATGTCTCTTTTTATCTCTTAACATTTGAAACAAAATGATAATTCCCGCATCTTTCAGCGGTCAGCTTCGCCGTTTGCACAAGGTGAGATTTTATAAGGAAACGACTAAGGATACAGCATTTAGAGCAACTTGATTTGTCCTCATGGTAGACCCTAAATAAAATACTGCTAAATTACTCTTATTTTAATGTGTCCTTTATAAATAAGGCAGTGCGTAAAAACAAAGTATAAGCAAAATGCGGACCGCGGTGGAAACAGTTTGTTTTGGTTCATTTCTTCAAATGTAGGGCTTCTCATCACCATTTTACAACGACAGTTTTTCTTTCATCTCTGGGCGGTATTCTTTACAAAGTTGAAGAATACCATTTTTGATCCTAGAGTTTCTATTCAACCGCAAAGTACGGAGTTTCTTTACGCGAGGTCTCTAGAAACTCTGCATCTCGAAACGCAAAAAAATCACGGAATATACTTCCCTTTAACACAAGTTTCTGTCTGTGTTTAATAACTAGGAGTTCAGCCTGAAGTTTATCAATATATGATTTTTAGATAAAGCATAACACTTTTAAGTTTAAAAGAATACATATTTCGGCATCCCTGATGCCATTCTCAGTTCAAGGAAAATGCTACAACAAAGCTATTTATATGCAATAGTGATTAGAATTGTAAATGAAAATATAAGCAAGAATAACAAAAAGAATCTTTACATATCCACTGGGAAAAGCCCACGTTAAATCAACAGGTTAAACATGTTAATTTAACACTGTATGCTTAGATTTCACATAATCACGCTTTTTTGTTATTCTTGCTTATATTAAGTCTAAGAAGGGAAACGATTTATTCTTTGAGATAAATAGATCTGAAACTGGGGCGCCACCACTGAGAAAATTCATTTACGTTTGAATTGCTTCGTTACACAAGTAGAACAACTTTGAAAAAGTCACGTTTAAGTACTATCATGTTTACACTCTTTAAAATGAACTGGGGCGGCACGGCACCAAACATTCGGCACCCTGCCTAGACGACTAGGGAGCAACAATAATAATAATAATAATAATAATAATAATAATCTTTATTTACCCTGCAGAATGGATCAGCTGATACAATAGTACCGCCTGGTATAAATCCAAGTGCAGCTTAACTAGATTAACAAAATTATGAATTTATCCTATGAAAATTGTCAAATAACTACAGGTTATAAAAATTGCAAAATACTGACTAAATTGTTAAATAACTGCAGATCTAGCAACTAAATCGATGCGTGCTTCGATCTAGGTCGCGCAGATAAATATAAAGGATTTGTTTTAAAAACTGGAGACGGTGCCCCTAACTACCTTGAAACCAGAATATTCACTTTTTGTCGAGATGAGTAATATTTTCGTTCTAACTATTATCCACTTCTGAGTCATACATATAACACTCGCGTAGGAGAGTAAAGATCTTTCTCAGCTTTACAGAGATACGATGGGAATGTTATCGACTTTTCATCCCATAAAATGTTTTTCAAAGTTTCAATCGGCTTCTTAGTCCAATAACTATTATTATTATTATTCAACAAATTGTCACTATGCCCATATATGGTAAGGAAGCCCTCAATATCTGTCATCCGTACATGACAGATATCCTGCGATATACGTAAATGACCATATTTGGAAGTGCACTGCAGATTTTCTTTCGTTGCTTGTTTGGCGGACATTTTGAAAAGCGAGGCAGTTTTAGCAGTGTTCTCCGGAAATTTTAACTCCTGGAAGAAACTTTCCACGATTAAATGCTCTCACAAAGTCAACAACTATTTGCTTCAGCTCTCAAAGATATCCAGAGGTTGACTTGGAATTTTCACAGTGAGAACTCAACCAAGAAAATGCTATTGCGAACGAAGCAGCACACTTGCTCACGAAAAGTTGTAAAGACTAAAGTTAAAAAGATTTTAATTCACAGGAAGAGGACTTATTCTCGGTAAGGTAGCAATATTTTTTTACTTTGTCTTGTCATTTCCAAACATGAGTTTGTAAATAAGTCTTTTTTTTTAAGTGAACGGTAGTAAACTTCGATTTCTTGAAGTTCTGTTTTGATTTTTATTACGCTTATGTGTTGCCAGCTTTTAGCGTTTTCATCATAGAGCCGTAGTTTTTCTCGTTCTGAAAATGGTAGTCGAATTTGTTGAATAATAAAACAATTATCCTGCTCAATCTTGCGGAATATCCCCTGATTTAGCCAACTCGGCCTACGGCCTCGTCGGCTAAGTATCAGGTGATATTCCCGCGCGATTTCGCAGGATAATTGTTAAATACCGTGATTTAAACTTTTTTAAATTAAGGACTCCCTTCTTGTTGCATGTGTCGCCAAAAAAATGTCTGTACAACTGGGTCCGCCATTTGCGATTGATGTCAATGTGTAAGGGCTTCAATTTGCCAAAAATTGACCACTACTATACACTGCACTGCTATGCGTTTACGTGCACACATCATTCGGCATAGTGCCTCCTTGAGCCCAATTACTTAGCTCAATGTATGAACTTACCTCCAGAAGGTGAGTCTTGGTACCCAAAACATTTTGGCCACACCATAGTGCTGCATTTAACTTGGAATCGTTGTGCTCACCTGATGAAAATTAGCAGTGCTGGCGATGGCACGGTGCCAAAGTTTATGGTGCCTTGCCGTTTTCTTTTCTTTTCTTTTCTTTTTACGCATTTGTCAGTGTGGTTTTATTCGGCTTTGCTGATCATCAATTCAATATATAATAGAAGTACAGATGACACCACGAATGGCGGGTCATTACGCACGCGTAATTTAGGCAAACATTTGGACAGTGTTCTGTCCCGGCGGTCATTCTTGCACTTTAGGTTAGAACGCTGAGTTACCAAATTGATATAACAACAACTTTTATATATCTCGCTGTTAATAACAATACATCGGACTGATTCATAGGTAGCTAAGGTAATATTTCCTTTACTCATTCCCGAATGATATTCTTTGGGAAAGATTAAAAAACATAGTGTTGTTCTTAGTCGGGTCAGTTATAGAAAAAATAATAGCAAATGGTGTAAAAGTGGTAAATTTGTCTCAGAAGGTTCTTACACCTAATCGTACCTTTTTGGTACGCTTCGGCGGCATATCAGGCGAGTTTGGTCGAGCCATGGTTCGTATTTTGGCGAGACGTAGTCGAGCCAAAATACCCATGGTGAGACCAAACGAGCTTGATATGCTGCCGAAGCGTACCAAAAAAGGTGCGATTAAGTATTTACCGTACCCAAATTCGTCCTAAAACCCGGCTTTTTTTTTTCAGTTACCGTGATCAGTCAGGCGTTGTAGAGCGACACGTATTTACACTTTTCTGGTCGTCAATACTCTTCTCCAACTCTTCATCTGCCATTTTATTTAATTCTATTGTTTGGAATTTCATTTTCTGAATCTTGGTAGTCCAAGTTTAGAAAGAAATTTGGAAAACACGGTTTCATTTTGAAACCAAAAAAGTTTCAGCGCTGTCCGTAAAGTTCACGCGAGCGCCCGCCAGTGTAGCCGCTCCAATTTTGGCGCGAAATTGTATTCTTTTTTTCTCTCTTACCGTTAAACAAATTACTTTCTCGTTTAACAAATGTAATAGTTTTACGTTTCGTTGTATTTCTGTTGTAATTTTCGCCTCTAAAGTCTGCAAAAAAATGCGAGTTTTACAAACTGTCCATGATATCGTAGGATATCAGGTCAGTGACTTGATATCGTAGAAAATCATGACAGTAAACAAGGCTTCTGATTGGCTAATTCACAATTTGGGTACGGTAATTATGGGAATTAACACAGAATGAAATGAGAGCCACGTGATTAGATGTGCCGGGAATGGAAAGGGAAGGGGGCGGGGGAGGAAACAACACGCAATTTTAATTTCCAGTAGCTTTTACCAGCATGAAAACAAGGATAACGTACTAGAATTAAAGGGGAAGCAAACAAATCTCGCTCTAAAGGATGGAGTATATAAGACAGGCGGCTAAACAGGGCATTTTAAACCCTGCCATTAATTAAAAGTCCCTAATAATTAATTTACATAGAAAATATCAAAGACGTGAATGCTGCTTCTCTTAATTTACAACTTTACAACTGGATTTTTTTGTAGACTGCGTGCATTCACGCAATTTAGAAACAAATGAAATGTTGGTAGAGGTACATAAGCAGGTAAAACCCCTGTCAGGAAAAACGTAAACGTAATTTCTCAGGAGGCTCAACACTGAGGTAAAACCTTTAAAAAAGAAACGGGAGTAATATTTACTAGGGTTCAAGATTATTTGGAATGAACAGGATATTTTAAAAAACATATTTTACTATTTACACATGCAAGTTTTAACACCACAAGGTGTCTCTAAAAATCACAAAAGCCTGAGCAATGCGTAACTTGGATCTGAAAAGTCTGCCTTATAATTTATTCAAAGCAAATCAAAAATTGCCTCCAAATGCTATTCTTTTTTTGTTCTTGTTATAATGAGAGCAATTATTTTTAAAGAAAAACTTGTGGTGTTCTACATGTAAGACATGTAAGACAAATGTTGACCATTTTTTAACCTGGAATATCGCAAACGGTTAGACGAGTACTGGCAATCTGGGTCGAAATGTAATGTGCATGACTAGTTCTCATTCGTTCAAAGATTTTACGACAGTAAGTTAAAAGAAGGCTCCACGTAGCGACGACTACGAAGGCCATTATTTGCATCTTAAGCAACATTTCAGCCGTATTTCTGCTCATAGAGTCTAAAACACCTCATCACTTATTCCCCTATGCGGTGCTGTGGGATATACCACCTGATATATTTTGCTCATTTGTCTTTTCTAAAGTTGCGTTGCGATAAGAAGTGAAGTTATGAACCATCACCGTCATCTCTGTAAGTAGTAAGTTTTTCAAATGCAAAATAAGAGTTTGAGTCTCTGAAAGCTCAAAACTCCAGTGCTGCGTACTGAATAAACCATTAGCCATGTTTTGCGTAATTAGTAAGCTGTGTTCACGCACTGCATTCTAAAAGCTCGTGACTAAACGACGTCATTGTATCCTTTCTGCTGTAATAATGGCGGAACATTAAATCGGAAAATTGCAATGAAAATTGATATCTAAAGCGCAAATATTCATTTCAATTGAAATTTCGATTGAAAGCAATGACAATTACAGAAGATGTTCGTGACATACATTACGTTTTTACTAACGTTATTTATTTTTCCCAAGTTAGACAAAAAAGGATATTTGTCAACGATGTCATTTCATTCAAAAAGGCCAAAGAGATAAGGATATATAGATGATTCAAACATCACGTCCCAAGACATGATGCTTCCGTTAACAACTTATATTTCTTCCTTAAGGAAAAAAAGGTTTGTAGAAAAGACTTCAAAGGCAAACTTCCGCAAAGCGTAATGCAAAAGAAGGCCCGGTTTTGGCTGCTTTATTGAAACCGGTAGGTAAAAATGTTATTTTATTTATTTTTGTTGTTTTTGTGCCAATTGGTCAATGTAGTCAGTGCTGTAGAAATAGCATTTAGGGATTAGCTCTTTAAATCACCTTTTTCTTTTAACACTAAGTATTTAATTAAAACTTCAAGAGACAAAGGGAAGTTAAGAAAACGTTCTTATTATTCAACTGAAAATTGGCTTGAAGTTACACCTAGAATTGGCAAGAAATGTTAAAACGTACAAATTTAATCAGAACGATCCAACTGGGAAGTACACTGCGAGCTGAGGTCCTTCGACCGTTATCTAGGAAGATCGGAGGATCTCTGCTCGCAGGCCAACCGGGAAGATATGATTTTTTAAAATTCAAATGACAATATCCCTGTTAGATATCATTAATATAATTTTGTAAATGTTGTAAGGGGCGGTTTTAAATCTTGAAACACTGCATAAGCTATTTATCTATTATCTAGTTGGTAATATTTTTTTTCCTTTTTATAATTAACCTTTTTATAGCGGATATATTAAAATATTAGTGTCGCCTTTGAAAAGACAAGGAACAGAAACTTAAGTATTTGACGACATATGGAAGCTCGAGACAGCTCATTATATTTGACATTTCAGTGAAATAATTGAAACTGAGACAACAGCAAAGGAAACAGCCCAGCACTGCCACGTCAGTTTCTTCCAAGTACAGTATACACAAAGCTAAGTTAATGCAAGCTAATGCAACAAAGCAAGATAATGCAGCAAAGCTAATGCAAGCACGGTATACATGTTGTAGTTCAATTTTATCCTTGGTTTAATTTCTATTTTCTTTTGTTTTATTTTCATTATCATATATTAACATAAAAAAGAGCAAAGTAAAATAAAAATTGAACCAAGGATAAAATTGAACTACAACATACACAAAGCTAAGTAAAGGAAAAACGATTTTATTCCTTTTACAAAGTAGATATCTTTACAGTAAGTGACAGTAAACTTTGTATTTTATCAGTCTCTTCCATTTTACTTATTCTAGCCGGGGTTAACTAGGGTCAGCTTGTAAGGCTAAGACTGTGCGTACCGAGTAAATCGACTTACAGAGGAGAAGTAGCGTCAAAATGTATTTCCGAAAGGTTTCGGCGGTCAGTTATTTTGAACAGAGGACGGTCATTTTTAGTTTTGTTAAAATGGCTGGTGAAAGAAAAATACAAAATGACATTGCTGACCTATATGCAAACGGCTTTCATAATCGTAAAGAGGTTGAATAATCTAAAAAATTCAACTTGAATTAGCGCAGTATTTCCGTTATAATCAGTCAAAGATTGTCTACAAAATTAGACAGGTAATTTATTATTTTATCCTCGCAATCACTTAATGCCAGGGTAGCTCTGCTGTATTTTCTTTCTGACGGTTTTAAATCCAGGTTTCAGTAATTCTATTTGTTAAAGCAAACCAGATTATACGAAATCTCTTCAAATAAAATATACTGTAAATAGATTTCAAAAACATTCAGAAGCTTTGGCAAAAAGGGCATAGGAAGCAATAGTGAGGTTGTAATAACAATTGTCCTTCCGAATAACTTCCGCTCAAATTTCAATCAATTGAGTAAAAACTACCGGAACATTAAAAGAAGATCTCCTAAGGTTTCTGATGGAAGTAATTCCCAACATCAATCCAGAAAATGATCTTCGAACATTTTCAAGAGTCAATTGACGGATCTATGCCCACACATTAGAGTGAATTCGTATAACCCGTTTCTTATATGCTAACAAGAAAAGCCCCAGGGGCATTAGACCCCGCCGTTGTTCACCCCCCCGGGGGTGTAAAATATGTTACGGTCACTCAAGATAAAAGCCGTTGGCTGTGTAGTGAAAGACACGACGAGTATTTCTTTGGCCGAACGAAAACCGGAGGTCTGGGGCAAGTGACCACCAAAAAAAAAAACAACACGGAAAAAAAGGGGTATTACCAGACTCGTCCTGACGGCGGGGTAATGAGGTGCATAATATTCTAATGACCGGTTTGGGTACGCACGAGCGATTCACGATTGAAATGCGTTCCTGTGTTCAGCATACGCCATAGAAAATGAGCATTTTAAAAAAGGTAGGGAGTACAACTGCAGAAAAATAATACTTGGCACACTAGGTTTCAAGTTGTCATTTCAAAAAGGACGGCACAAACTCTACAAGGCAGCTCGCTTTACATGTACCTGTATCACACGACTTTCGACATTTTGAACATGCAACGTGAACTAAATTTCAGTTCAACGCTTCTTTCGTGTGACCCAGATGTAGCCCTGCGTTAAATTAAAAGGCTGACTTTCTGACGCCTGTGGCAGAGAAACACTCGTGCCGGTACTTTCTCACGCTGGTATGCAAACAGTGGAAGAAAAGAATAGCTCATTTTAAGGCTTGTTCTTTTCAAATGTTCAAAATTAGGAATTTGAAGCAATGGTTTCAGTTGTGCGTGCTCAGTTGTTCAATTGTTCTTCTCATTAGCATTTAGTGATTCTCATTAGCATATAAGAAACGGGTTATACGAATTCACTCTATTGCGCACCGTTTGCTTGAAGATTTCTGATGCCAGGTTTCACTTGGGGGTGTAGACCCAAGCGCAAGCATAAAGATGACGTAATGGCCAACAACGAGAAAGCAAGCACAATCACGAGCATCAAAGAAACAAACACACGAATTCTTCTCCTCTGGGTTTCACTAAGGATCACTTCAGCAAAGCGACGCATAATAGCACAAGAACAAGGAAAGGGAAAATTCCACTGAAAACTTCAAGCGCTGGCCAACCGTATCACTTGTGGTTGCCCAGATAAATTTTGATGGGAAAACGCCCATCGAGGATAAATGATGATCTTGATGTTTTCTCTTTGAGAAGATGATGAACTAGTCAACAACGATAACAAAAAAAAAAAAAACAGTCAAGCCAGTTGAGCTGCAGTCTTGAGAAACTGAGTGACACGCATCACTATGGACTGAACATCTGCATCCTCACCATTAACATGCCGTTCGTCACTTTTGCTACCGTCAGCAACCTCGTGGTCTTAATAACAATCTGCAAGACTCGGGAGCTTCGCATTCCTGAAATATTCTCTTTCGTAGCCTAGCACTCAGCCACTCTTTGTTATGTGGTGCTTGATGCTCCATTACCCGTCAACCATCTGCAGCTTGGAAGTAGTGCAAGCTATGTACCGTAGGATCTTCTCTTGGCTTGGCCTAACTATGTACCGATCGTACGATGGCCATATCAAATCCGCTCCAAAACCACGCCAAGGTCACAGAACAGGCCATTTAAGCACCTTGTTGTTATTGCATTCACATTCAAAACTGCAATATTTCAATTAGCCTATTAGATTTGATGTAAGTTAAATTTTTTTCAGCCAATTTTCCTGAAACAACATCATTTAAAAATAGCGACACATGTCCCATTTAGACATAAGGTTTATGTATATACCTAGTCTGACCTATCCATATGTTTACTTATGTTTTGAACAACTACCACAGTCAAATCATCTCATAAACAGCATACATGTATATGTTCCTTCAGTTTCTACAACAATTAAGTACCGAGCGATTTTTGTTTAACTTTTGGAAACATGTCAAACTTGCATCTTATCTCGCTGAGAATATATTTTGGTATTTTGAATTATACTCAGGCTGTTGTTGGGTCCTCTGAGTACAATGTTCTAAACGTGACTCATGTTCAGCGAATTCTCTCGCGTGATGGGTTTAACCATGTTATCATGATTGCTGCGAAATAAAGAGCGACCATTTGTCCACCACTGCATTATCTGTTGGCGGTAAGACGTTTCTAGGATATAGAGAAGCCTCCGATCTGAATAATGACCGACGGAAATGAAGACTAGTTCTCAAGGTGGAAAGAATCGCGTATATACGTTGAGGGATATGTACCCAAACCTTTATATACACCTAATTCAAACAAGGTTGCTTTTGGGTTTGGTCATTCGTAGCCCACAATGCACTGTTGTTTAAGAGCCATGCCGGCGCCATATTCCGAGGACTTGAGGTGGCGAGTGATCTGGTTTGTACTTCACATGTGTCATACGACAGAGGAAACTGCTTTCTACTTGGGCGTTTCTGAATGGACAGTTCAACGCTATGTGAGAAAGTTTTTAACTACGGGCAGCATTAACGCAAGTCCACTAGGTCGACCATTCGGATCCGTAAAATTTGTACCACTCGACGAACTAATAATCCTCGAGGCCGTGTTAAAAAGCCCAGAGAAAACACTTGCTGAGACTCTTGACGACGTTTACGGAGAGACAGGTTCAACCTTTTCTTGCTCTACCCTGCATTACCACTTCAAAAGGAACGGGATTACGCGCAAAGAGGTAAGCTATGTATTATTTCGATTTGGGACTGACTTAGCGCACCGCTTTTCCCGTACTCTCGGCTTCCTGCTGTTTTTTTTTTATTTTTTTTTGTAACCTCCAATTAATCATATTTTGCAAAATATTCGCACCTATATCATCTTTATTCTTTGAGTTTATTTTTCAGCTTCGAGAGATTGCTTTGCAAAGAAATCGAGAGCTCCGAGCGAATTACTGGGCCAATGTCTGCATGCTTGATCCAGCCGGATGTTAGTGTTCATCGACGAAAGTGGGTTTGTAAGTATATTTCAGTCTCTATAAACGAAGTTATGACGATGTAAATTGAGGGGGATTGAGGGGGCTATTGGGCATAACTCGCGCTGCTATAATTTTAGCCATCCTTCTGTTTTGTTTTTCAGGACAAGCGTATTTGTAGAAAGTACGGTCACAATTTTGTTGGCACTCGAGCTGGGGTCGCAAGACAGCATGTAAATTGGGGTCCCCGAATCTCGGCCATTCCTATCGCCTGTACAGCTGGTTTACTAGATGTTGGCATCTACAGAGGAAACGTGGATGCCAATACATTCCTGGAATTTATTCGCGATCACCTCGTCCCGAACCTTCTTCCCTTCAACGGAGTTAATCATCACTCAGTAGTTATAATGGGTAAGCCGGTTGCTACAAATCTGCGCGGCGTAGATGACCATTTGTTTTAATATATTTTCATTTTTATGCAGATAACGCTGCAATTCACCACACAGACGAGGTTGTAGATGCTATTAACGCCACCGGAGCACTGTTGTTGCTCCTTCCACCTTACAGCCCTGACTACATGCCTTGCGAGGGTATCTTTTCGCAGGTCAAGAGCTGGATAAAGGCTAATGACAAAATCTGGCGTATTTGTGGCGATCCTAAACTTATGGTTTTAGAGGGGTTCTTAAACGTGTCGGAAGATAATGTTCGTAATTTCATTAGAAACTGTGAATACATTTAAAGTGCTTTTATTCGGCACTCTGGGTCAGATAAAAAAAAAACGCAGGCAGGATATTATGACGTCCCAGAATATTCTTTATTTCAGTAATTTACATATCATTTAATTCTTCCAATAATTTTACTTTTTGTTTCATGAATTGCGCTTCGGTAATGACGCCACAATATTGAGGAGCTCTTTCAACTCTCTGAGTTGCTTTAAAATGGCTCCCCGTAGTTGGACCTGAAAAATAAAACATTAGAAAATAAAAAATCGGTTACCATTTTGCAGCACTAATTAATGATATTTTAATTATGGAAATATTTGTTCCAGGATTTGGTTCTGGCTGTTGCCCCAAAAGTTTGCTCTTCACTGAGCGCATCAAGGCCGGAAACATCTAATTCGTCAGGTCTTACCTTTTTCTCGTAGTCTGTATCTTCTGTCTTCTCATCGTGGTGAACCTTCTTTTTCTCCCCCGCAGTTTTTCCAAAAAAATGGAAATCGCGGACACTCATCCTCGCTTGAATGACTCCCGTTTATCTGGTGATAAAATTAATTAGAATAAGAAACAAACCAATGTGGTAAACAGAGGAAAGTTATTTTGACAGAAAATTCTTCTTTCTTTCCTTAAAAGTGTGAATGTATTGAGCAATGACAAAAAAACAAACAAAAAAAAAACACGATTAAGCTGAATTTTCTACTTAAGAGCTAAAATTTCAGAAGGGTGAGAGTTTTATCTTTACATTAAAATCACGTGCTGCAGTTGCATCGGCACGGAATCTTAATTGGACATTGTGAAAGGTTTAGGAAAATAATTAGTCGTGACTTGTAAGAATTTTTTGGGATTTTTACGGCTTAATTATACAGTTACAGTCATTTCCCTGTTCAATCATTGTATTGGTTACAATAAAAATAAATAGACATACCAGCATTTTAGCCCAAACTCTTAATTTGAACTCCGGCATGTTAGGATGCTTTGTCTTAAGCCGCTCCAAAGTTCCGTCTTCCTCAGCTGTAACAGTATCTAATTAGTAAAGTATAGAAATCTGTTAGTTATTACTTTATCTTTCGAAAAATGGAGACATACAAACAATTGGAATGAAAGATAACTCGAAATACAAAGAAGAACGGTAGCGCATTGACCTTCCTGTAAGACGTTATCTTTTGGTGGCTGTGCCTGAGGTTGTGGCAGTACACGTTGAAGACGCCCTCTTTGTTGCACCAGAGGATGCTGTGGTCCACAGTACCACCCATCCCCCTTATTCAAGGGATAAAGCTTCAGCCAGGTTGGTGTTAGATGTTATGCTGAATCTTGTTCGCCCCGGTGGTCCGAAGTATCCAAAATCGAAATCAGTTTCTTCAATCTTCTCTCCAATATATTCTTTCAGCTCTCCGTACGATGCAAACCTTGGAACATCCTTCAATTGCAAGCATTCCTTCACTATCTTCCTGCTGGAATAGTCCAGCCTCTTCAAAACAATATCAATATTTTCCATCGCTGGAGGCCCAGATAAGAAAATACACGGATCCAACTGAACTGGACGGAAAGTTCCGGTCGCGATTGTCAGACAATTAACATACCAGGATGCAATGCGGGTCACGATTGACCAATGCCAAAAGCAACGTTTTTCGAATTATGTGTATATACAATGCATTAGTGGCAGTTTCACTTGCACGTTACTGGGCGAAGTCAAATCAGGAAAACTTGAAATGGCGGGAGTTCAAAACAACCGATAGTAAATGAGTGAAGGGCAAATCCAAGCCAAAGGGAAATTGGTTTTAAGTTTGAAATAACGGGAAATTCAAAATAACTGAGTTCGAATAAGCGTAGTCTATTAAACTGTAAATTTTTAACACACGACAACTCAGGAGCTGAAGCTTGTTACAACGCTCTCGTAGAATAGAAAGGTCATTAATCACTTGTCAGGTAAAAATAAAAAGCAACAAACAATCACACCCAAATTCACTTTCTTTTATTTTCTTGGTGTTAAACATTGACAACAATTTTTAAATTAAATGTTTGTAACGATATCAAACTTGAACAGCAATGATTTTTAATATTATAATAATACAATTACAATCGGATGCAATATTTAATCTTTTTGCATAAAACTGTTTATATTTTTAATAGGCTTTTATAAAACGAAGTTTGGAATTTTTTGTTAATTATTCTCTTCTGCCACTCAGTGAAAGGGTTAAACGCGAACAGCAACTTTCAACAATTTTTAAATAAATATGTACTCAATGATATAAAACTTGAAATAAATATCGGGATGTATTCAATGATATAAAATTTAAAATAAATACATTGTATGTAGACAATGATAGATAAAAACTTGGAGAGCAATCTATTTTGATATGATAATAATACTATTACAATCAAATATAATGTTAAATTCATTTGCATAGAGCTGGTTATATATTTTAGGCTTTTATAAAAAGAAATTTGGAATTTTTTGTAAATGTTTTACTTTGGCCACTCAAGGAGTGAAAGGGTGAAACACGAACAGCAACTGTCACCTCTTGACTATTAACTATATAAATTCATAACATTACTTTCTTCAATAAATTAAATTTTAAAGCGAACATTATTAAAAAGTGTTTTGTAATAAAATAAACTTAAAAATGTAAAGTAACGTAACAGTACAAGCTATGTATGTAGTAAAACAAAGTTGCATTGTTTTTAATTAATTCAATAGTAAATTGTGCATAAGGAAAATATTTTCTCAAAAAACAAATTCATGCATAGAGCTGTAGCCAAAAAAAATTCTTGCAGAGGAAATGGGCCAAAAAAAAAATTCTGGCAGGCTAAAAATACCCCACCCCCCCCCCCCCCCCCGCATCACTTTTCTAATGGTCGGTCCCTAAAGGGGCCATATATTACACATAAGGCAGACTTGGTGTGTATCTCAAAGTGAAACGTACATATTCATTTCTTCCACACATTCTCATCAAGATCACAGAAACAATGAACGTGGACACTATGTGTGAAGTTCCACGCGAACCTGTTCCCATCGTTAAAGTGCAACTACTGAAATTGGAGGCACCTTATATGATGGAAACAGCTGTAACAAGAGGCTACTTGTAGCATTCACTCGGGCCGTATTCTCCTTCCCAGAAACCGCGCGGCCGTACAATCGTGACGCGAACAAAAAACAACGTACGGCAAAACTTGACTCTTGGCCTCCGGTCCGAGTAATCACATTACGTAGGAGAAATTTTTATTAAGCCAACTGGTGTCAGTGAAATATAAAATCTTTCTGACGCGAATTTAGCTGGTTTCCTTTGTGTTAGTAGCCCCGGTTACAAAAGCTACAATATAAATGTTCAGTATCTATTTTGGTGGACTAGCGTTTTAAGCACAATATACAAGCAATGAAATCACCTAGTATGACATGGAGACACGTGAGTTGAAAATCACATGCAGAGCTGAACACGTAAAATGATGTTGTTAATGTGAAACATGCGTTACTTGTCAGGCTGTGCAGAGATAAACCGAAACCATTTGCAATATTTCCTTATTTAAATAAAAGGGAAGCCTAGAAAATATCTTAAATACTGATGTAGATTAATTTGTCTTTCTGAACCATGTTCCAAGAGAGTTTCTTTCCGTTTTCCTCTGCCGAAATTAAAGAACCTTATTTGAACATTGCAAAGCAAACTGAAATTTTACTTGGCCTAAACGGATAGGTTGGACTAATGGCTATTTTTCAGGAAGTTTCATCGGCATGAACAAAGCAACTTTACGGCTCCCGGCTTTCGTGACCAAATGATTAGTTTTGTAATAACCGGATCTATGATAAAAGATCCGTAACCAAAACAGTCGTAAAGACATAATATGACAAACTCACGTAGCTTTAAGTTTTAAATACATGCATTATAAAGCAAGTCAACCAAACTGATACCATGAGTCAATTTCTAAGACTGCTGAGGGAGAAAGGAGGGAAAGTTGCTCGACAAAATCGAATTTGATCAGTCTGTAAGTACATTGTTGCAGATTATGTTTGTTGTAAGGGTCTCCCTTTCCAAGAGGACTGTCCCTTATGTACAGTGAAGTACAAAAGTTAAAAGATAGTCATAAGTCCCAGTAAAAGCACCCAAATGGTCAATGTATGATCTTGGAGGACTTTCCATGACTCGTCGGCGATAATAGGTAATAGCCCTTTTCACAGTTACCTTTTCTCATTTGCATTACAATGTTTTTGAACGTGGATGTGAGGCAATTTCGGGCAAAAACTACAAAATTGCCCGAAATTGCCTCACATCCACGTTCAAAAACATTGTAATGCAAATGAGAAAAGGTAACTGTGAAAAGGGCCATTCTATGTATATTCCTCATTCTGAAAATGGAAGATGGCATGAAATTCCGATATTAAACGCGGCTCAGGTCATTATCCATGCCAACATGAGATGATAAAGTACCACCTTTACATGAAGTACAAGCTCTTGCCTATGCACATAGCAGTGTTCCATGGGGGAAAATTGTGGATGTTAATCTGATAAATTGTATGCATTTTAAGAGGTTTTTGACACAAATATTCCCGGTAAGGGTTAGTAGACAACTTCACTGCGATGATCATCATAATGTCATATTACATCTGCAGTTCAGGTATACGCCACAATCATTCTACGAGGGCGCACTGGATACCCGCCGAGTTGGTTATAATCATTTGATATGCAGCAAGCCCGAGTAGAATAATTGTTTTATTAAAAACTCAACCGCTAATTGCTATAAGATCAAGAAAAAAAAAACAAAGAAAAAATGAGAAAAGATAAAAAAGGGAACAAGAATCGATCCCATGACTCAACGACAAAGGCGCCAAAACCTTGCTAAATGTTGAATGAAATGAATGAAACTTCTCGGAAGTGAGCGGACTTGCACAAGGTTTGGGGAACATCTAATTATTGGCTCTGAAATGTGGTACGTGTTTGATTTTTCCTGAAAAATTGTTGTGATCGTCGTTCAGAGCGGATTGAAACTGCGATTTCACCATTATAACTAACTGCGGAGTCGAAATTAACAAGTTTGTTTTATCCGCTCGCACAACGAAGCCACCATTTGCTTGTTTGATCGAGCTGAAGACAGAATTTGAACTTGAACAGGTAATTTCTATGCAGCTCAGAAAGAAGATTACTATAGTGAGGAACATTAGAATTCACTATCTTAGTTTGTTAAAAGCAAGGCACAAAACGCAGTAATGTTTTCAGTTGAGAGGTTATGGGCGGAATGGTAAAAACAACACTCAAACAACTGGGAAAGCGATTCAGCTCCTTTTACATGGCATTGGATTTGCATCTGAACAGTTGGAGCTGTTAGAAAAGGGAGTTACAGCGAGTGCAGGTAAACCAGTGTCAATTTTGCATGCTATGGCCTTGAAATATGACCCTTCCTTCCTGATAGTTTGTTCAGTGCTTGTTTAGGTTACTTCATGATTTCCATAGTGACTAACAGTTTTTATTAAATGCTCCTCTCCCAATTTACGCCTTGTCTTGATACCGGGAGTGTAAAGCCTTCCGTATAAAACTTACTGTTTGTAAAATCTTAATGATAGACGTGACGATGCAAGAAATAATTGTAAACACAACGTTAAATGCTTAAATTTCTATTTCTACACAGTTTCTTGTCGTCCTAAGAAACCAAGAACTCCGGAACAATTTGATTTGTGGATCAGCGACGCTGTGGGAATTTCTCCTTAATTTCAATTCGCTGTAAAGTGATTCTTCTCGTCCAATTTTTTCTTGCCGCGTTGCTCGTGGAGAAAACAATTTCAGCTTCCTTTGTTTTTGAGCGTTCCTTGACCATATTTGGTCAAACAGGGTATATTAGCCCATAACTTGTCTCCGTTGAGCCAATCAAAATGCTAGAAATCCAATATAACTGCTCCATGATTTTTAAAAAATAGAGATATTACAAGGTTGCGCGAAGATATGAATTTTACGCTCGAGTGGTAAAAACAATATTTTACAAAGGAGCTCAGCGACTGAGTAAATTATTTTATTTTTCAACACAAGAAATTAAAATTCATACTCCAAGCTGCCTTGTAATTTTCTTTTTATTGTATAGACGTGGCAAACTTTGCAAAAGCAACAGTGTAAGAACGGGAAATGACGTCATCGATATCCTCATTAGTAACGATATGGAAACTACTCCACTCGAGTTCCTGATGTCGTATCCTGTGAACTTTAACAGTGGTCTATTTTCCACTAAAACACTCTTGTCTTTTAAATAAATGTGATTATTTCATATATTCACATTCACATTTGACTGATTGCAACATTCTGCAAGGGAAGCGGTTAAGTTGAAGAAATGCCCAGGCAGTAACGCATTTATTTCATGCAGTTGCTGAAACGGGTATAAATGTTTCTATTCAAAGTTAAAACCGGCGTTAACTGCCTTTGTACATCGCGCAAGACAATGACATTCGATCGCAGATGTACAAGAAGACGGGTTTTGCCGGCTCACAAGTGTAACATACGCAATCCGTTTACGGTAACCTCTGCGTGCTTTTCTGCAACCCAGAGGATACTTAGCTTGTCGCAAGCTCCTCCTTCAAAGTCGTTCTCGTGTTTTGGCAAGCGTATTATATTTGTGTTTGAGAGATGAATGATGAATAATAAAAAATAAAAGAATAATAAGAAACGGTCAAAATGTTTCTGTCATTAAATAGTAGCCAAGCGTGGGGCTGACAACTGGAGATATACGTTTGGCCATGAAAATTAAAAACCGCCATCGGAACATGACCCTATCTAATCATATTATATACCTCACTACTAGAGGTCTGAAACAGACAATACATGTAAATGTAAAGATGAACACAGCTGAGCACTTCGAGGAGTTAATGTAAAATGAGCGAATAGTGAAAGAAAAAGGCAGCTGCCCGCCAAAAATATCGCAAAAACTTCCAGCGTGACTGTCTTAAATGTTTATTCGGAGTAGTGTAATTTATATCTCTTTTCAAAGCAATTTAAAATGCACTGAAAAACAAATTGGGCAGTAATCTGAAAACAGCAATAGTTGGAATAACTCTTCAAAAGCAAAAATTGGGATTTCTTCTTAGGTTTTTCTATTCAGGTAAGAAACATTTGTTCTAAATGATGACGTACATTTTGGTGATAATCATTTATAAAATATGTCTTTGCGTACTGGGCATTGTAAATTGCTTGGATTGGTCTCGTTCAAACCTCTTCCATAATGTCAGAAGCGCGAAAAAAAGAGGTAAAAATAAAAGCAAAAAGTTTGAGCAGCGAGTTTCGTTTTTATCAAAAGTACCGTAACTTAGGAATGATAAATCGGGTCATTTTTTTAATGGCCGAATATAATAACACACGAAAAACATAAAACTTTATAATATGAGCATTTAGTTCGCCTTCAATATGGCTCAGTAAAACATACTGAGGATTTCGACGAAAAGAAAAGAAATAGATTCTGGGTATAGCATCTATATGGCATTTTCAAAATGTTTTGTAACAATATTATGTTCTGTAGTAACAGTTTTCCTGTGTATGTCATTGGTAAGACTTTGATTCAGCATTTCCTGATATCATTGCAAAATATGTATATTTGTTATGAATAATTTATTTTCCTTTATCTGACGTTGTTTCTTTGTTCAGGCTTATTTAAGATATTACCTTTAATCGGTGCTTTTTGTGGCAACGTATTCTCCTTGGGAGCTTTTTTGAGATCTTTTATTTACGTTATTAACGCCACCAAAAAGAAATTAGGCATGCACAGTAAAATCACAACATTGGATTTTGAATATTTAATTTCGAAATTTGGCTTTAACGTTATCAGTATTGTTCAAGCTCATGAAAGGTAGCAGCATGCGTGAAGAACTTTCCTATTTTCTTGCTATAGGAGACGTCAGGCTAGAATGTCAGGGTGAAGTAGGAAAAATTATCGACATTGTGCTGTATGATAAAACTTTTAATATCATTACGAAAATAAGACTAAATAACCATCTCCATAAATTAGCTACATCAGTTAAAAGATACTAACAGCATGCTAGTCGGCGTTTATTATTAGTTTTTAGCCTATACATTGTGATGAACTAATCTGACATTTTGACGTCACTCCAAAGAAAATTAATTTTTTACTTAAATTATTTCAGTACATAGCAACTCTGCAAAAAAAACCTCACGTGAAAGTGCTTTTATTTAACATTTTACAACCACTTAGTTTGCACGTTTTCCCTGGCTTTGTGCATCACCATTTAAAGAACAGACGTATAAATCGTGTAATTACGCGCACGCTTCATCTAGTTGAAAAGTAGGGAAACCCTTTTGTGCCAACGAGTACTACAATTTTCAGATAATGAAATTTATGAAGGATTGAAAATGAGTAATCTTGTTCTTAGGCCGATCATTTCAGGGAAAATCGTGACAAATTGAAACATATTTGGAACAAGGGGTACAAAACGCAAATTTAAAAGGGGTGTCACGCGATTTTTATATCAGGAATTCAACTTCCAGTAGCCCCGTCAGCACGAAAACGGGGTTGATGTGATGACATGAAAAACAAGACAACAACTACATCGTTGTTCCAAAATATGGCACATACTAGAGAGGTGGTTGAACAAAGATTTTAAGCTTGGTAAACGAAGCGGGTGTTCTGTCCCTGGCATCACTTATGCGCCGGTCAATTCGAAACTTCAACATCCCCCCCCGGGCATACCCCGGGCATACCCCGGGCATTTGACTGTGCATCGTGCCCTGGGAGGGGGGAATTTGAACGTTGCGTTGGAAGCGTGGGAAATTTGAACCGGATTTATCTCTTGTTCTGATGTAATAGGCCCGCGAATTTTGTCGGTTTTTGCGGGTTTTGACGGATTTACAAGATAGTTTTTCGCCTTTGTTAGTAAATAACTCTTTGAAAAGGGTCTTTAAAAGAAGATTGAAGGTGTCATTACGGCGTATCTCTCTCTGAAAAGCATGAAAAAAGCTTGATTGAAGACTAAATTTGTCTTTGAGGAGAGGCAGTTCAGTACTAATTGGTGGGGCATTTGAACGGCTTACTTGCCCCGAGGGGAGGGAATTTGAACAAGCTGATCTTCAAAAGTTCAAATTCCCGGGGGGGGTTGCCCGGGGGGGGATGTTGAACTTTCGAATTGATCGGCGCATTAATAGAACCTAAATAATAATTAATTTAAAGCAGAAATGTGTTTACTCTGCTTTACCTAACAATTTTCTGAAGTAAAAGTACAAAAAAATTAAGCTGTTTGCACAAACAGTTTTTGTGCAGTGCGAGCGTGCACGCAATTTTGAAATAAAGATAATAACTTGATCACGGTCAAGATACATATTCAGCTTTTGAACTAAAATGAAAAGGCTCAAACTTCTGTCAAGAGATATATCACAATTAAAATACCTCGAAGATGCCACGTTTACGTCAATACACGTTTTCTCAGGAAGCTTACCAGAGCGCAAATTGCAAAAAGTAAAAACTAGTAATATTAGCAAGATTTTCAAGAGTTTTTTTGTTTTAATTAATAAAGAATTCTAATTTGGTTATTAACAAATGCGAGTATCAAAACTACAGTGTGAGTTTCAGAATCACAGATAGGCAGCTTCAGCAACACGATGCATTTACTTGCATATAATGTGGAAGGTTAGTTAATAGGAATAAAAGGTTAATTCGTGTGTTTGTGTACGCCTGTGGTTCCTGAAGCACGTTTCGCTTTCATGTTGTCATACACTTTAATTTCTTAATGCCTGTATGTGACCACTTTTCAGGGAATGCATTCCCTTTCATTCATTATTGAAAATAAGGCTTCCTTTGTTAAGGCCGCGGGTGACAAGCTGCTCATGAATAACATTTATAAGGCAAAATTTTGGTGGAGGTCTTACGCTAAAAAACGTTATATCTTGAACGTTTGGGAACCGATTCCGTTGAAACTTAACAGAGAGCTTGGGCAATGGTGGAAGTGCAGCTCCCAAAGTTATGATTTTGTAAAACGCGACTTCGTGTCCAAGTTTTCTCTTCGTGGAGAAGACAACACTTCTTGATTTTACCACTCATTGATCAGTTAAAACCTCTATTGTGTCACAACAGAAGCCGATTATTGGATTTCGAGTTCCATTGAGAGTTGTTTGAAGCCTTCGATATTTTGTTAAAAAGCCTGTTTGGAAAAAAGGCTTCTGTTGTGACAATCTACAATACACCTAGTTGGTCTGCCTGTTGTGTCTGTTCAGAAAATTCTATATCTGCGCTGTATTCTTGGACACAAAATTGGTGGTTTTAGGGTTTCCGAACGCTTACCGAATAAACACAAATGTTTAAAGTAAGATTATGCTAATTATGGAAATTAAATTCAAGCAGCTATTGTTCACTGTCCAGAAAAGAACAATACGTTGCAATTAAGAGGTCGCAAATTTTTGGATTGAAGATTATAAGCGTTTCCCAAGCTGTATGTTAGTTATAAGTAGTATTATTGTAGTGTTTGTTTTGTTTTGTCGGAAAACTTCTAAAAAGTTTCTATTAACGTTGGAACGTAA
Organism: Siderastrea siderea; assembly: GCA_964030785.1. Classification (NCBI taxonomy): domain Eukaryota; kingdom Metazoa; phylum Cnidaria; class Anthozoa; order Scleractinia; family Rhizangiidae; genus Siderastrea; species Siderastrea siderea. Next base: position 53,449,466 of record OZ034968.1, read on the forward strand.
AAAAAAATCCGCACTTCGACAGTTTTTTATTTAAAAATGCTTAAAAGTCGCAACTCCGTAGCACACGATTTAACGCATGTGCAATTATTGATTCAGAAACTGAAATTTTTACTGAAGAGCCTATCATACCATTCGTCGCACTTCGTGCATACGCTTTAAATAAATAAATACCGATGACTTAGTTTCTCACCCGCAGCCTTAAGAATCTTATCATAGAAAATTCAAAAAGCTCAATTTTCTAAGCCAAACCAAGAGGTTCAACGTTGTCAAAACATTTTTGACGCTTGCTTTTTATGAGATGAATTCAATACGGTGAATGCTCAACCGGCCAAATGGTTAACCCGAATATGATAGCTGTCTGTTTAAATATTTCTTGTATTGATGATAACGTCCATCAAACTAAGTACATTAAAAAAATTGTGTATACTTGGCATTTTAGACTTCTTCAGAAGTTTAATTTGTATCATGTTTCGTAAGCACAAAGATGAGGTAAATTGTAAATTTCGTACGCACAAAGATGAGGTAAATTGTCAAGATGTGGGTATGAGATATCAAGGCAAGCGATCAGTTGGACAATCTTGGTTTCGCTGTGCGGCAGCTGTTTGTGAACTCAAGGTGGTTCAGAACCCAGCTAAGGTCGGTGAACAAATTTCTCAGTTCAACAGAGGGGTTTATCGGGATTAAACCTTGAAGAACCATTCATATTTTTTTCGTTTTAACAAAGAAAAATTATCTGGAAGTGGAACAGTATTAAAATTGGAAAATAAAGGTAAGTTCACTTTTTTTTGCTTATACAGCCAAAATTGTCGTGGGGCGTTTTGTCGTAAATATATATTAAAATTATAACTTTGTAGATTATGAAATTGTAAGTAAATTTTTATTCACTAAAAGCAAGAGAATATTACGTTTCACATCGTTCTTCACTGATACGTGCATCCCCATTGCTACCTAACCTTAAATAAGTAATATATAAGTAATATATAGATTTAGCCAAACCTAAAAGCGGAGCTGCACATCTCTCTTTCACGCTTATTGGCCAGTAAAACACAGTAAATTTTAGTTGTGCAGTTATTCACCAAAAGGTGAAAAACAGCAAGGGATAACATGCGGACCACTGCGGAAACAGTGAGTTGGCTTTTTTTTCTTCAAAGAGAAGACTTCAGCACGCCTTTTACCGACAGTTCTTTTTGTTGCATTCGCTAGCTTGTTAAGTTCAAGAAGAGTACTTGTAAAACTATCATTGCTCAAAAAAACCCTACATAACTTGCTCCCGATAGCGACTCGACAGACTTTTCCATGCAAATGCACATTTCTCAGCGATTCCAATGCATCCCTCTGGCTGTTTAGTTCTGTTAACCATTTCCCGAAATAAATTTTGCTAAAATAAATAATATTTTCCCGGCATCAAACCATTTACTGACAAAAATTACCCAAAAAATGTTTTCGGAAACTTTCAAGCCCAAGTATAATTATCAAGAGAAAATCGCACAAGTTTTTCAACCACGAGGTATTAATCGGGCGCTTTCAAGAACACACCCTGAACTAATTTTACGAAGCTTTTAGTGTCTCATTTCAGACAAAATAAACTTAAACCGAGAAGTGCTTTGCTTGTAGTTACTTAAATAAAGATTTCATTTCGATCTGTAACTTTCCATAAAGACACACTGAAAAGCCTTAGCGGTTAAAAACAAAACGAACACGAAAGCATGCCACACTGAACTCATACATGGTACCCCAATTTTTTGACTTTCAGAGAAAAAGCTCTAAGAAAAATATTGAAAATTACACACTTAAGTTCAAAAGGAAATTGAGCAGAAGCTTAAATATCAGATTGCTCACCAATGAAAATTCCCTTAATGAACAAACACAGAAAAAGGGACAAGAAACCTTCAAAAACATCAGTGAAATGTCCTTCACATGAGAAGCACTTGTTTGCCTAGGAAAGCAAAATGCATTCAATTTTCCCTTCGAGTGAAGTTACTTGCAAGCTGGCAAACGGGAACTACAAGGTAATTTCACAGTTATTTTAAAGTTTAACAAGTTTTTAAAACATTTCAAGAAAATTCCTGTAACTTACTAAACATGTAAAGTCGCTCAATTAAACAATTTTTACATGTAAATCCACAATAAAATCTGTCATTTACTTTAATTTACCACTGAACTGAAAGAAGGACTCGAAAATCTAAACGAAAGTGCCAGGCTCTTCCTAGAACTCCTTAGCTTTGAAAAAAACAAGTATGTCCTCGAACAAAGAATTCTTGCCTTCAAGCTCTCCAATATCTTCTATATGCGCCAACGAGATTGAAGCAATCCTTTTCCTTTTCATGATGAACTGTTACAAGACTTCACTCCAAGAATGTATGACAATTATCGTATTGAAAATCTTCTTGTAATAGGCCATTTCTGAGTTATTTTGTGCCTCTTTTCCAAAGCGAGGCCTGGTGCACAACCTTTCACATGAAAACGAGTTTTATTTGCATCTAAACGAGAACTCATTTCAGTCACATGAAAGGGTGTGCACCAAGACTCGCTTTAAAGAATAGGTACATGACAACTCAGAAATGGCCTATTCAAGCCTGTAGATTTGACATAGTTTTTCTGACAACTATGTCACATCTTCAACGATTTTTTCTTCTCTGATTCGTCATTGTCCATGAGTCTCCAGGGAGGAGTTGGGCCGCTGATTATGCGCGGTTAATTTCTCTAACCCGCTCTATAATTAGCAAATACGCACTCACCAGCTCTGTAATTAAATGTTTGCTCGAGAGCACGTCATTTGCACCAATGCTTTAAACTAAGAATTAAGATTTATAGCGGAAACATTCACTCGCGATAGATTTTAAGTTATGCAATTTTTATTTTTCCTTGAAAAGGAGAATAATTGTGACATGGATATATATTTTTACTGATCAAGTTGTCATTTGAGGATTGTCTATTAGACAAGGCAAGATCATTCAAACATCACGTACTAAGAATGAATGCTTCCGTTTACAACTTATATTTTCCCCTTTAAGGAAGAAAAAGTTGTACAGTGTAAAGAAACGACTACAAAAGCAAACCTCCGAGGAGCCTAATACCTAAAGAAGACTCGATCTTCGCTGCTTTAGTGAAATCATTAGGTAAAGATTCTATTTTACTTTATATCAATGGTTTTTTGTCATCGTTTTTCCAGTTGGTCCAGCCACATAATTTTTTTGCTAGTCAAAATACTTTTATTTCAAAGCTTATCCCTTATCGAGTTGAAACTAAAAAATCTAGACGTCATGTACATAGGTTAGATATCAAAACTCCGCAATTCTAAACACAATAGAAATTAAATAATGAACAAATAAAAAATCGCAACCCGTTTTGATAATTCATCGCTTTAAAATTCATTGGTGATGAATCGCTAGAGATGAATCGCTAGAGAGAGAGACGTTTGCTGCTTGTAAAAGCATAGAATATTGGAGGTGAAATAGTTATTTAGTGTCTATCATTTGGATGAAATAGTCAAAACAAATTCTAAAGCTGAGCAGCGACTGTCACCGATTGTTTTCTGTGTGTTTTATGATGTTCAAATGTCCAAAAAATATCGCATTTGTTTTACATAAATACATGGAACAATATCGAAACGCAAAAGTTAAGCTTTGTCTTCCTGTGAGGCTTAAAGCTCGCTTGAAAGTTATATTTTCTTTTCCTATTTAGTAATTTAAATAGAGCGCTTTGTGAACATGTATAAACACTGTGGTGTAGACATATCACGTAGACGATATCTCTTCAATTCGCCTATTTCTTTTAACACTCCGTATCAATAATCCTACAACAACCAAAACCTACTTACCAATAAACTAGAAATTGGCTGGAGAGTTCACATAAAATTAACAACAGATATTTAAAAGGTATATAATTTATTCAAAACGATCCATCCGAGAATGTCTATTTCTTTATAGATAAAATTCAAATATCCCTAAGATATAATTAATATAATTTATTATTATTATTATTGTAATGTGCGGTTTCAAATCTTGAAGCTCTGCATTGGTTACGTTGTCTGATATTTTCTTGTTTATCCGGTGGCTTATAATTTTTTCTTTTTTCTAATTAACATTTTTATAGCGGATATATAAATTTACTGGTGTCGACTTTGAAAAGAGAAGGAACAAAACGTATGTATTTAAGACATGACAGTTCATTATATTTGACATTTTGGTATAATTATTGGAACTGGGACAAAAACAACGGAAACAGCTCAGTGTTGCGAAGTCAGTTTCTTCCTGTACGCAAACAAGTAGAACTTTGAATCTAAGAAAAGAAGAAGAGATTTTAGACCTTTTACAGTGAGAGAAGGTACTACTGTTTCATTTTTGTATTTTATCCAACTCTCCCATTTTATTTATTCCACCATTACATAAAGTCACCTTGTCAGGCTAAAAACTCTACCTACCGAGTAAATCTACTTGCCGAAGAGAGGTATGGTCAAACTGTGTTACCAAAAAGGTTACACTTGGTGAGGTATTTTAAACACAGCCACTTCGGTTTCGTTAAAATGGTTAGTGAAAAGGAATCACACAATGAAAATTCCAACTTATACCTGAACGGCTTTAACAAGGCTGCAAAGCAGCTTGTAAAAGGTCGAAAAAAAATACTACTCAATTGGAATTAACGCAACATTTCCATGATAATTAGAGAAAAATAAATTGTCCATGAAATAAGACATAGTAATTTGTTATTCTATACTCGCTATCATTTTTATAAGATACGCTACACCAAATCAGCTTTACCGTTTTTTCTTCCTGACGGTTTCAGTAAGTTTATTTATTTCGGCAAACCAAATAACTGAGGAACTCTCTAAAATAAACCCATTGTTTATAAGTCTGAAAAACTTTAAATTGTCATGTTCATTAAGTTGGCTAAAACCCGAAAAAAAAATCGTTGATTAATTTGCATTCAAACTTCAGTTGGCTCGGTAGAAAACTACGTAAAAACCAACGACGATCTCCGAAGATTTCTGATGGGAGTCCGATTTATTCCGAAAACTCAGAAAACGTAGAAAATAATCTAGACCATCTTCAAACATTTTCAAAACGCCATGGGTGATTTTCAAACATAATTCTCATAGAGTGTACACTGTTCGGTTGAAGACTTCGTTAGACATCCACACTGTGAATCCTGGAACCCGTTTCTCTCGATAACTTATTGAGACAGAAACCTATTATCTGCGTACAATTCGATCTGCGATTGTGGTGCCACGTCTAAGGACAATCATTTCCATTTTATTCCAACACTCGGCAAGTCCAAAAAAAAAAAAGGACCTGGGCAATTATGGTATTTTTTTTCCAGGGAATGGGAATATTGTGCTTTACACAAGTGTTATGGGTAATAACAGAAACTTTAAAGGGTTACCACATGATTCGAGATACCCGAGACGGGTAGTCACCAGCATTAAAACAAGGATACTGAAAGATAAATAGAAAGAAAAAGGAAACAGATGAAACAAGATGTTGTCACGAAAACGAGTGAGCTCATTAGTTTAACTGAGCCACACAAATGTTCAGTGGCACACTAATGCTAACCTAGAGGAGACAGACAAAAAGAAAGGAAATACAGAAATCGCTGTTTTAAGAATGCAGGACTAATATATCAGACGGAGGGCTGAAAAGAACTGAAAATAGATGACTAGAACTAAGGAAAACGTCGAAGGGAAGAGCTGAAATCCACTGTTGTCCTAAAAGTTGGGCTTAATAAGGAGGCAACTGAACAAAACTTAAAAGCAAGATACATTAAGTGAAATTTTTGTCCCTGGTAGCATTTAAAAGCCCTCAATAAATGATTCAAATTGACATTATCAGCCATATGTTTACTGTGTTTTACCAAACGATTTCTTTTGGTACAAATGATGTAAAAATAATGAAATTGTGTAAATAGTTTTTGTACAGGACGTAACACGCAACTTGATTAAAGTGAAGACACATATTCAGCCTTCAGCTTGGAAGTAGAGAGTTATTGCAAATAGATTCTAAAAGATGCCATGTGTACGAAAATGCAGTCAGAACTTAAAAAGAGAGAACTTAAAAGCAAGCAGTAGCAATGTTTGCATACTGTTCAATTCAAGGTTATTTTTAAGAGTTTCTGAGAAACGTATATTGTGTTACCCACAATCGGGAGTACCAAAACCACAAATAGATTGTCTTGAACGATGGATGGTTGTTAAGAATCATTTTGGAACGATGATTTCTTTTAAGCATAAATTATAAATGGCTAGTAATGAGTGATGATCTTTGGGAATTTTTAAAGAAATACATCAACGTTCCAAAACAGATGGGTACGTTTAAGTAACAAGTTGACCTGAAGAATAACTAATGTCTTTTTAAGTTAAATCGAAACAACTAATTTTGATAAATTGTGGGGTTTTTATTAAGGTAATTTTTGCCAAAATTCGCAAATGTTTTCTCTAGTTCTACAATCTAAATCGCCAAAGATAACGAACAGATGTTTTAGTTTAATGTAACTTGTTTGAAAACAGCGGCCGTTTGCAACTGGCAAACTTCGTGCTATTCCGAAGCACGTTTTCAAGTCTACACAATGAATGCGGTAAATACATTTTATTTATTTATGACTGTATTTGACCACTTTGCGAAAATTGTGTTAAACTTTCAATATGTACTTATTATTCTGAGCGTGCCCTCCCTTTTTTCGATTATTGAAAATTAGACGAGACTTTGTCAGTTTTTTTTTTTTGGTATTGAGTCTGTAATTTTGCAGGGCCTATTACGGAGCCAAATGCAAAAGGTCCAAAATTGTCAAAGAGTTTTGACACTCGCTTTATATTAAATGAATTCACTAAGATGACAGCTCATCAGGTCAAAATGGGTTACGCCAACATGGAAGTTATATTATTCATTGTAACGTCAATCAAACTTGAAAACAAATTTGTTCATAGCTGTCTTTATATCACGTTTCTTAAGCATTGAAACTCTAACTGGATAAATGAGGCGGATAAGATAAACTGTAGTGGGTATAATTTCAAGAGAGGAGGCAATCAATCAGTTGGAGAATCTTGGTTTCGAAGCTTAGCAGCTGTTTGTTAACTCAAGATGGTTTTGCGGTATTGGAGTGAACCCGGCTAAGGTCCGTGAAGGTATTTTTCAGTTCACAGGCGGGATTCACCAAAATTAAAACTTGACGAAGTACTCCCAAGGGAAAGACACATTAAGTGGAACGTGGAGCTGTAAAGGGAACTTAAAGGTAAGGTAGCCTTTTAGAATTGGCTTGGGCTGCTCTGTCGTAAAATATGTTAAGGTAATATCCTTGCAGGTTATGAAGTATTACCGCTTTACATCTTTCTTCAAGGATATGCGCATCTTTTGCTATCTGAGCTAAAGAAAGATGCTTAAATATCATTTATGAAATATCACATTGTATATATGCATTGCAGGTGAAAGATTTAATGAATGAAAGAATCGAGCAAAGTCAGTGACATGAAAATATATTTTTTTCCTATTAATAAACGTTGACAGGAAAAAATTTAAGAACACATTTGCACCAAACAGGAGAGAGAAAAATTTCAGAACTAACAAAAAAATTACTCTTTCTCTGGCAAGATTTATTCTGGTTTTGGCTTTCAGTCATAAATATTTTTCAGTGGAAAGTGAAATCCTAAGATCTTTACGAAGAAGCCATCTTGGTAGAGAAAGAATTAAAAATAATTAAAGAAGCAGTCTGGGACAACAAATTATACGACACATCATCGAATGAAGTGTTTACAACACTCGTCTACCCAATATTATCTTTGAAAAAAGCAGTCCTACTAGGGTTGTTGTCTTTGCGACTGTATTTTCACTAACAAGTTGTTTCTTCTGCTTAAAAATTCAAGGTTGATCTACCACTTCCTTAGTCTAATATAGTTAAAGAAATCGTCTTTCGGTATATACGCGTTTTTTTGGATGCAATAAAAAGAAAACGGAAACGCTATTGTACTGCATGCTAAATGGCGCTTTTTTGAATAAGAAACACGTACGGTGAAACCCCGATATAGCGAAGTGCCAAGGGACTAGGAAAATGCGTTAGCTATAACGGGGGTTCGTTATGTCGCGATTCTTTTCAATACATTTTACTATTTCTGGGCTAAAAAATATCATTCGTTATGCCGGGGTCTTCGTTATATAGGGGCTCGCCATGTCAGAGTTCCACTGTACTTCAACGTAACATTTTAGAATTCATTCTTAATTTTCGTTCTTACGTCTTGCGTTATTGAGCCTACACTGGTCAGCCCTCGTGAAAATAATAAAAATAATAAGGCAATTAGATTTTGCCAATTTAGATATCCCCCTTGTCTTTTAGTAAATGTGTATCGGCGATCTGGTGAAAACAAAATATACTTAGCATTACTTTGCAATGGACTAGCATCCAATCCAGTGCGAAATATAGTAACATAGTATATAACGATACGAACCTCTTGAGAGCGGGATACGGGATGAAAGGAGCACAGTAGACAGCAAGAATTATGGCATGTTATATTTAGTCGGTGGTATGGGAAAATGGGAGAAAATGGGTGAAATACAAAAAAATTAAGCAACTCAAGGCTCTTCAGAGCCACGCCAAACATGGATCGTTGGAGCAGGGTCAGGATTTGGGATTAGAAAAGCCTTTTAATACAGCGTACGATGTTTCTCTAGTTCGGTTCCATGATATGGGCTAAATGGTCATTGATGGGTAAAGGATAGTTTCAAGAAAGCAATCCAAATGTAAAGATCTATACCACGGACGACGAAAAACGCGATAAATCTTTGGAATTTTATTCTCTTCGTTCATTATGTTCAAAAATAACTTTTACGAGTAACGAATTCAAAATGGAAGAAAGAAGAGGAGCAAGATAGTCACAAACATCTAAGAGGATACCCTTCGTACTTCAAAGATTGACGATGTAACGTTGCGTCGTAACTTACGTTTTGGAATCTGATTTTTTTTCATCCAATCACAGCATGGTTACGAAGTCGGTCATGTGCGTTGATGTTGATAATGAAATTAATGAACAGCAGTTTATACTGCTTCTTTTGGAAAAGATTTTGTTTTATATTTGCAACTAGTCCAGGGTACTATTGATTGGCAAATATGGCAGTTCATCAAGTGTCAAGCGTCAATACCTACACTTATGGCTAAAAGGAACCAATTACCGCTTGAAAAGACGAACTTCTGTTGGCGGTCTTTCTGCAAATTAATGTTTAAGCCGATACTGACTGCATGGTTCTTTCTCGGACTCTCAGTATGATTTGAAATTCCCGCAAAAGTCGTAAAATCTGACGAGTCAAGCTGACATCTGCATATGGTAACATTTGGACTCGCAGAGTAATGAGCAGACGTACTGTGAAGAGAGACAACTTTCATAGTCCTTGGATATATATGTAGAAGAAAAACTGAAATACCACACCTGATAATGAGCTACGTTAATAAAAATGATAACTCAAAAAAAATGCACTGAAATTATACGAATGACAATAAGTTAAATCAAACTCAGATTGCGATTCTATGGAAAAAAAAACAAGTCAAGTAACATTTCATATCAAGTGATTGTTTATCAACCCGTATGTAAAAAAAAGTGCGCGTGTACACCCTGTGCACGTATAATTGCTTAAAATATTTTTTTCGTTTCAGTTCAGACAGTGATGACGTCAAAAAGGCCTAGTAGTTAAGTCAAACATCACGTCCCAAGATATTATGCTTGGATGACTTTAAAAGCAGACTCCCGCAGAGTGTCATACTAAATGAACAGCCGATTTGCTCAATTGGCATCAGTTGGTAAAGATGATATCTTACTTATTTTTAGTCATCTTGTGCCAATTGGTCCAAAACACAAAGCTAAGGTGGTAGTCGAAGTCTTACTACTTCAAAGGCAGTTTATCAAATCCCTAGCTTATAGGGCTTAGACTTTAAATCTACACTTGATCCTTAGGCTTTTTGCAGATACCATAGCAACCGATTCCAAGACAAAAAATAGAAATTACAAAATTAGCAAATAAATAATGCCAGCGCTACTTTGATAAAACCGAGAATGAAAATCGCTTAAAAATTCACTGACCGTTGAAATATCAGTGAACTTTATTGAAAAGCGAACAGACATTTTAAAATAATGACGGTCACATAACAGATACGATGATTTATAAAAAAGGTAGTTAACTACTGTCGTTGGGAAAAAGGACGAAAAAAGAGGGCCAGTCAACGACCCCTTCCCGTGTTTTGTTTGACATTTCAAAATGTCCAAATCTATTGAGTAATATCGTCACGCAAACTTTAATCTTTGTTTTCCTGTAAGATAAGAAGCTTGCTTGAAAATTAATAATTTTCTTTTCCTTTTTCATATATAAGTATTGAAATAAGGCACTCTCAGAGTGAACATTAGAAAATATCTCGATATTTAAAACGCCATTTCCTTTTAACACTCAGTATCAAAATAAAACTACAACAAACAAGGAGGAGTTCAGAAAACCTACCACTCAACTGAGGTCAGTTTTACGTAAATGGCAACGGATATCTAAAAGGTGTGAAAAATTTCAGAACGATCCAGCTTGGGAGATCCTTTTTTTATGCAAACAATTCTAATGAAAATATCCTTGTAGGTGCAGTTTAAATAATGAAACAAGACATTGGTTATTTTGTCCCCTGCATGTATGTTATTTTTTATCTCGTGGCTACTAGTTTCCCTTTTAACATTTTTATAGCGGATATGTAAATATACTAATGTCGGCGCAGGAAAAAGAAGGGGCAAATTCTCAAGTATTTGACGACATATGACATCTTATTACATCGACAATTCAGGAAATTATTGAAACTGGGGCAACAGCAACGGAAAACTTTTCATATTGCGACATCATTTCCTTCCCGCGCGTATGCAAGCGCGGTGTGTTCAATCAAAACTCAAGCAAACCAGAAAGGTGAAGGAGTTCTGGAACTTTTCCAAAGCACTGACAGTGACAGGAGGTACTAATATTTCTTTTACTTTTTATTTTAAAATTACCTTGTAAACCTACGACTTGTCTGAGTAGAAATCTACTTCCTAACAAAGAACAAGCCACGTTTGAAGACACCTTTCTGCAAGCAAATTCACTTATTTTCCTCAACTCCTGCAACTTGTCCAAAGTGGCTGAGCCATCGTAAGGACAGCGTTAAAAGTCAGATAGGTAAAATTATTCGCAATCGTGTGTTAACATTCTCTAGAAAATCTTGAATTTGGTTTTTTCGCGCTGTTGATTTGGTAGAGAGCGGCAAAGAAATCAATGTTTCAAACTGTAGTGCCATGGTTTAACCCTTCTGTGTTTAGCGAACGTTTTTCAAAAGGCTTCAGCAAACATGGTGGGATATTGAACACTGAGTCATTTTGGCATTGATAACTTTATGGATGTCGAAAACGAAATATTTTAAAATGATAAAAGCCGACTTATATTCGAATTATAACAGAGCAAGGCAAATGAACAAAGGAAAAGGATAAATGATCAAACATAATTCGTTATGATTTGACGAGAATTTCATTATAATTAGAAGGCTATTGTTCAAGAAGTAAGATAGATTATTTTTCATTCTGTGTTTTCAACTATTTTCATAATGCACTGTTCATGCCAGATGCACTTTATGCCAAATTAGATCTGTTATATTTCCTCTGTGACGTTTCATGTATCCAAGTAAAAGAAACCGCGTATTTTTTTGACAAACTGTGACATAAAAGGAAATGTTACATCATAAAAAACGACTAAAAAGCAAAAGATGTTTTTTATTTATTTATTTTGCTCTGTTTTGTTCACGTTACGTTGTTTTTAATGACAGTTTGAAAAATGTCAACATCACCTTCTTTGTGAAAGATGTCAATGTACTTTTTGCTGCTTATAAAATTACGTCTTTTTGTGTTTTCTGACCATCGTTTTTTGGTGCATTGCATAATATTGAAGCATATGTTACCTTTTCAGCCGAACGAAATTGTTAATTAGAAGGCGTTCCTAGACAAACACTTAAAAGATACTGACCACTCTAACACGAGCATTCAAAGTGAAATAGTTTATTAAGGAATATGCAGAGTCATCTGATGATTGCACGGGCTATAGCTAGTAGTTAATCGTTCGAAATAATACATGCGGAGCTGCGTGACATAGGAATAAGGTATGAAAAGTTAGAATAATGTACCACGCCAGATACGATAAAACACTAAAAAACCACTCCGTATTTGTGGCCAAAAAATGCGGAAACGTATTCCCCATCTAATGCAGTGGTATTAGACCTCGATCGAGGAAGAGGTACTCCTGAAACACCCTACCAAAAATAAAACTAGAAAGAAGAAAGGAACTTAAAAGGAAAAGAATTACTGACGTAGAACATTGGTCACAAAATAACTCCCACCAAAAGCTTAAATAGTCCCGAAGGTCACATGACAACACCCGAGCCTCTCAATCGTGCCATCAGAATATTAATTTTTGACTGTTTCGTAGCCAGGTCACTAAACCGTCAGAAATTACATTTTCTCCAGCCTCCAAGGAGCAAAAGTAGCAAACGCCTATGTTCCGGCAATGTTATCCGCTTACGTGAGGTTTGATTGCAACCAAAAACTATCGCGAATTCTTTTATCCTCTCAGCTCAAAATTCCAAGACTTCTAGCGGTGGTCAACTTCATCAAGTGAATTTTGATGACAAAACACTTACGTTATAAGCACACAAGCGCTCTTACAATTGCAAGAAAAAAGAATTAAATTATGAGCCTTGTGTTTTCTCTTTCAGAAGATGATGGACAACTCAACAACGATCCCACCAACAAACCAGTCAAACCAGCTGAGCTGCAGTCTTCAGATACTGAGCAGTGACACGCATCACTATGGACTGAACATCTCCATCATCGCCATAAACACACCGTTCGCTATTTTTGCTGTCATCAGCAATATTGTGGTTTTGATAACAGTCTACAAGACTCGTGAACTTCGCATTCCAGCGAATATTCTCCTTTGTAGCCTAGCCTTGACAGATCTATTGGTTGGCCTGGTCACTCAGCCTCTCTTTGTTGCCTGGCGCTTGATGCTTCATTACCCATCAACCATCTGCCGATCGCAAGTGTTGCACACTTTGTACGAAGCATTCCTCTACTTATGCACCGGAGGTTCTTTCCTTTGCTTGGCCTATATCAGCACCGATCGCACAATGGCCGTATCAAAACCGCTACATTACCGCGCCCGGGTCACAACAAAACAGACCATGCGCAATCTGGTGATACTCTGGGTAATATGGATCGGGTTTATTGTTTTGCGTTACTCCGGCATCGATGAAAGCACCAACCAAATGATAACTTCAGTTATCGCTGGTACTTTAGTGATCTACCTTCTTGCTGTTCAGATAGTGTTGGTGGTGAACATCAAGCGCAACAACATCCATTCATTGCATTCAGAAGAAAATAGCGCCATGATTGCTTACAAACGCGAGAGGCGCTGCGCTATCACAATTGTTTACATCTTCTTAGCCCTTCTGTTGTTCCTCTTTCCAGCTGTTCTTGTGCAAATTATCACTGGATTCACCAGCTCCAATCAGAGTAAAACTGAGATGAATTTTGCCATCTCTGCGCTCTTGATTAACTCTTCCGTAAATCCCCTGATCTACTTTTGGAGAAGCGACGACATGCGCAAAGCAGCGCGTCATGTATTCATTGGTAAACACAGTGGAAGCAACGATGGCTCTCGTAGCGGAAACAGCGGCAGCAACGGAAGGTCTCAAGAAGAAACTGTGTGAGAAAACCTTACAGTGCATGGCTGAACTGCATGTGTCGGTTGAAAAGTGGCAAGATTAGGCCACTCACCTATTCGGCTTCATCTGTTTTTAAGGACTGGTATAAAAATGCATATTCTCCTTACTGTTCTCCATGCATTTCTTATGGAACTAGTGAGGAGAATTGTCTATAAATGAAGACATGTTATCCTTGATGATCACTTTCTTTATTCTCATCACTTAATTATTTGAATAAGTAGTGATAATGTAAAAATAAATTTCATTTCGTTACTGTTAGGGCTTAAAAGGTTAAGGTTGTGCCAGTTAGATTTTGTTGTTTTTATTGAATGTGTTCTCCTTCTTTAACGATAAAACTCTTGTTTTGCACTCAAAGCTTTTTCCGCCAAAACTTTACCCGCAAAGTTTAAGCTGCCCAAAAAGCGGTTCATGTTTTTCGCCAGTTCTAAACTCTGTGAAAATAAAAAGCATTTGGGGTAATTTATCTTTTCTATCATCTTAACATGCACTGATTCTCATTATTCCCATAGCACGATGCACGAGTTCTTCTACGCTGATCACAGTGGCAACAACGATGAGAAAGTCGCCTTACATTAGCACGTTATTTAGTGACCAAATTTAACTCTCCTCACAGCCGTACATCTTTTTATATTTCTAAGCCAACGCTACGAAAAAAGTGAAGGGACTAACTAATGTGGGTTTTACCAAGAAAACTGTATGAAAATTGTCCATTGTTCATACTTATGTAACATATTAAGATATTTCTAAGACCGTCATCTTTAAAATAGATAAGCTTCCGTATTTATTATAGGCACGTGAATTTCAAAATGTTTACAGATTTTTGACTGAAAGTAATGCGATTCTCGCAGCCAGCAAGACGCCCGACTCGAAACCGCCATAAATTAAAACTCTCAGAAAAACTGAAAATAATCTACATCTCTCATTGTGGGAGAGAAAATTGACACTCAAATTTCCAAGCTGCTGTTTCTAGTTTTATCGATGTCATAGCAGAAATCAGAAATATACACTGGCTACCAAGGGATCTGTAAATAATGTAGAAAGTTACCTGTTTTCAGTTATTTGCAATGGGAAGTTGGAAATCATTATATACTTAATGTCTTTATTTTTCAGAGACTGGTATTAGACTGCCGGTCAAACATTGGAATCAACATGCATTACGTAAGTAAATATGTCGAGTAAGCTGATTGCGATTAGACATTCACGTTTGTCTCGACCAAAACTAATAAATTTGCATCCAATGTGTCATTTTTCTCTCTGCTAACAAAATTGTAAAGGCCTAAAAATCTCCAATTTCGTCGAAAAGCAAAAGACGGCCATATAGTTAGTGTACGTATTTGATGAGACAGGAATAAACTTACAACTTAATAATAACGAATGTTGAATATCGTGGTGAACTGAACTTATACATTTGCATAATATAATTGTATGTAATTATGTTGTTGGTTCTGTTTATATGCTTCATCCGGTCGACATCAAACGGAGTGCGGATAAATGTTTTGAAATTGTGTGTTGTATGACTAAGGAGTAATGAACAAAATTCAAGAGCATGAACCTTGAATCAATAGAGAAAATGGAAGGACTACAAACAGAGATTCTTGTTGTGTTAGTTTACCTATCGCTGGTTTACGAAATTATCAGCGGCATTCAAAGACGAGGACAACAAACTTTTGAAAAGATGAGGAACGTCTCAGCGAGGACAGGGTTCAAGCCTCCGCGAATCATAAACCGGAAGATAAATACGAGACTTCCAACGCGACAAAACGACAACTCACACCAAACATATCGACATTTTGTTCAGATGAGGATCTTAGCACGAGATTAAACTGGAGAAAAAAAGCTGTGAAGACTACGAAAGTGAAAGATGAGAAGCGCTCATAAAATATCGAAAATTACGACCAAGATATGTTTCCGGCGAGACAAAGACAGACAAAACTAGACTTTGCTTGAATGTAATTTTATTTATTACGTTTTAAAGGTAAAAATACTTTTCCCAGTTTAAATTAAACAAAGCTGTTAAAGAAAACATTTGGTTACGAAGTATTATATTCCGGCATATCTGATTATTGTCTTACGTTTAACTCTTGAGAAACCCTTTATAGCTATAGTTGTTTTTTTTTTGTCTACAGAATTCCCCGTGAATCAAAGAAATCCAACCTTATGATAATCGCTTACTAAGGTAGAAAAGCGGCTGAGAGGTGATAATAGTCCATAACACAAAGAAATAAGCTGGCGGTTAATTAAGAGCCTGAAAAGCGTTAAGGTGAATTACGAGCGACGAACCATCGAGAGGACTGTGGTCTCTTTAGTTAAGCCTTTTTTTTCGCAAAAATAGCTCTTAGAGACTAATAATACGAGGATGTTACTTAACAATTTTTTTTGCGGCTGTGTATTTACTATTTTGTTTTGTCGGTCAATAGAAGATTCTGGCTGCGTATTTTCCTCTTCACTAATGCAAATTAAGACGATTTCCGCTGAACGTTCGTGGAAGAAGTGCAAAAATGAGTTACCAAAAAATACTCATAGCATGCCGGTCATTTTGAATAAAAAAAGAAGAAATCGTCAATTCTTCAGCTCCCAAGCTGATCCAGCGAGAGAAAATTGAAAAGACGCTCATGTCAGTTCAAAACAAAATGGCGCCCGTTTTTAGCATATGTTTACGAATATTGGACATTCATTTTCTCAAGAATGCTTGAGAATTTAATCGCGGGGTCACTTGGAGAAGCAAATTAAAGTGAGACGTTTCAAAAAGTATTCATAATGTTACCGTGCTATAAATAGTTTTTTAGTAAATAATTCTTGCACTTTTTGCTCGAATGTTGAGCGGAATCCGTCTTAATATGTCCATAAATAGTAATGTCCGTTTAAATGGAAACCATCATTCCGTTGTGGATGAGTGACAATATGTCATTATATGTCCAATATTTGTAAAAGAAGTCACGAAAATGACCTTTTGAAAGAAAAAAGTCGACCAGTCAAATAATGAATTGAAACTTTGAGCATTTATGGTTTTCCGAAAATGAATTCTTCGGAAGAGATCTATAGTCCACTGTATTTATAATCAATTATTTGCAGTGGTTGAGTTGTCATTTTGATGAGAATGATTGAAAATGTTTCGAATGTAATGGCTCGTTTTGTGTTTTGACGACTTTATTTCCTTGATAGCATAAGGTTGAATAGCAGATAAAGCATGTAAAAACTGCAGAAAATGTGCACACGTAAAGTATGCTATTAGTAAAGCTGAATCCAGAGATGAATATTCAATTAACAAAAATTCAAACCACCAGCCGAACACATGCGCAGACTATAGCTATTTACGCCGGCTCTGGATTGTTCCTCCTAGCTCCTGCTTTCAGTATCCCTCATGTTCTCAAACATGCTGTGTTTTATGACAATTTAAGACGTGGCTTTTCCTTCTTCGACAAGTTATAATTAACCAATAAGGATTCGGTTGTTCAAAAGCCTATCGCTAACACGGGCTTCTTAAGTTACAGTTCAAGATCAGCCAAGGTCGTAAGAACCGGACTGTGTAATGCAGTCAGAAGATTTTCTCCTGCCATAGGGACTTATCATGGTGAGCCGCGCCCCATGATTCTTCTGCTTGCCAGCGAATTGGCAGGTTCTGCCAAGGACCTTATTAAGCAGGCCAGATAGAAAGGCCTGTCTACCTGTTTCGTGGCATCTGATTTTTTTGTCAGTACCAAGAGGGTAATTGATCAGCCTTGTCATGTTAAGCGTTGTCGAATTTTAGTTACATCTTGCTGTATTTGACACTAAATATCATGAACAAATTAAATGAAGCAGTGCTTCTACCTCGCGCATGTTTCATTAACTTCTCTGTAAGTCTGCAAAAGGTCCCGTTTTTCCTGTGCCTCCTGGTATCCAGGTAACATATTCTCTTTCTGATGGACCATTCAGTCAGGACACTGCTTTTTAGTTTTTATCCCTGTCTGGCCATCCAAAGTAAACAGTGTAAGTAGACACGGTCAGTGGGGGTGGGGGGATGGGAACAGGGGTCGGAAACCTTGGAGAAAATGGAACGGGGAGAGTACGAGAAGCGGGAAAAGTGAGGTAGGGAAAATAGGGCAAATTACACAACATCAGGAGCTGACAACATTGCTTAATCGAAAAAGGACAAAGAGGTGGCAGCTAACAAATATGAAACGCGGGAATAGGAATTAAAAGTTACGGGAATAAGGAAGTTTGGAACCCTTTCCCCCCCCCCCCCCACCCCGCCCATCAGACAGCTCTCGGAATTTTACAGCACTCCTTCAGTTGATAGCTCAACCTCGTCCCTAGGGCCCTCTCCTCATTCAAAATGGCGGATCGGAGAAACCCCTGGCCCGCCCCTGGCCAAGGCTGGCAAAATGGCTCCAAAAATTTGTGAGGATTTTGTCACGTAAACACGATGAAATATCTTGGTTTTAGGTTGCAAGAAAACAAACAGGGCCATTTCGTCATGTGTCATGTGACACAATACTCCACGATTCTTGGAGTATTTCAGTAGCCTTGGCCAGGGGTATCTCCAATCCTCCATTTAGGACGAGGAGAAGGCCCTGAGGACGAGGTTGTTGATAGCTGTTCCACTTCTTTCTCCATTTAAGGAAGACCTCTGGTTTGCTTTCTTCCTTTCACTTCCCAGCTCCGACCTAAGACGTGTATCTTCACTAGTCGTTATCAGTCAAAGCGCTATAGAGCTTGAACTGGTAGGAGGCAGCGTGGCCAAGTGGTTAGGGCGCCGGAGTTGAGGAGGTCTCGGGTTCAAGTCCCGCTCTGAGCTCTAGCTGGAGTTGTTCTTGGAAGACCCGAGTTCAACTCCTCGGTCACGCTTGTAAATAGGCAGCTGGTTTGCCTCCCGCCAGTTGTAGTTCTTAAAGATATTATGTTTAAATTATTTCTTTCATTGTCCCTGAAAAGCAGACTCGTACCCAGTCGCTATTTATGAGTCTGGGGGAAAGGGAGACAAGATTGGACACCTCAATAGAATCCAATCTTCTCTCCCTTCCCCCCAGACTCAAAAATAGCGACTGGGTACGAGTCTGCCTGAAAAGCCCCTCACGGGGAGTGGTCAATTAAGTTATTATTATTAACAGTGAACTAAGTTCAGTTTGACCGATGATACACGTAGAGGCTTCGGTTTTTCAAAACATTAACTAGGAAAATGCAGCATTGTGTTTTGGGTAGATCTACACTGAGTATATTTTGGATACCGTTCTGACAGTTCCATTGCTTAGGTCGGTAAATTATGATCGTCCGGGTGAGTGTAGTCCTGCGAAGGACTGCTTGTGATGACATTGACTGACGTCTCGACAACCTGAGCGGGAGTCATTATTAGAGTCAAGATCTCTATGTCATAATTTAATTTGCTATATTTTTGTTAGCCTGTTCCAGGCTCTCGGTTTGTGGGGAAAGAGCGAAAAAGTGGGCGAGCGCGGAAAAGACGAGCGGGGACGAAGGCGAGCGAAGGAAAGAGAGCCTGTAAGAATTTCTTTAACGGCCCTCTGTCGGTATAGCAGGAGCTGCTATACCCTCTGATTGGCTAATTTTGACAGGAAATGCGGATATCGCGCGATCCGCGCGAGCCATCTTTGTCAACTGACGCCGACTGATACCTGATCGGAGTGTTGACGAAGTGTTGACATTTCCTGTCAAAATTAGCCAATCAGAGGGTATAGCAGCTCCTGCTATACCGACAGAGGGCCGTTAAAGAAATTCTTACAGGCTCTCTTTCCTTCGCTCGCCTTCGTCCCCGCTCGTCTTTTCCGCGCTCGCCCGCTTTTTCGCTCTTTCCCCACAAACCGAGAGCCTGGAACAGGCTATATTTTTGTTGATAACGGAAACTTCCTTATTTTCCAACACTAAATCACCAACAAAGAAGATATAAATCTAACTCGTGTAAAAAGTTCTTCCCTTTAACAATTAGTGTAATCAATAACAATCTATAGGACACTTAATGAATGCTATGGTCAGGCAATACCAATCCAGCGAACTCACAATAATGTTTGTTACGATGTCAGACTTGAATACACTGCAATACAGTATAATGTGGAGAAAAAATTAATAAATAAAATAATCTTGAAAAGGAAACACGAGGTTAACCCTATAACGTTCCCTTAAATAAAAATAAAGGATACTTCGACTTTTATTGACTCTTATAGATCATAAGTTCATCAAGTGTCTATCATTTGTTTATTTCAGGCACTAAAAGAATCTTCGCAACCTCTTTCCCTACTAGCTCCTACTCTGTGCGTCAACGGCAGAAAACGTTGTGACCAGAATTTGTTTTCTCGATCGAAAATGCTGACATTTTTGTTCTCATTAACAATTTCTACACACAGTTTTGCTGTCGTATTGCATAATTTTGCTTGACTCGACTTGACAATTTGACCCAATTTTGGCAAGTCGTTGTCATAGAAACTGCCGTTTTGAATTTTTTATCGAAAGGAACATCGATGACTACACCTTTCATCAACAGTGAAATACGCCTGTCATATTTACTCTAATTGTGGTGCTTATTTGCACACTAAAACATTACTTCGTACACTAAGGAGAACCTATTGCCGCAAAAAAGTTATTCCGACGCGACATGAGTACACTCGACGAGTAACGCGATGCAGTTCTAGACACCGAACACTTGTAAATGATACCCCAATACATTCTAAAACGGAAACGTCATAAGATATAATTTAAGAATAATACAAGAATATTTTGAGCCTATTAACATCGGCAGAAAATAAGTATCTTCAGCCCGGGCCGGAAAAACAACATTCTTATAAAAAAAAAGAGTTTAGGGGCCAACCATTTAACTTCTGAGGGGGGGGTTGGGTGATTTTGAAAAAAAATATCCTGCAAGTGCATGTACGTAAGAAAAAATTTCCTGCACAAGACTATTGTACAAAAAAAAATCACGCACGTACAGTGGGCTGGAAAAAAAATTCTGGCAAGATGCTTCCTGGGTTGACGCATCGAACTTTATCAGCAGACTGTTAAAAGATTTTAGCATCTGGACTTGGGTAAGAGGGATTCTTTGCACAATGATGTTTTCCCCTCAGATGGCCTTTTCTTTACATTTATAGCACCTGTGGTTACCAATCTTGATACATGTTTTCTGAACTTCAAGATCACGGCTGGTGTTGTGA
Organism: Siderastrea siderea; assembly: GCA_964030785.1. Taxonomy (NCBI): domain Eukaryota; kingdom Metazoa; phylum Cnidaria; class Anthozoa; order Scleractinia; family Rhizangiidae; genus Siderastrea; species Siderastrea siderea. Next base: position 53,470,348 of record OZ034968.1, read on the forward strand.
TTTGAAGAACAATGTATTCAGTGCACTCTAAGTCAAGAATGCCAGAATAGCTGTTGGAACATGAAGTAAACTTTATTAACTATCTATTTGACACAAAACTGGAATGAGCTCTCCTGTAACATTTGCCTGAATGCTTGTCAAGTAAACGTGTAGGGATAGGAGGTGTGTCTTTTAATATAGAAAGTGTCGTATGCCTTGCATGCTGTATGTATTCCCTCTCTTGTGGAATATTAGTATACAATGCTCGTTACGTCCATAGATACAAGGATTGTGTTCTCTGGATCTTTAGTCCTGTCAGTGAAATTAATGGAGTCAGTTGACTGTATTAGTCTTTGAGATACAACTTCTGTTGTTGTGCTAACGGCTGGAGTAGCATGGCAACAAATGCTGATAACTTCTCTGTTAGACCTGAAACTCCCAAGGTCTCCCAAGTCGGTTTTTGGATTTTCGTAAGGGTATAAAATACTGGAATTCGAGGCAGGTTTGGTGTTTGACAAAGCCATTTTTCAGTCATTTCGTTAATGTGGTGTTCATTGTGAAGTACTGTAATCAATTGTTGTACTTTACGGGATGTATCTTCAGCCATAGGTACTGCAAGAGGCCTCAGTAGTTTTCCATGTTTGTGCATGTTTTCTAATTGAATTTGCCCCTCGTTTTTGTCCCAAGAGGGTCTGGGATGAAGCCCAAATAAAGTTTGCAAGTGAGGAAAATGATGAGAAATCATCCAGTTTTGGCATGGATGTGATCTAGGGATATCAGTCATCATTGAAGCTAGGGAAAAGCGAATCAACCAGGCGAGCGAAAAATATCAATCAAAAGGGCCAATCTACATCTTAAGACGATTTCCGCTCAACGTTCGAGCAGTAAGTGCAAAAATTAAGTTACCAAAAAAACACTTGCAGCACTGTCACATTTTGAGAACACATAAGAAGAACTTATCGTTACTTTTGCTCCCAAGCTGACCCCGCGAGAGAAAATTGGATTTGAAGTTATCCATATTTCAATTAAAAAGACGCTTCATGTCAGTTCAAAACAAAATGGCGCCCGTTTTTAGCACACTTTTACGAGATTTGAAATTAATTTTCTTGAGAATGCTTGAGAATTTCATCGCGGGGTCACTTGGGCAAGTGAACTAGAGTGAGATGTTTCAAATAGCATTTAAAATGTTACCGTGAAATGAGTAGTTTTTTGGTAAATATTTTTTGCACTTATTGCTCGAACGTTGAGCGGAATCCGTCTTAAATTTATTAGCTTTTGCAGAAATTAGTCTTTTTTAACGTATTTTTGGGAAAGAAAAAACGGTATTCGGGATAGCGATGAAAAAAGGGCGGGATGCGGGATTCTCCTCAAAAAGCTCAAAAAGGAGCGGGAATGCGGGATCAGGACCCCCCTTCCAGACCCTGATTGCTGCCAGTTTGATTTAACAAGGAAAGGATGTGGCTCATTATCTTTCCGTAAAATATGTACTGAAGACGCATTCGCGCTATGCACTGTACTGTTCTGTAGCTCTATGCACGCACTATGTACTGTACTGTAGGCACATCTACATGTACCTTGCAAAATGATCAAAGTCCAGGAACAGGTCTGACTCCTTTTATCAGTGGGAAGGGGTCACCTCAATGTTTTACATTTGGTGTTAAAGGTATTGTACTGTATTATAAAAGCCACTCAAAAACTCTTAGATAAAAATTAATATATTTGTTCAAAGTTTCTTTCACAGATCCTTAACCTTTTATAACTTGATTTATAATGAAGGCCTACTTTAAACCCCATCCACACACCAAAAAAAATTTCTTGCAGAACGTTGGAGGGAGAAAAAAATATCTTGCAAGCACATACCCCGAGAAAAAAAATTCACGGGAAATTAAGGGTTTGAAAAAAAAATTCATGCCTATACCAAATCACCCAACCCCCCCCCCCCCCCCCCCTCAGAAGTTAAATGGTTGGCCCCTTATAGTGTCTTTTCAGTTCTCCGGACGTGAGCTTCATATAAAGTAAATATTGACAGAAAATCATTCGTAAATAATCTTTTATGCCCCGAGACCACACAATTAATTTATTGTGGACAATAAAGTAATAACTGAAGTCCTATGTTTTGTTAGCGCGCTAGCAAACACAAAGAAGAAATTATCCGGTCGTTGAATGAATTCCGGGCAAATTTCTGTTTTTTCTAAATCGCCCGATACCAGCCTATTTTAGGTAACACTCTCAGTGACAAACGCTGGTTCTGAAAGCATTACATATGCACCAGACTAACTGTTCAAATAGCGGCTTGGGCAGAAATTAACACTTTCAACATTTTTAGAAATTGTTTTTCAGCTGAGGTTTTTTGCTGACTCGAATTGAACTGTTAACGTAACTGATGAATTTTGAGGACAGCTTAATTTTGCGATTTTGGTTGTGTGTTTGACGACAATAAGTTTTTGCCAATTCAGGGAATTTTTGTAAATTTCCATTCACAAGTAAGCGACTTCCGTTTTGCACGAAATATTTGTATTGTAACGAAAATATTTTTTTAAAGGTCAACAAGTCGCATAGACTTAAGCGAAGGACTTTTGAGGAAGTCTACAAGTCGCAAACCAATTTGAATGTTTGTACGTTTTAGCTTTTAAGAGTGCAATAATTTTACTTTTTTTCTCATGACACGAACATTAATACCACTGAAAGAAATTCGGTTTAAGTGATAACACAAACTTAATTGCAAGACGAGTTTATAATAAACGGCTGAAATAAAGCGGTCAGACATCAAGGGAAATGTTTTCTTTTGAAAATTCCGAAGAACAATTTACACCTAAATCGTTCAGGCATCAAATCAGTTGCGATCGATTGCTTATCCCAAGTCTTCTGGCTTTCTTATCCTTGCCAGAAAAGAAATCACACAATCGCGTTATACATTGCAAAGGCTCTATGGACAGATTTAAAACACTGTTCAGTGTATACTATCTAAGAATACCAAAATAAATATACAAATGGAGTGTTCTTGATAGAATGAACTTGCCAAATGTAATGCAAGTCCGAAATTACCGTGACCAAACAATAATAAGATTAAATACAGCTCGCAATGCCTTCATCTGTCAGCTGAATTAATAATTTCAAAAAGTGGAAATTTAAGTTGTTTATTGACTTCAGGTCGGTCCAGTTTACAATTCATTTCCTCAAGATGGGTCTCACAAACGTATCTCTTTCATCTGCAGAAGCCACAGTTGGTTTTGGCAATGGTTCTCTGAACTGGACTCTTGGTCAGAATGGAACGCTTCCCTCCAATTCCCCGTCCTTTGAGCAAGAATCATTAGTGTCCAAGGTTTTCAAAGTTTTAGCTTATGTTATTGTCATAATCTTGTCCCTAGTGGGAAATTCTCTGACAATCGGCACAGTTTATCAGAATGTGAACAGACGAATGCGAACAGTGAGCAACTACCTGATTGTCAATCTAAGCATCGCGGATTTGTTCATCACAGTCTGTAACATGCCAAGAATGATAGCCATTGTGTTGGTTGGTTTTGAGTGGCCTATCAGTGGAACTTTTGGTCTTCTCCTGTGCAAAGTCACTAGCTCAGTATCTTTTGTGTCTTTGCTTGTTTCAACTCTAACTTTTTCGTTCATCGCTCTGGATAGATTTCTGGCTGTGTTTGTCCCTTTACGACGTCCGCTGACGAAACGAGTTGTGGCTGGAATAATCACATTCACTTGGATCTTACCGTGTTCCTGTTACTATGTTCTATTCCACTACGCTAGACCTGCGGAAATACCAGGGAAGAATTACTGTGCTAATTTCCTCGTAAGAGACCTCTTGAAAACGACGGAAAACTACCGAACGTATTTAATCTGTGACTATGTTTTCACAACAGGAATTCCCATAGCTACCACGATAGCTTTGTATACTGCTGTTGGGGTGAAAATGTACACCAGAAAAACCCCTGGGAATCAGACCACTGTGAACACCGCCTGTAACCCTACCGTTAATCGGAAAGTAATAACTATGCTTGTGACGGTAGTGATTGTGTTTTGTGTGTGTTGGTTGCCATCTTGGATATTCATTACATGTAGTCCACAACCTATTCAAAATATCTGTAACAACCCTAGTTTTTCTTTCGTCCGTTATTTCACGTCGTACTCCAACAGTGCTATCACGCCCTATATCTACCCATTCTTTAACCAGAATTTTCGAGCCGGGTACTTGCGAGACAGATTTTGCATTGCTGCTGTGGTAAGGTCTGTCCCTGCCATGCTAGCAACGAAGTGTTTCCTCTACAGGAGAGAACAAACACTACCTTCAGAAGCAGAAGATTTCTGAACACAATTCAGATTTGAAACAAACAATGTGTAATGGAATGCGAAAGAGAATGAATTGTTCGATGAACTCCGAAATGTACCATTCCGATATAAAAATAAATATACAGTAGACCGGCCCTCGCTATCTCGATTTGTCAAGAGAAACAGAAACTTTTTCGAGATAGCGAGAGTGATCTCAAATTTGATAGTTTTCAGACTCTGGTGCTTGGAGAGTTTACTCTGTAGGTTTGTACGTCTATAATACTGGCTACTCTGTGATGTCTATTGCATCTGTAGTCTGAGTGTTCCTTTTCAACTGAAGCAACGAGAAAAATGGGTTCCATAGGATTGACTTCACCGAATAAGATTTATGACTTCTTTCCTTTTTCACTGTTAAGGTAGATTTTATCTTAATTGTGGAACATTGTGTCTTGTTTTCATCCAGTCAAAATCATAATTATTCAGTTCGAGATGAGAGGTGTTCAGTCCTGAGAGCCACTAATAAATAAGTGAAAAACAAAATCCACGGTAGATTGATTTCAGTCGGAGAAAGCGGGAGGATTATATTCGAGAAACTTGCAGAGCTGCGGGTTAACCGGGCGGAAAGCTGTAGTGGAAAATGAAATATATTGTTTTTGTGGTTGATATTGATGCATTAGGCGAATACACATCTAGGAAATTCAGTACAACGTCACTAGATCGCTTCACGAAAGCAGTCAAAGCAAGTTACGTATTAAGGTAGACCGAAAATATTCTGAGGGAACCCTTTTCACTTTGCTGAAAAATCGGTTGCAAAATCAGTTGTTGATCAAAACCTAAATTTTATTGTGTCGCTTGTAGGAGTGGACGAAAACGTTTCTGGCTGACAGAAAGTAATAAAGTGCTTAGTATGGAAAAAGAACAAAAAAGGTATCAATTAGTATAGTGAGGAAAACTAAAGGTCTAGCACTCAGAAAATGGGTCCAGTATGGAATGTATGACATTTTGTTTCCAAATTTAAGCTCAATTATCTCGAAAAATGTGTGGTTACCCCCAATTTTCGTTTTGAATTCTGATAGCCCTTGTGGCAAGATCTGCTTTTTCCACATAGTCACAAAAATTTCTTGCGTGCGTTTTTCCCCTCAAAGTTTTCGGCCCCGAAGAGCCATTTGTAACAATGTGAAGAGCTCATTCTACAAAGCTGTAGATGTCTCTAAGATAAGAAATATTTATCTTATAGCAAAGTTTTATGCTTAGAAACTTCTTTGTTTACGAGATATGTAGTGTCAATTATCGTGCCCGAAATCGGACCGGAAAGTTTCGAGGCTTTCGAGAAACGCACGCCAGGGGCCTGTTTCTCGGAAGTCCCCAAAACTTTTCGAACCCGAAAAGCCATTTGTAATGTTTTCAAGTTCTTCCTTATACAGAAAGAACTCTCTCTCCGCTGATCACCGGCGAGTTTTGGAGTTCTTCCTTATACAGACAGAACTACGTCGCCGTCGAACATCGGCGAGTTTTTCGTTCTGTATATTACTCACTTTAGTTAATCACTGAGTGTAACATTCACATAAAAAAACTGTTTCTAGAAATATAAACATTCACATAATATGTGACCGTTTGTACACCCGTTC
>OZ034968.1:53481229-53691229 GCA_964030785.1 Siderastrea siderea
GTATTGTTTGTTCTTAAAGGAAAAAGAAAGAGAGGCTGGCATTAACAGCTCTGAAGAATCAGAAGAAAAGAAAAAGCAAAAAGAGATGAGAGAGGAAGCAGGGCTGATTAGCTTGTTAATTAATGCACTGACAGTCGGCAAACAGGATGAGTTCACTTTGTCTGAACTAAAGGACACAGTGCTGGCATATGCCAGAGGTGATGTCCCTGAGCTTGTTACTGTACTCAGCAAAGACGACATGGAGAAATTCAACAAGGCCTCTAAACTGGAGAAGGTACAATATGTATCAATTGTCATGATAGAATCACTTTGACATGTGGATCATAATGCTTTAATTAGTCACTTACTGCTGGTCTTTACCAGGCAGTGTGGTGGACTGGTAGTATACAGTATCATATTATACGTAAAGTTATAAGCACCATGGTTGTTAGTGACTGCAGGTACATTTTGACCCTCACTGTATTTACAATGTTAAGTTGTCATGATCACATTTTAGTGACTGCATTGTGTGACAATTGATTATTAATTAAGAAAGCTATCAATTGATCAACGGCCTCCTCCTGGCCAACAAATTAAAGCCCTCTACTTGTTATATGTTTCCAGAAAGTGTAGCAGTAAACATATTAATTAACCCTGTAAGGGTACAACCTTAGGGTCTTAAGCTCTAGGCACTTTTCTTTTCTTATTCTTATAACTAGGTACTAGGATGCCTGTACCTTTATTTGTGAAGCAGAAGTCCAATTTTTACCCATACGGTCTGACTACTGCCAAAACTACAGTGACTTACTCATGGGGAAGAGGGAGGATGGAAGGGAGGTAGCTCCGCTTTCCAGCTCAGCCCTGCCCTGTCAGTACTTTTGGTACTCCCCCTCCCCCCACCCCCAGTTTTCGCATGTTACTAGAAATGGTGTAGCAAACATCATTGTGTAGTCAAATATGCAAAAGTTACGATTACTATCTTTCATCATGAGGCTGAGTACTTAGAACCACTTTTAACTGCAATTATATTGTGCTGAGAGAGATTTCCTTACAAATCCCCCTCCCCCTGCAACGATGGCCCGATTTTTTTTTGTAAGGGAGGGAAGGTTATTGGTAGCCAAAACTTTGAGAATTGTGTCAACTATTTTAGGTGTTTTATGTAGCAAAAATAACATTGTGTTGTATTTCTAAACCAGATCATGAAATTCCCAGACCAGTCCCTGGAATCTGTCAAACATTACATTCTTGTGAAGATTTCCAAGGAGGGATCCAGCTTTTTGAAGTCATTGATTCCCACATCTCAGATTCAGATGCTGGTTCTTCTGTACATTTACAGCCAGCTGACCGCAGACTTTCTCTGGTTTCTTGTTCCACTGGTTGTCTTCTACATCTCGTGTCTGTCTCTGGTTGTGTTCTCTCTCCAAATGTTTTATGGAAGAGAAGCTTTGAGACAACTGAAAACTGTGTCAGAACTGATGAAAAGGTGAATACCTTTTATTTACTTTGATTGACATCTCACCACTAGATGCCACAAATCACACCCCTATTTCATGGTAAAAAGACAATGATATAATATTGCCTTAAAATATTGGCAATTTGGTGGGGTACTCTGTAGAACGTAAAAAGAATATGGTTAAAATCATCATCTTTCCTGTAAGAATTTGAGCTTAAATTAGGAGACGTCGGCGCGCAGGCTAAAATTTTGGCAGATAATTATACTTTCAATTTAATAAACATAAGAGAAAAGGGAAGGTGAATTTTTAATCATAGTGGCACTTGTAACGATCAACACCTTTGCAAGGAGGCATGCACGTCAAACATATTTGTTCTTGCTGATCGGCTAACTTGCAAAAAAGTTTGTTGGGCATGTTGCAGTGTAATAATGGTGTCTGAATACAACGTAATTATTTAAACATCAAGTGCCTGTTTTGCAAATTACGAATTAAGAATATGCGATGCAAAACAATGTTCTCTAACACATGTTGTTGCCTTTGCCAGGTTTGATCCCAGACTCAACAGCAAAGAGGCTGAAAGGAAGTTTATGTGGAAATCTGTGACTCCGTACATATCCTTCTTTATCGTTTTACTGATTACAGTCGCTGTGTTTCCTCTTTGTGATAAGCATTGGATACCATGTTCTGAACTGAGTTTGGTAGCTCTGTTCTTTACAGGTAAATAATTTTTGTCCTTTCACAGCTCTGAAGTAGGCAAAAACTTGGAAGGAAGTTTGGTAGGAAGTTTAAATCAAGTCAGCTTGACACTTACATTCTTGTTATTGTCATTGTTTCCAAAATCATTGTACATGGCACTCTACATTTCAAATTAACTATGTATTTTATCTCATGTTCGTACAATATAATTCAATATTTTCAAATCCATTGTAACTACAGTCAGCGACAATGACTGTTGTTCCGTCAAAGCATGTCCTCAAGAATTTGAGGATTTCTGCTTCTTTCTTACTAACCCTTTTGTATGTTTACCAGTTTCTTCTTTCAGAGGTTTGCCTGATAAATATGATGATTACGCTTTGTACACCATACTACTCAAGCTAGTCAACACCGGACTGTGTAGCTTGGAGAATGTGCGCGGATTGGGATTCCTGTGCCATTGTGTTTTCAGTGGTAAGTAGCCTGCGCCTTACAGCGTTACTACTGATCACCTTTTATTGACGGTATCCGTTCAACACTGTAACATGACTCGAAGGAATCATCGTCCTCCTGGTGCCAGCGGATCCAACAGTGGGATAAACAGCTTTCTGACTAGCTCTATGACAACAAAAAGCGGTGCACTAAAAAAAAGCACCCTTGCCATCCACAAGCCTTGTTCTATTCGTTATTTTTTCTTGCCCGCCTTTCCTTATTAATGAGCCTTTGGACGTGCCATCTTCTTCGCAGTTAAGAACTCTGCATTTTTTAGCCCTATAATTTCCAATTTAAAAGATCAGAAACTAACAGAGTGTATTTTGTACCAGTCAAATCGAAGCTTCAACATCCTCCCCCCGAGCAACCCCTCGGGCATTTGAACTTTTCAAGATTGATTTGTTCAAATTCCCTCCCGTCGGGGCAAAAAAGCCGTTCAAATGCCCCCCCAATTAGTACCGAAATACCTCTCCTCAGAGACAAATTTCTTCTTCCATCAAACCCTGCTCACACTTTTCAGAGAGAGATTTGCCGTGATGACACCTTTAAACTTCTTTTGAAGACCCTTTTGAAAGAGTTATTCACTAACGAAGGCAAAATTCTATCTTGTAAATCCGTCAAACCTTGCAAAAACCGAAAAAACGCACAGGAATATTACGCCAGAACAAGAGATAAATCCGGTTCAAATTCCCCGCTTCGCGGGCACAATGCACAGTCAAATGCCCGGGGTATGCCCGGGGGGTGGATGTTGAAGCTTCAATCTGACCGGTATATTAGAATGCCGTAGCTTGAAACACTTATCCATTTTGGTTGTCATTGTTCTTCTCCGCAGTCCCCCTCCCCTATGGGCTGGAATTAGACATCAGCCTCCCTTCCCTCCTTCATGTGGTGATCTTTGTCCTGCTGATTATCATGGCTGGCCGTCACTCTTGGCGCGGCATATATAAAGTACTTATCCCGCACGTGGTGTGCCTGTTGTGGTGGCAGCTCTTCACTGAGTTATTCCACTTCACGACCTGGAGCAGCTTGCTACGTGCCACGGTGGGGTGGGTCATTTTTGTTACTATGCTGCCATTGCTGTTTCTGTTTACCATCGGTCTCGCCCTGGCATATTTCCTGCAGTGGTTTATGACACTTGATTTTGCGGTCAAGCTTGCTGTCACAGCGGTCATCATCGGGTCGTCCACTGCAATTTTTTACTACTCTAAGCTGGAGATTCCCCATGCAGAGAAACTTGAGCGCCGGAAGAAACCGCTCATGATTGCAGCGGGCTTGGTAGTGTTGTGCCTTTTGGTTCCTGTGGTTTACGTCAGTTTTGGCCCTTCGATATATGGCCCGCACGAGCCCCTTTTGTGGGACAAGTATTATAACGCTTGTATTAACAAGGCCAAGGCAGGTGATGTCAACATTGCAGCAGTGCAGATAAGATGCAATGAATTTCATGGCGAGTCTGTCAACTGGACTGGAACAGTAGCTTATGTTAAGTTAAGCTCTGTGGAAAATCGGTTTCGTCACCTGGTGACATGTTTGCCCAGGTTTGTGCAGCCTGCTCTCAAATGTCTGCTCGGAGAAGAAGAGGACAATAGTACAGACAGGTACGGTGGCAAACGTAAAATCAGCACAATTTTGACAAGTTTCCTGTAGTGAAAATAATAATAATAGAGGAGGAGCTCTCAGCAAACTCTACTGGGCTTTTACTAGAAAGCCCCTTTAACGATTTCGATGTGATAATTGTTTTAAATGTTAATCCATCCGTACTGAGAGATGATTTTGAAAGTCCTCTTCGTTGTTCTCTGAAAAGTGACTTGCAGTAAGAATCGAGTATTGGGCGGCAGAAGTTAAAAAATCGATTCTTTCATTTGTTGCCCATTTATGTCGCCAGGAAGTAAAAACTAAGTTAAGCTTATTTGAAAGACCTTTCAAAGTGAAGAAGAATGGTGTTTTCTTTTTTGTAACATCTTCTCTCTTTCTATAGATATTCAAGTTTAAAGGATACAAGCGTTAACGTCATAAGTGGTTACAGTGTGCAGATAAATCACAAAATCAAGAATATCGATGGAAATATTGAAGCATTATAACTAAAACTTGGCACCAGCAATGTACCTTAAGAAGGACACACAGTAGCGCATGCTGTTTTGTTGCCGTGGCAACAGTTTAGCTTCCAGGTCTCTTTCTTTCGAGAATGACATTCTCCCTTTTTTAGGCTTTACATACATCAGCCACTCCTAAATGGCTTATGAGGAAACTAAGGACAATGTGGCCATTGTGTGTGTTTTGAATAAGTCCTTCGTTCTCTCGTGATAGCAAATGATAATATTTGTTTCAAAGCTGAAAGAGACTGGAGCCAAGATTGTTGCTACGTTAACATCACGATAGGCCTCATCTTGTGTCTTTCGTAAGGTACAATATTCATGCAAAATTTCAATTACATGTCTCTTAACCCATTCTTTCCAGGAATATCCTTCATCTTGTGACTTGTCTCCATACAAGAACCACTTATGACGTCATCAATTTTTAATTTGCATAATGCAAAAACTTTGAGGTCGACTATGGGAGTTAAATTGTGCAGGTCCTTTGCTTTTCCCCAGGCCTCCAGAAACAAGCTCATGGCTTCCCAGACCTAAAGGCCCTTGTCACTTGAGAACGTTTGACAGATACACGTTTACTGTTGGGGTAAACATGATGGATGCAGCTTCACAGAACAGTGAAGTAGTTCAACTGACCGTCACACACCGCTTCTACCATACGATGGTCACTTTACGGGAGAAAACACAGGTAACAGTAAATCCTGCATACAATTCTTGTTTTCGAAATTTCAAACCGTGTACTAAAATCTTTTCTATGCTGAATAACAACTTAGTAACAGTGAAAAGCCATTTCTCGCTTATTTTGTGTTATTTGTTGGTGTTGCTGTTGTTGTTGCCCACGTCCGTTATGGGCTTCCGGCTCCGCATCTAATTTCCACCTGTTGCTGTTAGATCACATTTCACGGTCGCTTGGAAAGTGGTCCACCTTACGTGACTGTCATGGCGAAGAGGCTTTTTATCGGCGGGGTCAAGGTCAAACCGCGGATTGGACTTGGGCGTGACGACATATTCGGAGGGGTGCGTGACTCCGGTAGATTCATGGCCCAGTTCTTTATGACGCCTTTGATTAACGAGAGAGATGACGAGGACTATGAGTAAGAGTTGCTGTCAATTCAGTCGAGCAAGGGAACGCAGAAATTATTTGTTTTGTTTTCCACTGAGCCCACGTCTTTCCTTGGCCAACGCCATCTCGTATTCAGCAGGAGTATTCAAGTGGATGAGAAACGGCTTCGATATGTTTAGCAAATTAAGAAGGCAAAGCCTTGTATTATATTGTCATAAAACGCGATAGCCATTTGAGAACTTACATTGTAAGAAAAATGTAGAGAGAGCAGGAGCTGGGATTTTTGGACGAATTTCGAGGTGTTGCGTGGAAATCCAGATGTAAGACTCTCGCATTTGACAACGAAGAAAGAAAATCGTTAAAATCTGTGCTAATTAAGACCGGGTTTCCAATCCTCCGCCACGCTTATGATTTAGATTTTAATTGCCCCCGCAGGGATTTTGCCTAGAGGCAAAATCCCGAGGAGGCATCCTTATAGCTCGCGCGTATATAAAGTAAAGGGAAGTAAAGTACTTACAGTTAAAATATACAGTAGGTATAGATACCAGATCAAATCTCGATTTGCCAGAACAGGGCGCGCACGGAATAAGTGGGTAATGATGACGTTTCATCACTAAACGCCCGAACGGAATAAATGGGTAATGATGACGTAGCATTAGTAAATGCCCGAAGGGAATGTACGGGTAATGTGACGGTGTTAGTAAATCAAAAATCTCTATCTAGGGGGTGCACGGTATTAAAGAAAGGGCGTGGGTTCTTTTTCCGTCAGTCATACTGCGAGTGTTTCCTTAACCGCACATGTGTTCAATATAGAGCAGAGCAGCTGTTTTGAAGGGGGGAGAGAAACTGAAGTTTTTAGTTCCGTTTGCGTTATTTTATTCCCGTAAAAAGCCAACGTAAATTTCGAGTAAATTCTCTGGCCACGAGAAGGAAACGTTCGAGTCTGGCCTAAGAAATTTTGGATCCAGAGACGCTGCGTATGTCTATTTGTCAGACACGCATCATACACAAATCATTGATTGGAAACGATTAGTCAGACACAAATCACTTTGGAGGACTGAAAGACTCGGTCCAAAAACAAGCAATCATTGCTTAGCGAACGAGTGAATCTCAACACCAGTAAAACCTACAGCATGAGACAAGCTTTGCGGTGCGAAAAAATGTTATGCAAATTAGCGATGCACATCGAATGTGCAGCCAGCTAATTTGCATAACTAATTCAAAGCCAAGGTTTGACACCTCGCGGTCTCTTGAGGTGTTAGCTGAACACACCAGGAAATCAGGCAATCGCCCACAAATAAGTAATTCATGCTCCTCCCATATTCTTGTAAACTCAAGAATACAATTGTGTAACTGGTAATATTGAATGGAATAAATTCTCCGCCCCGCTACCTGTGAGACCAGGAAAAAGGTTTTCAAAAAATATGACGATTTTAGGCCGTAATACAACGTAACATTCAATGTATCTTGATTGTACATGAAAACCTGGCAATCGGTTATCTTTTGTTTTGTTTTGCTTCTTTTTCATTGCACAAGTAACAGAATCTTCCAGGTATATACATGCTGCCTAAGGAAGACAGAATAAGCTATAAAGCGATGTTAGATTTTCCGCTTCCAGGTATATGCCGCCCAAGGAAGACAGAATAAGCTAAAGCGCGATGTTAGAAATTCCGCTTCCAGGTAAAAGTAGAGCTCATTTGCACTAGTGATCAACCCGTTTCAATTGGCGCGATTCCGTAATGTCAGTGAAATCTCTTAGCACTGGACTGGGTGGTAATCTAAACTTGGCCTGCTTCTGCAGAAACAATCTAAAACCTAAATTATACTACAGAACAAAAAAAAAAACATGCCACACAAAAGTCTTTCTAAGTAAACCAAGAAAAAGGAAACCTTCAAAATCAATAAATACGTTCACAAAAACTCTTAACAGCGGGGGCAGCTGTAGTGACAACTATTACTAGTTGTATTTATGCGTGCCTAAAACGTTTGTGAAAGGAAGTTTAAAGGAAGTTTTAATATATATATTTTTAATTTCATATTATTATACGGCAGTGGTGCATCTAAAGTCCAAGCTAGCAGGAGCTTTTTTGACGGCAAATTTGTAGAATGGCATGATTATTTTGTACTTAGCGTTGTTCCGAAATGCATAAAAAAACGATATTTAAGTTATATAGAAATAAATCCGTGCAATATCGGTTGTGTTTTCGTTGTGATGGCGTCACGTCAGTGACGTTATAGGCTACTGTCAGAGCCTAAAAGATCAACGCCAATTGCTGTCTGTCTTTCGTCTGTGAGGCCGGGGGGTACTGTGTGAGTTTGTGTTCTGTTGCGAAGCAGAAACACTTTGTAAAACCGAAAAGTTGTGAACCATAACTTGTAATGTGATGTTACAAAATAAAAACCAGACCCAATCAATGCGAAGAGCTGACATGAACTGCGTACTGCTCACGCAGTTCATTAGCTCTCAGTTCCGAACTGCATACAGAACTGAGCGCTAATCGAGTCCACCGAACAAGAACGGCGTCCAAGTTTATATCGCTTGAGTTCGCAGCATTTAGCGGCGTCCCCGACGCCATACGTAGCAGAGCTAGTGGCTTCTGGTTTCTTCTGTTCACAACCACAGTTTTTGCGCCGGTTCGAACACATTTTCCCAGGAAAAAAAACACCCATGTTTATCTTGATCGAGGCGCGATGTCACGTGCAAAAACAAGTACAAAAATTAGCACTGAAGCTTAAATAGTGATTACCGTGTCGCAATTGGTATAGGGGTGCGGGTTCAAACCTCTGTTGGGGTGAGAAGTCGGTTTTTTTTTCACGCCGTTCACGACTTGAATACATCAAAATTGCAAGAAATAGACGTGTTGGAGTGTGTTGTCTTTGAAGAAAAGGGAAACGAAGAGCTTTATTTTCTTCGTGCACAATTTTAATGTCACACTATAATTAAGTGTCACGTTGTCACGCTGCTCGTTACCCGGTTTTATGATGGTTAACCGCAAGTTGTCGGGGAGGGGTGCAGGGTGTGAGGGGGTTAGGGTGAGAACGCACTGCAGTGGTGTAAAACCCACAGGTTGGTATGATAAATTTTACCATATTGCGAAACAAAAATGTCATCGATTCTGCGCGCATTGCGTGCCTATGTTTATTACCAGTGGAAGATAAGCTTGCGTCACATGGACAAGGTCCCAGCGTGCCTTTAACAACACTACGGCTGGCTTTGAGCGTATTTTAAAGGAGGCGATCTAAAGCAGCTGCTCTTGGTAAAGATCGATGCATAAAATCAAGTGTCCTGGTGCTCCATTCTTGTTTAGGTATATATCTTCGTTTCATTCTCAATTGAGAGCTGTTATTTTATGGGTTGAATGTGGTCGCTTCATCGCTCAGGCAATTCATTCAAGTGTCACAGCAATACAAACTCGTTCAATTCTCATTGATTCACAGTCCTACATGCACATGCGCAGTGATGGGCCTTGTCCTATAGTGGATTACACCTATTACGATTTAGCTTTGGAAATCCCTCCAATATCTCGTTTGATTGAACACGAGGTATAAAAACCCCTACATTTCCCAGGTAGGCTAAATTGTTTCTCATATATTAGATGTCTAGAGAGAACTTGGGCTGTTTAGGTGCTTTAATAGGTTCTTATGTTTTAGAGGCGCAATACCGCTAGCTGCTGGCTATAAAAGTTATTGAATATCGGCGTATCCCCATTATTCTATTTCCTAGTAGAACATTGATATTCAGGCCTTCGTAACTAAGAGACAAAACTGCCGCAGAAGTTACAGTTGGGATGTATCTGTATTTAAAGGATGAAGGGATATGAGCCACGCAAACATTATTTTGTCAGCGGTAGCGTATATTGCTAACTGGTCTGAATTATGAAGTATGTTGTTACTGTTTTGGCATCAGAAAGAGCATATTTTGGTGACAGGCTCAGGTCTCTTATTAAAGTGTTAATCGTGGTGTAGAATAAGTCTCATGTACGGTTAGGAATTCAAGCTCTGGGCGATACACATCACTATTGCTATAACAAAGGCGTTAATTTGAGGATTTCAGTCTATAGTTGAAAAAACCGCAAGCTAGATAGCGCAAGAACTCTTTTCTTAATTGCATCTTCTTTAATGACCTTTAAATACTAAGTTGAATTGCAATATTTGCTATAATTACTCACAATACTTACAATCACGATAAAATAACCTGCCATACAGCACTTACAATACACGGGCCGTATTATTTTAGAGGACGTCAAGACAATTTTACCGGCTATTCATGAGGACGTCTAGTGTAAAAACGGAAACCTTTTTAGGGAAGTCCAACTAGAACAGTAGATTTAGCCGCGCACTATTTTTCTAAAATGAGAGGACTAGGTATGAGGAACCGCGAAGTTCGCACGCAACCGAAAGAACCTCCACATCTCTTGTTATTCTGGGACTTTTCAGCGTGGTCACATGTTGCCAATGGAGTATCCAACGAACTGTTTTTAAAGGAGCTATGTCACGGTATTTTCATTCATTTTTCTGATCTGACAAAATCACTTTCACATTGAAGAAAACCTCAAAATAATAATTTTCTAAGGTAGAAAAACTCCAAAGAAGTAATAATAAACCAAAACCCAAAACTAAACAAGGATGGTTACGAATGAGGGAGATTAACAGCGATTAGGAATGACAAACATGAAAAAAGGGGGCAATTTTTCAAGATGCGTTATCCGTGACTTAATTCCTTTAGCTGAAAAGCTTTATCGTTGGCCTATTTTTGAAACAGGGCATTGGAGAAATTAAGTGCTCTTTCACATAAAGCTAACTGTGATATTAGCACACAACTTGCAAGTTTTAAGTTTAGGTTGTGACATCAATTAATGGAAAGTTAAAACCTCCCATTAATGGGAGTTGCATCAGGGATATTTTTTTGCTTCCATTAGAAAGCATCTGCACGTTAAATATTTATATTATGTCAAGATCGAGTGAACTAAATTATCAAACCTGTTGTAGATTTGAGCGTGGAAGGTCGTTATAACACTTCGACATCCTATATCAGGTTTTCCGCTAGTAAAGCCAAGGGTCAGTTATCTAAAACTTGGACTGCTCTTCTGAAGTGATCAAGTTATTTTAGCTACGGATCTCAAATCAAGTGGTAAGTCCAATTGAAGGTTGCCATTTCACCTTCTGAACAAATTTACGTCTGCAACGTTTACGGGCGTGGAACAAAATCGATTGTCAAAATTATGTATGATACTCTTGTTTATATTACAGACACTTCTGTTCTTCTTCCTAATTTTTTTTTCGCCATTGATGTTTTCTTTAATTTAAATTAGCCAAAATTCTTACCTTAAAAAATTTCATCGTTTGATGGGTGAGTAGCTGTTGTTAAATTGCGCGATTAATTATTTCATAATAACCCTTCCTGAGGAAACAGGCTCGACTGGGGACGGTTCGGCAATGTTTAGTCGGCCGTTTAATAACGCATCTATTTGGACAGTAGTTAAATAAAATTCAAATCTCATTGTGCATGTTTTGACAGGATTGCCAGTTTTCGAAAGAACCTTACTAAGAGTCACTGGTGCCCATCCTTGGTAAGTACTTATAATACTTAAAGTCAACGTCCGACGAGAAAATGGCAAGGAAAGAGATTTTAAAGAACCTTGTTGTTCTGTTTTTTTTCAGCTTGTTTCAGGGCCTTTTAAAGGGAAATTTATGTAAGCTGACACAGACTGACTTGTTCTGATTCTTAAGCTGAAGATTTAAGCCCCGGAAGATTTTAGGGAACGGAGCCCTTTTGGTCGAATTTCCTACCTGCTGTCTGCTTCCCGAAAATTCTGGCTGAGCTTATTTTGCACCCTAATTGAAGTAATTGACTCTCCAAAAACAAAAGGAAGGTTGCGAATGTGTTGGATAACATTTTTGTCAACAAAAACTCTAGTGATTAGTCAGAATTCACTTCGACTATCTGAGGCTGTTAATGGCTTCCAAACGGATATTTCAGCAAAACGGGTGGCAATTCGATCAAATTTTTCAGTTTTAATGTTTTTACATCTTTGCAAGGAAATGATGTGTTTACTGTACCTGTCCAAACCGTTTTTCAATCACGGAAACCGTTTTCATCGACTGTAATTTTCGCATTTTCAGGGTCGCTATTAAGTGTACATGCACGATATTATTGCACTTTTTCTGTTTTTGTTCTTAGTTTTCTTTTCGCTTTTGGCTATCTTTTGTAAATTTAATTTAGGCATCATTTTTACCACAAAATTTCTTTGCATTCGCGCGTTGATTACGTGAGTCTGTGTTGGTAAATTGTATAATTAACTGTTACCTTATTATGAGAAAATAACACTTGTTTTTGTAAACTAAGACATTTATAATTACGTAACTTCAATTAACACGAACTGAAAACAAAAATAGTTTAGAATAAAGGAAATATGCAAAAGAAGGAGTATATTTTTCACCGCACAAAATAAATTGACGGGGATGTGGAGTTTTCACAGTTTATCAAGCCATAGGCCGTAAAAAATTCTAAAAGTATTTCATTCAAAACATACAAACATACTGTATTGTACTTTGAGAAAGACACTTCTGAGGGCGAGAATAAACTCGAATGCAGAGATCGTAAACAGTGTAGTAAGATTTGGAAATATACGAAGCTATTAATAAAAACATATCTATAGCTGAGTATGTGTCACTTAGTCTATACTTTAAGTATAAGCAAAATGACACTTAAATTACAGACTTTCTTTAATAGCTTCAGTAGCACTGTTTCCATCTGTTTCGATACTTAGTAGATTAACGTCGCAGAAATTCACCCTCCACTTTATCAAGGTCACGATCATTAACGCTATAAGAAATTAAAATTCGCGTTGATTTCATGAAGCGTTCACTTCGTGTAATAAAGAACACAATAGTATGCTCAAGCAAAACGACAGAAATTTTTCTTTTCCACGCGCTTATGCTTCTGTCGAAGTAAATTACTGTACCGGCTGGACATATAAAACGTGCATAGAATCGATTTGTTCTTCTAGTATTTACCTTTATTGGTTTATTTTAAGAAAATACACAACACTTTAAAATTTAAACAAGACATGTTTCGGCATCTCTGATGCCATCCTCGGTCGGTTTCTCTTATGAAGGCCATTTGTTCAGTATGTGAATCAGTTTAAAGGTTCGTGTTGTATCTCAGGCGAAACCAGAACACAAATGAAGTCTACAACTTTTATGTTTTCGTAGCTTACTCAGTTGTTGTTATTTTTGTGTAAAAACGGGAATATTCGTCTTCTGCTAAAAAAAAAAGCTGACTGATCTTTTTCTTCTAATTCTGATTTTTGAGGGGGGTAATGACAGCCCATTAGCGGAAAAATAAAAACGATATAATGAATGTCGGATTTTATTTGCGCTAAACTCGCACTTACATGGTAGATTCTTAGTTGAAACTTCTCTTGTGGGCAAAAATTCAGTTTGTTAATTCGTTTGAAATAGTACCTTGTTTTTTTAATTCCCTTTTTGGGCACCACATTTTGTGCAGCTATTGTTATTTGTACAGCTGCTTTAACCAACTAAATATAAAAGTGCCACTAATTAAGCCCGACGTCTGAATCAACAGTTGACCTCATAAGTATTTGGGTCCACCTAAATAGGTATTGAGACTTTCACTTGTGGAAGCTTAAGAACTTTCCATTTTTTATTATTGTATTTAAGGATATTTCCATTAGGAGGTAATACTGCATTAAATAAATAAATTACCTCCAGACTTAGTGACCTAAAAGGAAATTTGAGAATACTAATAAAATTTATTTTAGAGTTGAGCATGGAAGCCCGTTACTAGATCATGTGCAAAATCGTACACATGAGATTTCCACTGTAAGAGTTGGCAAAGGACACCTATAGCTTCAACTGATGTTCTGAAGTGATCAATCTATTTCAGCTGCGGATCCTGACTGGGTGATTGCTTTCCTTCATATGAAAACAACTCGTTTTCAAATCACTAGTTTAAAATCAAGTGGTAAGTCCAGTTTAAGTTGCTATTCCACACTTTAAACAAAATCGATTAGTCAAAATTATGCACGATAGTCTTGTTTATAGTTTAGATGCTTCCACTGTTCTTCAAAATTTTGTTTTCGCAATAATTAATTTTGTATAATTAAATTAGTCATCATTCTTATCTCAAAAATTCGTTGTATTCGCCCGTCATTCATGTGAGTCTGTTGTTAACGCTAACTGAGGAAACAGGCTTGATCGAGGACGTGCATCAATGGGTAGGTTCGAGCAAAGGACAAAAGTTTTCCTTTTCCCTACTTTTACGCTAACGTCGTAGTAAATTCTAGTAAAACTT
This sequence comes from Siderastrea siderea, assembly GCA_964030785.1. Taxonomy (NCBI): domain Eukaryota; kingdom Metazoa; phylum Cnidaria; class Anthozoa; order Scleractinia; family Rhizangiidae; genus Siderastrea; species Siderastrea siderea. The sequence goes on from OZ034968.1 coordinate 53,495,315, forward strand.
AGACATTTAAAAATGCCAACAAAAGGATTTGTTTTTCTTGGATTTACCTTTGCTCGTTTTCATTAGGAAGGCCTTTATGCTATGCTGGTCAGTTCATTTTGGCTCAGGTTGTGTGTCGAGTGCAAAGCACAAATTATATAATCTTTAAAGTTTCGAAGGTTATCCAGACATGTCTGAAAACCAGAATACTCGTCCGCTGCTAAAAAAAAAAGCAGCTGACTGATCTTTCTCTGCCTTGAAATTTATCCAGGTATCAATTAGAGGCCATTAGCTGAAAAAATGAAACATTCAAGTCAGATTTCGTTTGCTCTAGATTGAGCTCACACTTACCGTTGTTCCCGCTTTTATATTATCTTTTTCAGTTGATCCAAGCTTTCAATACTAATTCTCTTTTTGAGTGATGTACACACTCCTTTTTAAAAGAAAAATTAAAATTAAAATCAAATTTAAAACAAATTAAAATTGTTGTTAATTCCGAGATGAACAGTTTTATCAACGAAAAATTTGCTCGTTTAAAACCTCACCTGCCATTTATCTGGTATAAATCAATAAATCAATCAATCAATATATCAATATTGCATAAATAAAGACGTGATAAACTTAATGCTGTTATTACAAGAAAAGTTTGACAAAAAGGTATTCTTAGTTTGTTGGTCTCGGGATCACCAATTGTTTTGGTAAATTGATTTTAAATCAGTACATTGTCTTTTTATCCGGGTGTTGTGAATTTATTGCTGTTTTTACAGGTGGCTCAGCGAGCTTAAGTGCCACTAATTAAGTCCGATGTCTGAATCAACAGTTTAACCCAACAATTATCTGGGTCCATCTAAATAGATATCACATTTTTCAGGTTTTCAGAGGCTCTTAAAACAAGTCTAAGCTCGACAGATTCATGATCAACCCTCCGTTCAATAAGACCGATTCTTTAGAATATAACTGCAAAAGTTCAACGATGAATCAAACATCGAACTTTGTTTGCAATGAGCTGATGTAATGCATAAGTTATGTATAACGAATCTAATAATATACATGAAAAAATTACTCGATTCTGATTGGCTGAGAGCAGTGCAGTTCATTTGTAACACCAGTGCAAAAAGTGTAACACCAGTGCAAAAAGTGTAACACCAGTGCAAATTACACATCGATATTCTGGATTATGATTATTAAACGAACCGCTTTGAGTTCGTAGCATTATCAGCTGATCTTCATCAGCCAATCAGTAAATAAAGTGTCAAATCCGCGTCAAATGCTCACTTCCTGTCTGCAGTAAGATCTTCCGGCACTTCCTCCACGCGAATTTTTTCATGTTTATATTATTAATAAGTAATCATACGGTTTTTCTCGTTCAATTTGGAATTAATTTGCACTTGTGAGTTTTTCAAAAAGCTGAAATTGCACTCGCCGAAGCGGCTCGTGCAATTTCAGCTTTTTGAAAAACTCACTCGTGCAAATTAATTCCAAATTGAACTCGAAACCGTATGATTACCTATACAAACATTCCTGATTACCACTGAGCGTGTTTCTGCTTGGCTATATGAAGTGCTCAAGTAGTGATTTCGTTAACTTCATTTTTAGCATTCACTGTGACATAAATAAGGAGTGCTAAAAATCACAGCTCCAAAGCCTAATAAACTAAAGGCAGTAGGGAAACAATCTTAAATGGACTCATGTTGTACTAGATATTGAATTTATAACAGCAATTAGCCAGTAAGGTACTGGCGTTTGTACAGCTGATTAAACGAGTTAAAGTGCCACTAATTACGTCTGACGACTAAATCAACAGCTGAACCTAGTAATTATCAGGCTCCACCTAAAATAGATACTAAATCTTTCACGTGTTTTAAAAAGCTCTCAAAAACGGTGTGCGTTCGACATAATTGTATCTGGTTCGACCCCAGTTTCGTGACGTTCAATATGACAAGTTCATTGGAAAATTAATGCAAAAGTCCAGCGATAGTTCTAACCTCGACCATCCTTTGCGCTGAAGTGATGTAGTGCATGAGCTATGTAAAATGTATATCAATCGGTTAGTGATTAACTAATTAAAGCTAATTAACACCATTCAGCTCATAAAATTTAAGCTACAAAATTTGACTTACTTGTTTCTTTAGTTTCAACTTTTTGAGTGCACCATGGTGAAAAACAAAGGAACGCTGAAAAATCACAGACTCAAGCCTGTCACTCTAGAGACAATGGATCTACGTAAATCCTCGAAAGTAAAAAACCAATCTTAAATGGACTCACGGTGTTCTAGATATTGAAAATATAACATCAACTGGCCAATAAGGCTGCTTTAAAAAACACAAACAAACGCTCTATATTCAGAAATTCATTTTTAAATAACTGTTTTGCAATAGTGGATTTTGTGTGATACAACTGACACTAATGCTTATGTGCAAATATCATTGTTTCACTCTGTCGAAGAACAAAGTTTGACGGTTTGAATCTAGTGAAACTTCAGAATGTAAAAAAAAACAGTAGAGTAAGTTGAAGTTTGCGATGTTTAAAGAAGGTTTTGGAATAAAATGCTCATTCACTTAAATCTAACAACTATGCAAGCACAACCATTACAGGGCCGTAGCCAGACTTTCAAAACAGACGAGGCAGGTGTTGCGAGCGCCAAAGGTGCGAGCCTCTAGGGGGGGGTTGGGGCATGCTCCCCCGGAAAATTTTAAAATCTATTCTCTCTGGAATGCTATTTTCAGCATCTTTTCATGAGATTTTTCTTCAAAATTCAGTATCGTTCAAGTGTAAAAAGGCAAGATTTTTTTGTACTTTCAACATCTTTTATACCCACTATTAGGGCGTGTACCCGAGTGGCGCCAAGTAGATGGCTATCCCGAATTTCGCATTCTCTTATACTCCCCCATCCCCGCCTTCCTGCTCCCTCGCTAGCAATGGCTGGTCTCCAATTTCTAACTCATGCAAACACCGTGCTGGTTTAAGATTATCAAATTCAGTTGCGAAGTGTAGAACTTTACTGTGGCCTGAGAGAAAACTTCATTTCCTGATCTCACCAGTAAACAGCACGCATGTTCCAAAGAAAGACCTTTTACAAAAACTACGTTCGGTAAAAAACTTTGAGCCAACCAAAGAGCTCTTTTGGTAGCCATCACAAAAGCGAAAGTCTTGACCAGCACTGGCTTTGTAATCTTTATTTTAACTTATGAATTATTGATTTATGCAGTTTTTAAGCAACGTATATCAAAAAGTGTGAGAATGTAGCTTAGGAAAACATGGGCACTGATCCTATTAAAGGTTTGACTTTTGTAAGAGATTATTTGGATGGGCTGCCTCTGGATTAGGGTCGATTAGCTTCCTATGAATGTGGATTACGACACAAATGAAGCTGATTGGCGGAATACAAACCACTTGAGTTTTTTCAAAGCCTTCTTCGTACTCCTTACTCGGGTTAATTGTTTCTCACTCAGCGGCAAATGCTTTCTAGGGATTATTTTTCCAACAGTAATTTTTTTTTATTTTGCCCTTAAACTTAGACGAGGCAAGTGCCTCGTCTTGCCTCATGCTAGCTACGGCCCTGCATTAATGGGAATTTAAAAGTTCCCATCAATTATTGTTGCATCAATGACATTTGTTTGCTTCCATTGTGAGGTATTAGCGCATTAGATAAGTTTGAGTGACCTACAAGGAAATTTAAGAATACTTCTTATAGAATTGAGCATCGAAAGTCATAATCAGATCATGTGCAAAATCGTGCACATCAGTTTTTCACTATAGGTGTTGCCAAAGGACACCTATAGTTTCTTCTTCTTCTTCTTAACTGCTCTTCTGAAGTGATCAACCTATTTCAGCTGCGGATCTTGACTGAGTGATTGCTTTCCTTCATATGAAAACAACTCGTTTTAGAATCAATAGTTTAAAATCAAGTGGTACGTCCAGTTAAAGTTGCCATTTCACGTTCAGTTCTAACCACAATTTCGGTCTGAACTGTCTGACGCCTTTATAGCTAGTTGTGGAACAAAAATCGATTGGTCAAAATTATGCATGATAGTCTTTTTTATGTTTTAGATACTTCTACTGTTCTTCTAAATTTTGTTTTTGCCAATTATTAAATTTGCAAATTTAAGTCAGTCATCATTCTTACCTCAAAAATTCGTTGTATGCGCGCGCGTTCATGTGAGTCTATGTTGTTAAAATTGCGTTATTCATTATTACATGATAACGCTAAGCGAGAAAGCGGGCTCGATCGAGGACGTGCGCGATAGGTATGTTCAAGCAAAAAGCGAAAATCATTTTTCCTTTTCCTCAAATTTACGCTTACGTCGTAGTAAATTCTTGTAAAAGTTAGACATTAAGGAAAAAAAAACAACGAAAGAATTTGCTTTTCTTGGATTTACCTTTTCTAGTTTTCATTAGGAATGCCTTTTTGTTATGCTGGTCAGTTTATAGGCTCGTGGTGGTGCAAACCAGAGTTAAGCGTTTCGAGTACAAATTCTTTAAAGTTTCGTAGGTACGTCACCCAAGTCTGTCTGAAAACCAGAATATTCGTCCGCTGCTAAAAAACTAGCTGACTGATCTTTCTCTGCCTAATTTGAAATTCATCCAGGCATCGATTAGAGGCCATTAGCTGAAAAAAAAATTGAAACATTCATGTCAGGTTTCTTTTGCTCTTGATCGAGCTCGCACTTACCGTTCTTCCCTCTTTTACACTGACTTTTTCAGTCGATCCAAGCTTTCGATACTAATTCTCTTTTTTGAGTGTTGTACACACTCCTTAATTTGTTATTAATTACGAGATGAACGGTTTCAAATCAACGCAAAATTTCCTAGTTTAACACTTTACATCAACTGCCTCTTATCTGGTAGTAAATATTGCGTAAATGAAGACATGTCACAAACTTGAGTAATTACAAGAAAAGTTTGCTAAAGTGGAATTTTTAAAAGTTTGCTTTTCTTGGGCAAAAGTTGGGTTTGTAATTTTGTTTCAAATCAGTAACTCGTCTTTTAATCCAGATGTTGTAAATTTATTACTGTTTAGACAGATGGTTCAACGAATTAAGTCCGACGTCTGAATCATCAGTTTAACCAGAAACTCATAAGGAGCTGAAACTTGTAACTCGCGTTCAATTCTCGTGAATATTTGTTTTTCAAACTACCATATTTGGAAACCCCTTGCTCCAGTCTAGAATGATGTAGTTCATTTCGCTTCCCTTGAAAATTGAACTTATAAGCGATACAAACTCAATCACTAGTTACCATAAAAATCAAGAAAAAACGAGAAAAATAACGAGAAAGGAAAAAAGGGAAAATAATCGATCACATTTCTGAAAGAAAAAGGCGCGAAAACTGTGTTGCAGCGTTTCTTTGCAAACCTGAATGGATCTATGAAACTGCTCCGAAATAAACATCCGAGAATAGTTTTTGAAAAAGTCTTCCAAACATCGGCTCTAAAATGCGGTACAGGTTTGACGTTTCCCGAAAAATTGCTGTATTCATCGTCCAAAGTGGATTAAAGTTACAGTATGATTTCAGCATTGAAGATGGAGAGTGGAAACGAACACAAAACGTGGTGACAGGTTCAGAGGCCGAGGACGGAATGTGTCAAAACAACAATAAATCAAACATTCAACATATTTTGCATTACAATCTCTTTATTTGAACATTTGGAGTTGCTTGAACTCAGAGGTACGTCAACTGCAGGGAAAACGATGTTATTTTGTGTAGCAAGCTAATAAAGCTGAAAAAATGTCGTCCTTTCTTATTCAGTTAATTATTTAGCTTCATTTTGGTAGCGAACAACCGAAAATGTGTGACATGTGACACCTAAATATTATTAAACGGTTCTCTTCAATTTTACTGTGTTAAATATTTTTGTATCATATCTTGATATTTTGGTGTCAAAATTTTTCCCTGTAAAACCTACCTTTTGTGAACATTTCTTGATAGTGCCACGGTGAAAGAAATCGTAAACACAACGCCAGACTAGTTTGGGGTTTACCTCGGTGTAAGAACCTGACAAGATTTTCTTTGTTGTATTGTTTAAAATGTTTTTGTTTCCTTTGTTTTACGTCATCCGTGGGTTTCACAGGTTCTTACACCGAGGTAAAGCCCTAGTTTGGTTTGGTTTCGCAGTCTGATCTTCTTCTAACCCCAGAGGTTTGCTCCATGTTGTTTTAATTACCAATTTTTTCGTTCCAACGTTTGAAAGCTTTTTTGGGTTCTTTTTTCCCGGTTTGTCGGCCATTCTTTCAGGTTGAGCAAATGCGCGAACTTGGTATAAAATTACGTCACGTCGTTAACAAGGATTGATTGGTCAGTTTTCTTTCTCTTCATGTGCCAAATATGGTACTTGCGAAAATGAATAATTACGAGCATCGGTCAAAACCTACATATGTGAGTTACATGTTTCAAGTCCTTATGAGTTTCTGCTATAACCTAATAATCACCTTGCATTGGTCCATCGAAATGGATATTAAATTTTTCAGGCCTTTACTAGCTCCTAAAACAGGTCTTGCTTCCACAGATCTGTACGGAGATCGACCTTCCCGTCGATAAGACGGAGCCATTCGAATATAACTGTGAAAGTTTAACGATGAATCAAATATCGAACTACGCTTGCGCTGAGCGTATGCATTACAACAGTTATGCATATTGTAAATCAAACATTGCTGAGCTTGCATAGACTGTATAAAATCTGGGATATTAAAGTGCTCAAGTAATAATTATTACTTTAGTGTGCATTAAGATAAAAATAAGAGAGTGCTAAAGATCACAGCTTCAAAGCCTAATAAATTAACGACGATCTTGGTAAGTAGAGAAACAATCTTATAAATGGACTCGTGCTGTACTAGATACTGAGATTATAACAACAATTAGCCAGAAAGGCTGCTTTAAATCAACAAACATCCTGTTGAGAAATTCAGTTTTCTGAAATAGTTGTTTTGTTGTAGTATATTGAGATATTTATTCCAGACTCTAATAATTAACAAGTTGTGCTTATATCTCATTATTTTCATAAACTGAAGATGGTATTAGTTATGCCGAAACATGTCTTTAAAAATTTGTCTCGTGTTTTTTAAATTGTCATTTTTCTATTGCTAACTAGAAGATATCTAATTATTACTAATTTTAGCAGTGGCAGAGGTATACAAGAATGAAGCAACGTCGTTACCTTCAATCTTGTATACCTCTGCTATTGCTAAATATACTGAAGGAATTAAAGTACACTGCAAGGATGACGAGTTAGAAGCCAAACTTAACTGCAACAGCTCCCTCAAATAAAAGTGTGCTGTTGCCCTGTTTTTAAAACAAAGCGACAGTACACTTTGATTTGGGTGAGACGATTCATTCATTCATTTCCCTTTGAGAAAATCTCTTCGAATCTTCCTCTTTGTATTCTAGGGACATTTCATGTACGAGACAGCTGGACGTAAAAGCAGCAGCATATCATATTCCCCTTTATCTGCCTTGTACCCAGGCGTCCCTCCTTATTATATGATGATGCGCGTGGCGTTGTGAGATAGGTGCACTGCTCCGCGTTTTGCATCCTTCCCGCGACGCCCCGCGCTCCTTGTTTGCCTGCGCTAAACCGGCGCCTGGGGACGAGGCAGCCCCTTTATACTGCCGAGGCGAATGTAAAAGCACTCCTTTAAACGCTAGCTCCACTGTAAACAAGTGCTTCGGAAGTAAAAGGCTGGTGATACGCTGTGACTTTTACGTCCAGCTCTTTCCCTGGAGCTGTGCCATGCTGATGAGTGCTAACAAGAACCAAACAGCTGTCCATGGCTGCTTCTTAACCCATGGCTATGGGCATGCCTAATGTGCTGGCCAGACCGCGGGATTGGTGTTCTTGTGTGCCTTCTGCTATTTTGTTTCTTACGTTTTTGTCAGCCCGGTTAATAATGTATTTATTTAGAAAGTATTTAAGAAAACAAACTTAAATTTCGGTCATTTCGCATGTTTCCGATTGCAGCATTGTCTCGGTTCTCTTTAAGAGCCTCATCAAGGGAATCGAACACTGGAGTCACTGGCAACCCTGCCTTGTTAAATACTGTTGCGCGTGTGTTATCTGTCAACACATGTAGAAAGTCAACTTCACAGTTTCATGGTTTCGATCATAACTAGTGCTTCATGTCGTTATGTATCTACCCAGGGGCGTTCCTGCCTTTACGCGAAATACGTAAGTGCGTACCAGAATTTTTCAACCCTTAAGATGATTTTTCTTTATTTGACAATTGATCAAACAAAGGAAAAGGAAATTAAAAATTCATATAGATGAGATGTTAAGGTAAAGTTGTGCAATTTCAATATCGGCGATTTCGTCAACATGCACCTGTAGGTGTTATATTATCTTTTCCAGTCCAAGAAATTATTTGAAGTGTTTATGTCTTTGAAGTATGTTCCAGTCAGATGTAAGACAATGCCTGACTGCTAGTGAAATTTCACTAGATTCCGTTTAGAAATTCAAAATCTCAAAAGTTTCCGCTGTTGGGATAAGTATCAAGAGCCTTTTGTATCTGCACTAACAGTTACTAGTATTTCCAGCAAAAAACTTCAACAAGAGAACTGCAACACCGTGAAAACTTACAGAAGAAGCTAAATAAACGGCAAGGAGTAAGGCAATGTTTGTGTCAAAACTTGGTCACAAGCAAGGAGAATGTAAGGAAAATAACATTTGAAGTTTCCTTGTAAAATCTCTGATCTTTCTGTCCATTCTCTTCACTTTCTTCCTTTACCTTCATTGTGAACTATTTATCGCGCTTCTTAGTCGGATTATTTTGTACCAAAATGCAACAACAGTTCTCACTATTCTTCTTACAATGCCTGTGTGTACTGCAACGCCAGAGCGGTCATTTAATACCTTGTGTAGAGTCAAGACCTACACATCCGCAACCAAAAGGACTGAGCAGCTCTCTTCTCTGGTGCTTATGCATGCTTATAGAGACACTCCGATTGGCACCGAATGTAGTTCGGAAATTTGTGCCAAGAAGAACAGCAGGTTAGCTTTTAAATTGCAACCACTGCGTAAGTGTAATCGTCTTTAGTAAATTTTAAGTTACCTGGAAAACCAAAGAATATCAGTATTATTGCGTTTTAAAAAACTGTTTTAGACCAAATATCAGGAAATATCGCTATCCAAAGCCAACTCGTCAAAGTCGTATGTTCTTGCATTCGCAACCAAACATAACACGCAGGATAACACATCATTTTATAATCCCAGCAGAAGTACCATCATAGCATTCAATGTTTACTGGTGTACCACATAAAGCTGACTGCTGTGCAAGCAATTGTATTAGGCAGGAAATCCAAGCATGACAAACATTGCTGGAAATAAAGCGCAATTTGCCTGAGATGACAAGTGAAAACGAGAAAACGATTGAAATAATAAATGAATTTCTGACTGTAATCCTATGTGAAGTTATTTTTGTCTCCCTTAGGCTAAGCATCAGCCTGATTTTGTGCCTACTGCCCAAAAATGTATGGGAACGCCCCTACTACCAATGGGTCATTTTACAGTTGTGTGCTTAGTGCCCCGGCGTTTGAGTGGTAGCAAGGCTGTAGTTGACTACGACACTTAAATGAAGTTATTATTATTAGAATTATTTTTTGATTTCTTACAAACCTGCCTGCATTTCATATGTAACTGAAAAGCAAAAACAAACAAAAACAAAAACCAAGAAAACAAATAAACAGGCTCATTTTATGAGCGTGGGGGGATTTCGGGGGCCTGGCTAATAATAATTTGTTTAATTGTCTCATATCTTAAACAGGGAAGTGATTGTTGTGTGACATTAGCTCCCAGTTGGCTCAGCTGGTAAGCGCCCTTCACCAGTATGGCAAGGACATGGGTTCAAATCCCGTTCAAGCCTGAATTTTCAGACTTCCTTTTTTTTTAAACTGCCCTTGTTCCCTCACAACTACGATCTCTAAGCGCTTTACGATAGCTTCATGATTCCACACAACTTTATTAACTGAGTATATTTTTAAAGCTTATATCCAGTACAGCTGGTAAATTTCAAATCGATTCTCAGCATTAAGGCGGGACTTAACCTAAAATTTGACTAAAATGTCGATATTTTTCTCTTTTCTAAATCTTACGCTTCAGGCACAGAAGAATGCTATGGCAAGTGTTTTAGAGCTAATTTCGCGCTGTTTCGGTGCTGGCGAAGCGTTTTATTTAGTGCAGTAGAAAAACAGTTTCGGTTACCATGGTAACGCAAAATTGCATTTTTGGTTTTACATCGATTTCTGTCCCTGCAGTCCATCCAATTCCTAAAATCCTTATCCACTCCCCTGTAAGGAAACTATATGACTTATTACATGACGACTAAGCCTAACTGAGAGCTCATGGGATCGAAGTTCAGCGAACAAAATTTGTTATCACAACAGTGAAGACTGTTAGAAGGAGAGATGGCTTTCTAACGGCGATATTTTTTTCTGAAATGACCGGAAAGAAGAAGAATACTGTGTACAGAAGAAAAAGGAAAGGAAATCCTTCACTGCAGTTCAGATACACGCAAAAAAATTGAAGAAAACGCCCGCCGATTGATGGTGAAATTCCCGAGGCAACTCCTGGTATTAGTGTGAACAGCTTTCATCAGATTCCGAAAATTCTCAATCGCTGAGTGCATCTCTACTAAAAATGGAGCCTGAAGATTATTCGGATGGTTGTTCAGAATGTTCTGATGATAAAACGGCTTGCCTTGGAGAGGGATATAGCCTCGCAGACCTCAAGAAACAGTGAAGAAATTGTCTTCAACACTGTCCGAAGCTTATGTGTGCGAGAAAGGTGAGAAATATTGATGTGGAACGTGAGCCAGTGTACTATCTCTGTCAAATGTTTCCTCATTCGTTGCTGTTTATTAGACGTAGCATATATTGCAGGCTAAACTATGTTCATTTATTTTAGATGGGGTTGATCCTCTTGGAGAGAATTGCCTTTGATAATTTTAAAATATTTCATTAAGAATTAAGATCACTTTTAAATGTCAAATCATCTCCTTGTACTTAGTAAAGAAATTCAAATGTTCATGAACAAGTGATCTTGTTTTAAGTGTAATCATTGCCCTTATCATCTTGTAGGGTCTTTAACTGTGAAGTAAAACCCTTGTCGGAGAAATGCATTAATGGCAAACCTCTCAGTGGACTACAGTGTATGCCTTGATGCTACACCACGTGCGTCGACCACTGTTACCAAGAGAGGGCAAGAGAGTGCAGTGACCCTGGCATTTGTCGCCTTCACAGTGGAGCCTCAAGCAGAGTGAGGGTGATGAAGAGACTCTCCATTCTAGCTGGAGTATTTACAAAAAGGGCATCAGAAAAAACGAGCGAGAGGTGGTTGGAGAAATCTGACCTGCAGACTTCTGCCAAAAGAAAAGAAGCACCGACAAGGGATGCAGCTGCCACAAACTCGCAGAGAAGGGGCCCTCAGGAAGGCTGAGGGCGTCACATATGAAGCAAGGGGCTTCTAACTGATTGAAATGGACAATTCAATTGAAATGTGTGACTTGAAGGCAACAGAATTGCTATGAACAACCTTAATTTACTGTTGTAACTTTAGATCAGTTTTTCTCCGAATAAGCTTTTTCCGACTTTGAGAAAGGATATCTCTTGAAGGATTTGAGCAATTAACTTGAAATTTTCAGTGTTAATTGCTTTTAAAGTTTTTACTGGGATGAGCATAGGGGTTTTCTGTATGTTTGCTGTGGCAAAAGTTACAAGGAAAAATGTCACTAAAATTCACCCTGAAAAAGTGGCTTCACTTTAAGTGAGCACTGTAGCCAAACTATATACTTGATTGAAAAGTTCTATGCTCATCCCCAGAAATAGCTTGTATACTTTCTATTAATGTAAAAATCTCAAAATTTCATAAAATCTGTGGCAAGATATCTTTTCTCAAGTACACTCAGGTCATGCACAGTATGGGGTCACGGTGTTTGACCCGTATCAGGTTACACTTAACCGCAATACAAAAATATTGCTTATTTCTAAAATCTGTGGTTCATAAGCTTTCCATTGATGTATGGTTTTGTATGGTTTGAATGAAAATCTTGGAAGTTACAAATCACTGAAAAAAGGTGCAAATTTTAGGTTAAGTCCCGCCTTAATGGCGGGGTGCCCAGCGGAAGCTGTAAGGCAAGGTGATGACACTCCAGCCGCCGCGGAAACACCGGATGAGGACACTTTAAGAGGTGGGATGAAATATGAGGAAGTTGAAGTTGAATAAGATATTATTCTCAGTCCAAGGACTTCAATTTTGTAGTTTGTAATCCTTCGATCCCATTTAAGATTACTTTTACTTTCTTACTTTGACATGAAAACAAATTCCTTGGGTCAACTTTGAAAATTGATTAGAGATCAGTAGAGATATTTATTCCAGACCCTAATAATCAACAAGTTGTGCTAATATCTAAATATTACTTAAATTAGCAACAGCAGAGGTATTCAAGAATGACGGTAACGACGAATTCAGGAAGAAAAATATCAGCAACACCATTAACTTCTATACTGAAGGGAATAAAGTAGACTGCAAGGATGACGAATTGAAAGCCAATCTTTATTGCAACAGGGCGACGGCACACTTTTATGTGGGTGAGAAGGTTCATTCACTCCTTCCCCTTCTTTTTGTCCATTCTTTTTCTTGTCTTTTTCTTTCTTTCTTGTTTGCAGTTTATGTACTTAAAAAATTCACGCTACCTTTCCTTGTCAAGTTTAATAACAACTCGCATTGTTTTGCATTTAAAAGTCTCAGAGATGAAAAAAGGAGGTCAGGTGGTATTCTGTTGCCCATTCCATTTTAACATATTTTTTTGGCAAATCTAAAATGCAAACAATCAGCCCCAAACTGGGAGGAATAATAACAACTGTTATAACCCACAAGATGGATATTTTTTTGAACTAAAGTAACCGTTTCATATTGTTAAGATCAGAGGCGGCAAAGCAGGGGAGGCAAAGGGGCTGAACCCCCCCCCCCCAGAACGAAAATTTGGGGGGGCTCAGTTCCCCCCCCCCCCCTTCGGTGCCGAAAATGCTGCTAGCGCAGCATAAAATTGGTTTGGCAAAATATTCAGTCTCATGATCCTTTCACAAATCGTTTCATCAGAATCGCGCTTGGTGAAATAATATGTTGCAGGACTTTTTTTTTAACAACCCCGGCCTGTGTTCGAGAAGCCAATCAACTGCTGGATTTTTCCACTAAACTAGACAGAAGCAGATTGTATTTGACATTACCTGTGGAATCGGCGACTTCATACCGTACATTTTCTGTCCTCCAACGACTCAAGAACTACTAGTCAATGAGCCAAGACCCCAAAAATACATTTTCGTAGCACCCCCCACGGGACATAGTTTCTTTGGTATCAATGTAAAACTTAGGGTGTGCTGAATTGTAACTAATCAGTTTCCAGACACAAAACCTGAGCATAAGCGAGAAAATTGCGTGTTTTTGCGGAGGGGTGGGTGGGGAGAAATTTTGCCCCTTAAATCATAAAACATACAAAATGAAGCATATCTCTCAATTCATTTATCCATTTCAATTCAAACTTTCAGAAGATATACATCTCATAGTGAGAATTAAAATTATTACGCTTTTTACTCGTGCAACGGGTGACCATGGCAACGGTTGCTATTGAGTGTAATTAGAAAGCCTTTTGTCAGTTTCTTTTTGTCTAAAAAGAATAATAAATACATTTTTTCGACATAAGCACTTGGGACAGCGAAATTTTTTTTCTAGTATATTTTTTCTTTTCTTTTTTTGCTCATATGTGCCAACAAAGATAAAAGAGATAATTTAGTACCCTAGCAACAACTGTATACAGGTGCTAGTACATGTATGCATACCACGGTTCAATTTGATAAGTTCATTCAATTCCGAATCTTAACTATATACACAATGGATTTAATTTTCACTAGTAAAAACCAAATAATGCTTTTGCTGTTGTTCTTCTTTAACATGTGGCGAACAACATCAAAAATACTAGAAGTGCTGTCACTCTAACTTTGCCGTGAAGCACCAAATTAACCTGCGATCAGGCCGAATTTTAGCATCGCTCTCATATTCTCTTATGTTGGTCGCTCGCTAAAATAGGGCCTGATACAATCTCTCACAAGAGTTCGTGTCGGCGGCCAAATTTTGGCCGCGGGAATCTCGCAATCTGATTGGCCCTTTAACAATAGAGCTGTCAACGGAAGTAATTTCGATCCGACCGCCATCGCCAAGGAACAACCAAGGAACAAGTCTGCCGAAGTAAAATGTGTTGCTCTAATAAATTCTCGTCGTTCTAGGAGAATTGTCACTATTTCTTTCTCTCCTGAGAATGGCGTTCGGTTTGACGCAAGCTGTCTCTCACCTGGAGCAGAGAAGTACAGCAACAGTGAAGTATTTATTCCGTTTTATCGCATCGTGTCGCGGAATTTTCATTTTCAACTAGTATTGATAACATGAACAGAGTAGTGGCTGTTTCCGCGTTTTACGAAACAAAACAAACAGCAGACGAGCAAGTATCTTTCCTCAAGAATGATCAACAAGTCAACCGATAATTCGGTAAACTTAACGGTAAACTGATGTTTGGCGAGAACCGCAATCAAGTTGCAATAACGATTTTCAGTTTATTCATTCATTGTTTAATACTTATGTCGTTTTATTGATCTCTGACATTGACATCAAAGGATCTGACTAGTTTTATAATAAATGTTCTTCGTTTTAAAATTAGCTGCTGCTTAGAGATAAAATTCGCTGCTAATTTCAAATATTTATCACTTCTCGAATTAAATTACAAAATACTCCTTTGCTTATAGACGGTTTTATTTATATCTTTATTCTAAAGAATGAAACTGAAGGTATTTCTCTTAATTGCCCAAGGTTTTTTAGGCAGAAAATCGGTGACAAATGGGAAGAGAATATTTCCGGATACCACATGAAATGGGAAATGATTCAAGCATGCTGCATATTTTGGTACATGACAACCTCGTCGTGTTTTGAATTTTCATTCAGTTTCAGCTCAGACAGAGCAACCATGTACAGTACCGGAACCTTCAAGTTAGCAATCGTGTAAATTTGAGTACTTGTGCCTAGAAGATATATCGTAGCCTATGATTTTCTTATTTTGCCGACATTTACGTGACTTTCTGCGAATTGCTGTTATGGGAAATTTGCATACCGAGGATCGTGCAAGCAGAAGAAATTTTGATTGGCTGTTTTGTTGAACGTCAATCAATCAAAAAAGTGGGCGGCAGACGTTCCGTAGAAGAATTGTATCAGGCTCTATTTTTCGTTTCGCCCGTCCCGCCTGAATGTTTCACTGAGCGAAACGAAAATAGAGCCTGATCGCAGGTTACACCAAATCAGTTGCCGTCAAAAAAGACATCACCATCATCATCCTTGTCACTGTCATCAACTTCATTGTCTTCAGTATGTGTCATGCAGCCTGTTCAGACAGTGATCTCCACAGATGCATGCGTCACTACAAGGGAGTCTGGTCTTCCCACAGGAACATCGCTGTGTTTGGCATTGGCCTTCGTATCTACAGGACACCAACTCCATCACTGGGAGCGGGAGGCTGATCGGTCCAGTCAATCGTAAGTGTACCATCTCTTACGATCCAACCAGCAAAGCACCACTAAGATCATGCACTGTAGGGTTAGCTTCTAATGCATTCTTCCATACAAACGTCTGATAATTTGCTTGCTGGACGCTTTTAGCGAGGGCACCTCTTGTTGGTGGTAGCTGATGTGTCTATATTTTTTTATTGCAAAAGAGGGTATAGCGTAGGTCATTCACACATTTTCCAGGCTTGTTGTAAAGGACACAGACAAATTCTTCTACTCACTTTACATCATCTTGAGTTGCTGGCACCATTTCTCCAAGAGACTGTCAGAGCATGAAGACCTATTAAACTTCTGAAAATGCCAGAAATTCAGCGATTTTGGAAGCCAATCCCCTCTTAGAGCAGCCCAGATTTTCAATGATGAAAGGATACTTACAAACATACAATACAAGGTCAAGATACCATTGCTACTGAATTCAGGTATCGCCTCACGTGCTACAAAGATTATGTGGCAGCGAAACACTGCACTCCACTGTATGTGCATGCTGAAATTCTTATCGGAGCCAATGCCCTGGAAATGTCACAACTTCTAGAAAGATACTTGATCTTTTATTGGAAGTTGGAATTCACGCCCCAAACTACAGGTCTTCGAAACTCAAAAAACAGGCTCAGAAAAGTGTTTGGTGACAACTCATCATTTCGACAGCCTGCAAATAAGAGTCAATCTGAACTAGCGTAGAAAGAGGGGTTCATCATGGGAAGTATCAATCCAACCGAGCCAAACTGCAGGGATTCCGGTCATGGCTAGCAAAACATCCTGGCTTACAAATTGACTAGCTCGCCTTCGCCAATTGCATAGCAGGTATCAGAAAGGAATTTTGCACCGAGAAGTATGAAAAATTACTTCAAAGTGAAGCATTCAAACAGGTGTTCACAATGTATGAAGAGTTCTGCCACGAAAACAATGGCCCCATGAAGATTTTCTGGAACAGTTTCATTCGAGCAACAAGGGAAGGAAACTGGAAACTGCATCTCAACTGTGTCAAGGACATGATGCCATGGTTGGTTTGCGTACGATCAAATCAATTATGACCGGCGTTTGCCTGTGTACTTTGTTGCATATGCTGAAGAAGACACCCACCCTGAGTTTTGGAAATATTGTTCTGCAGTGCGACGAGTTTCTTCGTTTGTAACGCTGGGCAAGGCTTATCGTGTTAAAACTCTGTCGCAGGATGTTTTGTTTCGCATCACAGAGTGTAATCTTTAGAACCCTTTCGTCAAGAAAGGCCATGCAACGTGTAGTAGATGGCTGAACTCTGCTTCAGTCAAACATGTAAGAACAATCCTTCTTAAAAATGTAAGTTTCGTATCTAGGACTTTAATATGTTTTCTCCTGTTGCCAGCGTGCAATTCTATTGTCTTGCGGCTTTGAGCGATGACTAACAGCCTAGCACACAGATTGTATCGGTATGAAGTACCACATTTTTGCCTTTTATTATCACAGACTTTCTCTTTGGCTGTGAGGAGAACTTCCTTCATGGTGTTAATTGCAACAAAGCCTTAACTCAGACTAACTAATTCTTTGGACTCTTCAAATGGATTTCTCCAGTCTTCAATGACTTCCATGACCTGCTTTACACATTCTGATTCTTTCTGAATGCGAACATGCTGCCTTCTTTGTGGATTCTCCTTTCACTTTCCTTCATGGGTGGCTGTCTTCTTCAGCATATGCAACAAGTACACAGGCAAACACCGGTCATAATTGGTACGATCGTACGCAAACAACCATGGCAACATGTCCTTGACACAGCTGAGATGCAGT
This sequence comes from Siderastrea siderea, assembly GCA_964030785.1. Taxonomy (NCBI): domain Eukaryota; kingdom Metazoa; phylum Cnidaria; class Anthozoa; order Scleractinia; family Rhizangiidae; genus Siderastrea; species Siderastrea siderea. The sequence continues at coordinate 53,512,643 of OZ034968.1, forward strand.
TTCCAGTTTCCTTCTCTTGTTGCTCGAATGAAGCACAGCATCAACTCAACCATGTCAAGGTAACTGTTCCAGAAAATCTTCATGGTGCCATTGTTTTCGTGGCAGAACTCTTCATACATTGTGAACACCTGCTTTAACGCTTCACTTTGAAGTAATTTTTCATACTTCTCGGCGCAAAATTGCTTTCTGATATCTGCTATGCAATTGGCGAAGGCGAGCTGGTCAATTTGTAAGCCAGGATGTTTTGCTAGCCATAACCGAAATCCCGGCAGTTTGGCTCGGTTGGACTGATACTATCCACGATGAACCCCTCTTTCAACACTAGTTCAGATTGACTGTTATTTGCAGGCTCTTGAAATGACAAGTTGTCGCCAAATGCTTTTCTGAGCCTGTTTTTGAGTTTCAATGACCTGTAGTTTGGGGCGCGACTTCCAATTTTCATAAAAGGTCAATGTATCTTTCTAGGAGTTGTGACGTTCCCAGGGCCTTGGCTCCGATAATAATTTCAACACGCACAAATTCACTTATGGTTGTAAAAGCATTGTCATAACCGGCATTTGAATCATCTTCAAGTTGGCAATATTCCGTTTGAAGTCTAGTCAGTGTTTCACTGCGCACATAATCTTTGTAGCACGTGAGGCGATACCTGACTTCAATAGCAATGGTATCGTGACCTTGCATGTTTGTAAGTATCCTTTCATCATCGCGAATCTGGGCTGCTCTAAGAGGGGATTGGCTTCCAAAATCACTGATGTTCTGACATTTTCAGAAGTTTACTAGGTCTTCATGCTCTGACAGTCTCTTGGAGAAATGGTGCCAGCAACTCAAGATGATGTAAAGTGAGTAGAAGAATTTGTCTGTGTCCTTTACAACAAGCCTGGAAAATGTGTGAATGACCTACGCTATACCCTCTTTTGCAATCTAGAAATATAGTCACATCAGCTACCACCAACAAGAGGTGCCCTCGCTAGAAGCGTCCAGCAAGCAAATTATCAGACGTTTGTATGGAAGAATGCATTAGAAGCTAACCCTACAGTGTATGATCTTAGTAGTGCTTAGCTGGTTGGATCATAAGAGATGGTACACTTACGATTGACTGGACCGATCAGCCTCCCTCTCCTGATGCAGTGATGGAGTTGGTGTCCTGTAGATGCGAAGGCCAATGCCAAACACAGCGATTTTCCTGTGGGAAGACCAGACTCCCTTGTAGTGATACATGCATCTGTGGAGATCACTATCTGAACAGGCTGCATGAGACATCCACTGAAGACAATGAAGTTGATGACAGTGACAAGGATGATGATAGTGACGTCTTTTTTGACGGCAACTGATTTGGTGCTTCACTGCAAAGTTAGCGAGACAGCACTTCCAATGTTTGGTGTCGATACGTTGTTCGCCACATGTTCCATAAAAAACAAAAGCAAAAGCATGATTTGGTTACTCCTGAAGAAAATTAAAACCATTGTGTATATAGTTAAGATCCAGAATTCAATGAACTTATCGAAGTGAACCGTGGTATGCATACATGTACTAGCACCTGTATACAGTTGTTGCTAGGTACTAAATTATCTCTTTTTTTCTTTGTTGGTAGACATGAGCAAAAAAAAGAAAAGAAAAACTTTTACTAGGAGAAAAATTTCGCTGTCCCAAGTTTTTATGTCGAAAAAATGCATTTATTTTGCTAGTAAGGTTAGAAAAACTGACAAAAGGCTCTCTAATTACATTCCTTAGCAGCCGTTGTCATGGTAACCGTTACAAGAGTAACAGTTCAATAATTTTAATTCTCGCTGTGAGATGTATATCTTCTGAAAGTTTGAATTGAAATGGACCAATAAATTGAAAGATGTGCTTCATTTTGTGTGTTTTATGATTCAAGGGGCAAAATTTCTCCCCACCCACCCCTCCGCAAAAACACCCTATTTTCTCGCTTATGCTCAGGTTTTGTGCCCGGAAACAGATTAGTTACAATTCAACGCACCCTAAGCTTTACATTGATACCAAAGAAACTATGTCCCGTAGGGGGTGCTACGAAAATGTATTTTTAGGCACTTTTCACAAAATGGCTCATGGACTATACCTAAGAAGCACCATGAAGCAGGATCGTCTGAACAACTGCCTTATTATGCATTGTCACAAATCGATTACGGACACACTGGACACTGTTAAGATTGCAAAGAGGTTCGCTTGCGTCAACGAACTACGCAACGGACATTTTGGGAAATTTGAGTAAAGGTAGGCGCTTGGCTTGGTGTACGATGACATGACAAATCCTTTTTTTTATGGCAGGCTCCATGGTGAAGGATGCGGCTAATCCCTTATCACACCAAGTGATCGCCTCCTCAAACCGATTGAGCTAGACGCAGGCACTTGCCCCTAACGAAATATAAACATTTGCAAGTGAATATGCCTTTACTAATGCTTGATTTGTTAGGCCTAGTAGGGGCGAGCATAACATAATGGTCTCCAGAAACGAGACCGACAAAGGTGACTGAATATTAATAATTGCCACTCATGGTATGTACAATGGTGTTCCTATTCACCAGTATTGAAAAAGAAGTGACTGACAGATTGTATTGGTGAAAAAGGCCCTCGAGGAAATAAGATGTCAAGGCCAACTTGGAACAAAACAAAAGCATCCTACTCGATTCAGGATGCGTTATGATTTAACTGATTTTAATTTTTCTGAAAAGTATATAATTATCGTTATGTTATTATACACTATATGCATCTGTTATACATATCTGGCATAGCGTCTTGACTTAGGTTTTTAAAATATTTCCGGTCTGTAAATGTTCTTTGCCAAAACGTGTAAAATATACAAAAATCCGCAAGCTTTATTAAGCATTACCCTTTATGAAATGATGTTAAAACGGAAAATTTTGGATCATGTTCCAGTATTAAATTGATGACACAGCGCCAAGTTTCTACAATGTCGTAGTAAGTTCACAGCAAACTATAATTTTAAGAGGGGCATCTCTGTTTAAGAAAACCTACCTCTTTCAATCGCTCTGATGTAACATGGTTGCAAGTCATTGGCAATTTTGCATCACTCAGGGAATCGTAGTAATTCTCTGTTAGCAAAATAATGTAAAAATAAGTAAAGAAAGAAAGAAAGAAAGAAAGAAAGAAGGAAGGAAGGAAGGAAGGAAGGAAGGAAAGGAAGGAAGAAAGAAAGAAAGAAAGAAAGAAAGAAAGAAAGAAAGAAAGAAAGAAAGAAAGAAAGAAAGAAAGAAAGAAAGAAAAAGACTGAAGAAAAAGAATGGACAAAAAGAAAGGGAAGGAGTGAATGAAGCTTCTCACCCACAAAAAAGTGTGCCGTCGCCCTGTTTCAATAAAGATTGGCTTTCAATTCGTCATCCTTGCAGTCTATTTTAATCCCTTCAGTATAGAAGTAAATGGCGTTGCTGAAGTTTTTCTTTCTGAATTCGTCGTTGCCGTCATTCTTGAATAACTCTGTTATTGCTAAAATTAGTAATATTTAGATATTAGCACAACTTGTTGATTATTAGGGTCTGGAATAAATATCTCTACTGATCTCTAATCAATTTTCAAAGTTGACCCAGGGAATTTGTTTTCATGTCAAAGTAAGAAAGTAAAAGTAATCTTAAATGGGATCGAAGGATTACAAACTACAAAATTGAAGTCCTTGGACTGAGAATAATATCTTATTCAACTTCAACTTCCTCATATTTCATCCCACCTCTTAAAGTGCCCTCATCCGGTGTTTCCGCGAAGGCTGGAGTGTCGTCACCTTGCCTTACAGCTTCCACTGGGCACCCCGCCATTAATGCCGAGAATCGATTTGAAATTTGCCAGCTGTACTGGATATAAGCTTTAAAAATATGCTCAGTTAATAAAGTTGTGTGGAATCATGAAGCTATCGTAAAGCACTTAGAGATTGTAGTTGTGAGGGAACAAGGGCAGTTAAAAAAAAGAAAGTCTGAAAATTCAGGCTTGAACGGGATTTGAACCCATGTCCTTGCCAAACTGGTGAAGGGCGCTTACCAGCTGAGCTATCAAGCCAACTGGGAGCTAATATCACACAACAGTCACTTCCCTGTTTAAGATACGAGACAATTAAACAAATTATTATTAGCCAGGCCGTCGAAATCCACCCACGCTCATGAAATGAGCCTGTTTATTTTTTCTTGGATTTTGTTTTTATTTGTTTTTGCTTTTCATTACATATGAAAGGCAGGCAGGTTTGTAAAAAATCAAAAAATAATTCTAATAATAATAACTTCATTTAAGTGTCGTAGTCAACTACAGCCTTGCTACCACTCAAACGCCAGGGCACTAAGCACAGAACTGTAAAATGACCCATTGTTATGATCGAAACCATGAAACTGTGAAGTTGACTTCTACATGTGTTGACAGATAACACACGCGCAACAGTATTTACCAACGCAGGGTTGCCAGTGACTCCAGTGTTCGATTCCCTTAATGAGGCTCTTAAAGAGAACCGAGACAATGCTGCAATCGGAAACATGCACAATGATCGAAATTTTGTTTTCTTAAATACTTTCTAAATAAATACATTATTAACCGGGCTGACAAAACGTAAGAAACAAAATAGCAGAAGGCACACAAGAACACCAATCCCGCGGTCTGATCAGCCCATTACGCATGCGCGTAGCCATGGGGTAAGAAGCAGCCATGGACAGCTGTTTCGTTCTTTTTAGCACTCATCAGCATGGCACAGCTCCAGGGAAAGAGCTGGACGTAAATGTCACAGCGTATCACCAGCCTTTTACTTCCGTAGCACTTGTTTGCAGTGGAGCTAGCGTTTAAAGGAGTGCTTTTACATTCGCCTCGGCAGTATAAAGGGGCTGCCTCGTCCCCAGGCGCCAGTTTAGCGCGGGCAAACAAGGAGCGCGGGGCGTCGTGGGAAGGATGCAAAATGCGGAGCAGTGCACCCATCCCACAATGCCACGCGCACCATCATATAATAAGGAGGGACGCTGCTGCTGCTTTTACGTCCAGCTGTCTCGTACATGAAATGCCCCTAGAATACAAAGACGAAGATTCGAAGAGATTTTCTCAAAGGGAAATGAATGAATGAATCGTCTCACCCAAAGTGTACCCACGCTTTGTTTTAAAAACAGGGCAACAGCACATTTTTATTTGAGTGAGCTGTTGCAGTTAAGTTTGGCCTTTAACTCGTCATCCTTGCAGTTTACTTTAATTCCTTCAGTATATTTAGCAGTAGCAGAGGTATACAAGAATGAAGGTAACGACGTTCCCTCATTCTTGTATACCTCTGCTACTGAATATTCAAAATGAATATTCACGAGCATTGAACGTGAGTTACATGTTTCAACTCCTTATGAGTTTCTGGTTTCGCAGTCTGATCTACTTCTACCCCAGAGGTTTGCTCTATGTTGTTTCAATTACCAATTTTGTTGCCTCAAAAATTTCCTGCTCGGTCTTCAAAGCCAGTATTTCTTTCCGCTTTGTCGTTCCAACGTTTGAAAGTTTTTTCGGGTTCTTTTTTCCCGCGGTTTGTCGGCCATTCTTTCAGGTTGAGCAAGTGTGCGAACTTGGTATAAAATTACGTCACGTCGTTAACAAGGATTGATTGGTCGGTTCTCTTTCTCTTCATGTTGCAAATATGGTACTTGTGAAAATGAATAATTACGAGCACATCGGTCAAAACCTACATATGTAAGTTACACGTTGCAAGTCCTTATGAGTTTCTGCTTTAACCTAATAATCACCTTGGTCCATCGAAATGGATATTAAATTTTTCAGGCCTTTAGTAGCTCCTAAAAAAGGGCTTAGTTCCACAGATCTGTACGGGGATCGACCTTCCCGTCGATATAACCTGCCATCAGGCCGAATTCTAGCATCACTCTCATTTTCTCTTACGTTGGTCGCTCTCTAAAATAGGGCCTGATACAATCTCTCACAGGACCTTTTTTTTTGTAATTTAGTATTTTTATTTTCCATATACAAGAAAGAATTACAATTACAATTACAGTTACAATATAGAGGAAGATTACTTTTACAGGTACAATAAAAATTACAGTCTTACACAAAAAAGGAAGAATCTAAGAAAAAAGGAGAAAGGAGGAGAAACACTTGCAAAATTTTCCTGCACTGAATGCTTGCCAAGATTTTTTTCATTGCTTGGATTTGTGCCAACATCCAAATTTTGGCTGCGGGAATCTCGCAATCTGATTGATCCTTTAACAATAGAGCTGTCAACGGAAGTAAATTGTTGCAAGGCTCGCTCACAATTTCGATGCAACCGCCATCGCCAAGGAACAAGTCTGCCGAGGTAAATGTGTCACTCTACGATATTCTTGTCGTTCTAGGAGAATTGTCATCATTTCTTTCTCTCCTGAAAATGACGTTCGGTTTGACGCAAGCTGTCTCTCACTTGGAGCAGAGAAGTACAGCAACAGTGAAGTATGACCCTCTAGGAACGAACCTAAGTCAAGACGTTATGCCATTATGGATGAATGTATAGTGTATAATAATAATTGTGTCTAATAACTATACGATAATTATACACTTTTCAGAAATTTAATATCAGTTTTTCATAATGCGTCCTGAATCAATTAAGATGCTTTTGTTTTGTACCAAGTTGGCCCTGAGATCTAATTTCCTTAAGGGTTTTTTTTTTCGCCAATATAATTTGTCAGTCACTTCTTTTTCAATACTGGTGAATCAGGAACAACATTGTACCAGGAGTGGCGATTATTAATATTCAGTCACTCTTGTCGGTCTCGTTTCTGGATAACATTTAAACAATCGAAGGCACTATTGTGTGATAGGTTGCCCGAGGAAATTTGATGTTCACAACAAATATTAGCCGAGAACGTTGTTCGAGGGCTTATATCAAGTTTGAACATCAAATTTCCGAGGGAACCTATCACCCACCCATAGGGCCTGCATGAGACAGAAGGAAGAAAAATGGAGCGGAAGTCATTTAATGCACGTTCTTCATTTCTAATAATTTACACTGGAAATGGTCAAAAAGCTATCAATTTTTTCACCGAAAATTGCCAAAACGGGCACTATGCGCTGATAGGCGCCCGTTGAGGAAAGACACTATCGCGTCACATGATTGATTTCGACCAATGGGAGCACGCCAAAATTTAGCGTTGTACTATAAAACACATTATAGTACAACGCTAAATTTTGGCGTGCTCCCATTGCAATTTTTGCTCAAAATGTAGCGTTGTATAATAAAAACAATAGAGTCCTTCTGTCTCAGGCCCTATGTGTGATAGGTTCCCTCGGAAATTTGTATGTTCAACTTCCATATAAGCCCTCGAACTACGTTCTCGGGCTAATATTTGTTGTGAACATCAAATTTCCTCACACGACAGTTCCTTCGACAGAAGAACTCTATTGTTTAAATAGTCGCCTCTACTAGGCCTAACAAATCAAACATTATTAAAGGCATATTCACTTGCAAATGTTTATATTTCATCAGGGGCAAGTGCCTGCGTTCAACTCAGTCAGTTTAAGGAGGTAATCAGTTGGTGTGATAAGGGATTAGCCGTATTCTTCATTATAGAGCCTACCATAAAAAAAGGATTTGCCATGTTCATCTTAAAAATTGAAAATATGAAAGCGTTGCTGTATTTTATTAGCCTAATGCAAAATCATCCATCTTGTGGATTATAACAGTTGGTATTATTCCTCCCAGTTTGGGGCTGATTGTTTGCATGTTAAAGCCATGGCCAAACGGACTCGCAAGTCAACGCAAGTTTAGAAATGTCAACTTGAGTACGCAGACTTGCGATGGGTGGCCAAACGGACTCGCAAGTACACGCATTTAGTGCAGCCTTGTGTGCGTCCCCGTACTAAGAAAAACAACAGTGAGACCAACTTGTGGCAACTTGCGTTGGGTGGCCAAACGGTAAAAAACTAGCGTTCACTATGCGTGCAAATTTGAGCTCGATCAGTATTTACAATTTTTATAACCTGTAGTTATTTGTCAATTTTTATAGGTGTAAATTCACATTCATTTTGTTAATTAAGTTTCGCTGCACATGGGTTTATACCAGTCGGTACTATTGTATCAGCTGATCCATTTGGCAGGGTAAATAAAGTTTTTATTATTATTATTATTATTATTATTATTATTATTATTATTATTATTATTATTATTATTATTATTATTATTATCATTATTGTTATTATTATTATTATTATCATCATCATCAAACAGAGTCGCAAGTTATCGCAGGCTTTCGGCCTTAATTTTGCAAAAAACTGTAACTTTGCAACATCCCAAAAATATGTTAAAATGGGATGGTTATAGAATACGACCTGACCTCCTTTTTTCATCTCTGAGACCCTTAAATGTAAAAAAATGCTAGTTGTTTTTAAAATTGATAAGGAAAGGTAGCATGATTTTTCTAAGTGTATGAACTGCAAACAAAGGGGAAAGCAAATGAAACAAACCGATAAATTTTCTTCAAGGAAATCCATTTTCAAGTTCATTGTATTGGTTTATTTATAGCTTTTGCAACTAACCTATTATAATCTTGACTTGTCTAAAATTGACAACAATTACCAGAACTTATTGAAGTTAAGGTGCAGGTCTGTTAAAGAACAAAAAGAGCTGCAAGATACAGGAGGAGAGAAAGCGAAGTATCAGTCAGAAACTGAAACGGTAAGTCGGTTGATGTGAACAGAAAAACAAGTGAGACATACATTATTGCAGTAGGCTTGAGAATAATGCGTGAAATTTGTTTTGAAATGAATTCTAAATAAATTTGAATTCCATTTACTCTTATCAAGCTTTTTTGTACCATAAGTGGACACTGACAAGCCTCAAAGCGCGCTTTTACTGAAGAGAGTGATACAATAATAGTGGGGTTACTCTGGAAAAAACGGAGCAAAATAGAAAATGCTAGACGCTGTGTCGACTGTCATGATTTCCAAGTCACTGACTTGATATCCCACGAGATCATGGATAGTATGTGAAATTCTTGCTGATCTCTTTCCGTCAAAAGTACCCACCTTTTCTTGTGCTACCTTTTTGTACAAGAATACTGGTCTTTAACTGAAATGTGGATAAACATCTGCAGATTACTGACTAAATCATCCCGTTACTTAAACCAACTAGTCCACTCGTCCTTATCACGGCCTACACGACTTTTAATTCTGTTTTGTTTATCTTATGAGTGTGTTTACTATGTTTAAATAAAATTAGAACCAGCATGTAACAGATATCTCTTTGTTTCTTCACTGTCAACCTTTCCTTTGTCTAAATGTCTTTTCTGACTTGCCCTTCAGTGACAAAGCCTTGCCGTACAGTTAAAGACCTATTAAACCCTCCTCTGCAAAAAGCGCTTCTCTGAATCTTTGAGAACAATCATTTTAAGCTAACTATAACATGGGGTCTGCCTTCTACGTTTGTGTTAACTATATGTATATATGTTACAGGCATACATAAAAATGGCAAAAAGCAAATTGCAACATATAGAGAACCTCAAAAAATGCCTCTCAATGTCCAAACAAGTGGGCGACTGGGTTGAACAAGGAAACGCCTATGCTCATCTCGGGTTTGCAAATGAGAACCTTGGAAAATTCCAAGAAGCCATCGACTGCCACAATAAGCGTCTATCGATAACCAAAGAAGTGGGCTACAGGGTTGGACAAGGAAAAGCCTATGTCAATCTCGGCATCGCTTTCAAGGGGCTAGGAAAATTCCAGGAAGCCATTGACTGCTACAATAAATCTCTATCGATAGCCCAAGAAGAGTGCGACAGGGCCTTAGAAGGAATGGCCTATTGCAATCTCGGCAACGTTTATAAAAGTCTGGAAAAATACCAAGAAGCCATTGAGCATTACAACAAACGTCTTTCAATAGCAAAAGAAGTGGGAAACACGGCTTCAGAAGCATAGGCTTATTACAGTCTCGGCAATGCTTATGAAAGCCTAGAAAAGTTACAAGAAGCCATCGACTGCCACAATAAATGTCTATCGATAACCAAAGAAGTGTGCGATAGGGCTTTAGAAGACCAATCCTATTGCAATCTCGGCAGCGTTTATGAAACCCTGGGAAAATTCCAAGAAGCCATCGACTGCTATAGTAAATTTCTAACAATAGCCAAAGAAGTGGGCGATAGAGCTTTAGAAGCAGAGGCCTATCGCAAACTCGGCATCGCTTATCGAAGTGTAGGAATGTCCCAAGAAGCCATCGAGTACTTCAACAAACAGCTTTCAATAAGCAAAGAAGTAGGTGACAGGGCTGGACAAAAAACGCCTATGACAATCTTGGCTTCACTTTGACTGGCCTTGGAAAATTGTGAGACGCCTTGGAGTACCACCATAAACATCTTTCAATTGCCCAAGACGTGGGCGATACAGCTGGACAAGGAAACGCCTATGAAAGGCTCGGAAACGCTTATAAACGTCTAGGAAATTTCGAAGAAGACATCAGCTGCCACAATAAATGTGTATCAATTCCCAAAGAAGTGGGCGACGGGGCTTCGGAAGGAAGAGCCTATTGCCAGTTGGGCTGCCTTTATCTTGATAACCTGGGAAAATAGCAAGAAGCCATTGAGCTCCACAACAAACATCTTTTAATAAGCATAGAAATAGGCGATAGGACTGGACAAGGATTAGCCTATGGCAATCTCTGCTTCGCTTATGTGAGTCTCGAAAAGTTCCAGGAAGCCATCGATTGCCACAATAAATGTTTATCAATAGCCAAAGAAGTGGGCGATAGGACTTTAGAAGCAAAAGCGTATGGTCTTCTCGCCCACACGTACACAAACTTAGGAAAATTCCAAGAAGCCATGAAGTACCACGATAAAACTATCAATTGCCAAAGAACTGGGCCAAAGGGGTATAGAAGCAGACGCTTACTATTATCTCGGATCTACATATCATAGGGTGGGAAAACCCAAGAAGCCCTTGAGTGCTTCAACAAAAAACTTTCAAGAAGCAAAGAAGTAGGCTTTAGTGAAACGGACTATGGCATTCTCGGCGACATTTATGCTAACCTAGGACAATTAGAAGAAGCCATGGAGAACTACAATGAGAGTCTTTCAATGGCCAAAGAAGTGGGCAATAGGTATCAAGAAGGACTCGCCTATGGCCATATCGCCTTCATTTATGCCAGGCTAGGAAATTTGCAAGAAGTCCTTAGATATTGCAATAAACATCTTTCAATGGCCAAAGAAGTCGGTAATAGAGAAGAACAAGGAAAATCCTATGGAAATATCGGCAGCACTTATAACTGCTTAGGAAAATTCCAAGAGGCACTGAGTATTACAATAAGGCCCTTTCAATTGCTAAAGAGGTGGGCGATAAGGTTTGGGAAGGGACTACTCTTTGCAATCTCGGCAACGATTATTCCAGCCTAGGAAGATTTCAACAAGCTAAGGAATACTACCAGTTGAGCGTAGAGTTTTTCGATATCATAAGGGCTAGCATTAAGTCTGAAGACACCTGGAAAATAAGTTTTCGAGAGGGTCATCGTACGGCGTACTATGGCTTGTGGACGACTTTGTTATATCTTGGCCTACATGGTGAGGCATTGTATGCTGCAGAGCGAGGTCGAGCACAAACTTTGGTCGATAGCTTGACAATACAGTATGGCTTAAAAGAACTTCCACCGGCGTGACTTGAAAAAATGTCTTGCATTTCAAAGAAGTCCTCCACAAAAATAGTGTTTTTAGGAATTGACCGCGACAAAATCATCTTCTGGGTTATAAGCAAGGAAAACAACATTGAGTTACGACTAAAAAAAGTAAAAATAGATCAGGGAAGGGCGATCGATTCTATCACCGTCTTGTTGGAAACTACTTCAAAGAAAATTGGAGCTGGCGTTGGTGTAAGATGCGAGAATCGTTCACTTGATGAGCACACTGATGACACCCCGTTTAGCAGAGGACAAGATGAGGAACCAGCACAGACTTCGCAGTGCGCCATCGACTCGATACATCCATTACAAGACGCAATTATTAGCCCCATTGCAGAATTGTGTCAAGGTGACGAATTGATTATCGTCCCAGATGGCCCATTGTGCTTAGCTCGTTTTTCTGCTTTGAGAGAATCTATACGAATGCGCACCGTACCCTCACTCACCAGTTTAAGGTATCATGGTACCCCAAAACTGACAATGTTTTCGAAAAATACACTTCTGTCATTTTCAGATAGATATTATTCAAACCTCTCTTTTACAAAAAGTTTCAGAAAAAAAGATTGTTTCTACGCAAAGTTATGGACGAAAAAAGATTTGTGGCATTAGTTTTCTGTGATCATGTGTTGACAGTTATCTGTAAACAACGCTGAAAATAGCATGTGACATAACAGAGCCCCGATATTTTGACACGCGATCGATTGCGTGTGTCTACAAAGTGGCTTCGATCATATCTGTGAAAGAGAGAGAGAGAAAAAAGATCGAGCGTTGAGGAATTCCTTGCGCTTCCTGACTCCTCACTTGTCAGTGTGATAAGCTTCGACTGCCAGCTCGCTTTTCGTAACGCGAACGGCGAAAAACAATCCATCCATTCAAATTCCATAACTTTTCTACAAAGCCAGATGTATCAAAGAATCAACTTGGCGCAAAAGACGGCATGTCCAGGAAAGTACGGAATTTGTCTCCAGCAATTAAGAAGTTTATTTTTTCCCAATTGCTCGCATTTCTGACAGGGTTTCTCTCTTAGATCTTGACCCGAACACGTGGCGGCTTCTTCGCAGATTTCAATGTGCTTTCCTTTCGCCTTTCCTTTCGTCTTTCAGGTCCCGGCTTGGGTAGTCTTACCCAGCTCAAACGATGATGCCTTCGGCATTTTACAGCCGACGTGATATTATGACTTTAAATTTTCCGTTTATTGCGTTTGAAGACCCTTTGAACGGCACTCGTACTCAACGAAAGTCGCTTTCCAACATTAAAACACGCAGAATTTGACACCATTCTTGTCGGCATGTTTGTGCTATTGTTGTGAGGCGGTAAGTTGAGCCTCCCCTCTGTCAACCGCAGGTAATTATCCTGACACCTAGGTGTTTTAATCTCCTTAGACCGGAAAAAGTTTCCAAATCATATTTTGGCTTTTTTCTCGAAACTAATTTTTCAAGAAATTGGGCGCACATTTTAAGTTCGCGTTCAGCGAGTTTTCAACCATTTTAGCTCAAATTTGGCGACAATGTTGCCACATAATTTGACACCAAAACCGTGTCTCCGAATTTTATTTTTTGCTTTCATTCAAAAGTTATGAGCCGTAAAAGAAAGAGGAGAGGTGTTTCTTCGAACTTCAAAGTTTAACTGAGTGCAGAAAATAAACCAGGCCTGATAAAAAAATTCCGAGACACGGTTTTTGAGACAAAAGTGTGAAGAATTCGGCGCGATATTCGTCTTTCTCTCCAGATCATTCTCGACTGGAGCGGAACCGATTTTGTGAACGATGTACTTTTTAAAAACGTAGTCTCTATTTTCGACACAGTTGTCTTTTTTCTTTATCTAAATACGTTTTCGTATTCTTCAATTATTAAGCTTTCAGAAAATATATAGTTTGTTAGGGTCCTTGTGAAACGCCTGACGCTCAAACGGTGAAAACGCAATGTTGTCATTTGGGGTACCCTGATACCTTAAAACTGATCATAGATTCCCCTGAGGACTATCACAGAAAGAGTGGGGCGCTGCTTGTCGGAGATCCGTGTCTGGAGAAAGTTACCAAAGGAATCTGGGGAAGAAAACCCGTGTACTGCCAGTTGCCATGCGCCAAAATGGAAGTAGAAATGATAGGAAAAATTCTGAATTCCCCACCACTTACAGGAACCGAAGCAACCAAAAAGAAGGTGCTGGAACAAATCACGGAAGCTGCTTTAGTTCACTTTGCAGCACATGGGCGAAGTGAAACTGGAGAAATTGCCTTGGCTCCAAATGCGGGGTGGGTAAATGATCAAGATCAAGGATCAAGATCAAAGAACAAGATTCCTAAAGAAGAGGACTACATTCTAAAAACGTCAGATGTGCTAGCAGTTCGACTGCAAGCAAGGCTTGTTGTGCTGAGTTGTTGTCACAGTGGTCGCGGAAAGGTGAATTCGGAGGGTGTAGTCGGTATTGCTCGGGCATTCTTGGCTGCCGGTGGTCGTTGTGTGCTGGCTACACTATGAGCAATTTCTGACGCGGCAACCATGGAGTTCATGAAGAGTTTTTATCAGCACTTGGCAGATCGGAAAAGCGCCAGTGTGGCTCTTCACCAGGCTATGAAAACCGTTCGAGAATCAGACAAGTTCTGTGCTTTGAAGTACTGGGCTCCGTTTGTACTGATTGGTGATGACGTCTCCCTTGATTTTGAAAACCAGACCTTGGAGAATTGTGAGTACAACACTTTTTCAGTTTAAACAGTGGCATAGCAGAAGATTTTACTTGAAAAAACAAGGCCTCCAAAGATGGATGTGGATCTAGGGTTAAGAGTGGGTCTCAGAATTTTTCTTTTTTGTTCTTGGTTAAAAGAAGGTTTCTTTCTTGTATGCTATTTTCGCGATTATCCTTCAAGACAATAAGTGCAACCTGAAGCTGCTTAAAGACAAGGTAGCAAGCTGGCTATCATTTGCCAAAGAAATACGCACGAAACTAGAAAGAGAGTAAAGCCACACTAAGAAAACAAATGCTTGCAGTTGATTTGAAAAGTACTTTTGACCCGCCTTTCCCCTCTCGATGTTGTTGCTTGCTAGTTTGAATGTGACAACCTGGGAAACCAACGCAGCAAACCACATTGTGAAAGGTGGCGGGGAATGTTACTGTAATTTATCTCTTAAAACATCAACGTAGATGTTCCATTTTGCGGTGTTTTGTTCTGAGTTTCGTTGTTTTAAAATTTCTCTCCCTTAATGTTTTCGTGCATAAGAGTTTACAAGATGTTAAGTGGGGGTGTATTTCTCATGCCTTTAGAATCACTTTTTCATTTTTTTTGTCATTTACGCTATTTTACCTTTGTCTCACACCTGCAAGTCAAACCATGCACTAACGTTGAAATCTCCAATCTTGAAGAAAGCCTCATACTAACCAAAGAGTGTTATTTGTTGTGTCATTTACATCACATCATTTTTTGGTTTACTTATTGTTTTTCTTTCTGTTACAGAATCTTGAAAGAACTCTGTGTAACCTTTGGCAAGTGCGAATGAACAGATCATTCATAAATATATGTTGCAGTAGTTCACCATCCTCAAATGGCTTACAAGGCGAACGAAGCAAGGACCGAAGGGAAAAAGGGAAATTGTTTAATACGTACATTTGCTGGAAACAGGGAGATTCTCTCATGAGTGAGTGAAATGCTCCGTGGTAAATAACAAATTTCAAGTAATTTTTTCGGAGACAACTAAGGGTTGTTTCTTACAATGAAGTTAGATCATGTTTTAGAGTACTCGCCAGGTTAGTCGAAGTAACTAATTGTTTGTGACAGAGTCACGCCTGTCGAAACATTTATGGTTTTAGGCTTGTTTAGGATCCGCTACAGTAAAGACCCAGATATAACAACATGGTGGATTAAGAACCTACAGCCTCTAGTTTGGCATTTAAAAACCAAGAAATACAAGAACCTGTTGAGCCTGGCAAAGAAAAACAGGTGGTTTATGAAATAATCAACTGAATTATGATGATCAAAATGTGGGACTATAATACATAAATTAACAATTACCTGACTGCTGGATCAGTGTTGTTAAAGCATGTAGTCCTGATAAGCATAATTTTGATTAATGATATTGCAGATAAAGGGCCACACCAACGCTTGTAGTTGATTTTTTTGGTCGACAACAATTAAATCTCCCTTTAAAATTTAAGAACCTATTTAAGAACCTAATTAGCCTGAGTTGTCAGTAACTACCTTAAAATATAAGAACTTGTTTAGCCTGACTTCGAAAAATCTAGGTTCTTATATGAGCGGGAGGTTATTTTCAAGATGAGGCTCTTTAATTTAATTTGATGTTTAGCATAATTTGCATCACTGTTTTCTTACAAAGGTGATATTTCTGATCTATTATTAATTAATTGCGTATTCAGTCACTCTTCGCACGTCATATTTCCCATAGCGGGAACATTTATTTTATTCCCTGTGTAAACAATTGTCCTTACCAATTCACGAACTTGGCGAATCAGTTCTACGTCAAAGCTGTTCTATTGTTCATGACCAATTCTACAGCTTCGATGAGTGAAATTGTAGCTATCTTTGGTGTACCAATCGGTTAGATTTTAGATCTCATTTTAATAACTTGAACACTTTAGCATAATTATTCAGTCGACGTTGAGTCTTAATCCTTCGTTTTATGCCTTGATGAAGCGACAAACTCAAATCCTTGATGTTTCCTCTAGAAACGTAGGGTGATTTTTTTGACACTACGTCATCATTACTATTTATTTTGTTCGGGTACGAGTTGATCCTGCGTCCTCATCACACACTAAGCGGCAACCTGGTGATCAAGATTTTCGCATTAATATTCGTATTTAAAGAGTCGAAATGCATTGAACGTTAGTAGTATAGTAGGGACCGAAATGGAGGTTGTGATGAGACAACTAGGCTACAGTTTAAATAAAAGTGTATTTGTCTGTAAATATCTGTTTGTGTGATGTCTAATTATTTTTAATGGTATTTATCAGGGGCCCCCAATGCGAACATTTTAGCAAAATGCTTGTTTCAGACCTTTTTAAAGGCATATTTGTGTAAGCTAATACAGGTTGAACTGTTCGGCGCTTTAAGCTGAAAATTTTAGGAAACGGAATCTTATCTGCCGAATTTCCGAGCTGCTACTGGCTGTCCGAAAATGCTAGCTGACATTATTTTACACTCTAAACGACATATTCGTCCCTCCGCAAACAATAGGAATTAATCAGTTCCTTTGTTACGAAAGTCTGAGGTGATGTTTCGCCAAAGAAATCTCTAGTTTTCACTGCAATTAGGTCCAAATATCTCAGGCGATTTAGGCCTCCCGAACAGGTATTCCACCGAAACGAACCGTTGGGTGCCCCTGGTTTATGAATCAGTGAGCCGGAAAACGTTTTCTATTGTTTAATAACAATGCGTATCTGCAGTAACAATGAAAGCGGTAGGAAATGGAAGCTTGGGCAAAATAAAATCACAGTTCAATGAGAAGCGAGTTGGCGAAAGCTTTAACGTGCACCAAACAATAGAAACTACGGCAGCCAACCAGAATGCTTCGTCCCAACGAGTTAAGTGGAGGGGGACAGAGAGGAGGAAACCCGGAAGAGGAGGGTACGGGAGGTGTACGGGAGGCGGGAGTACAGGGGGCGGGGGAAATAGGGCGAAATTACGCAACTCTGTGCACTATTTTGCAATCGAAAACGCGCAAAGGGACGGGGTCTACAAAAATAGGGCGGGGACCAGGATTAAAGGGTAGGGGAAGCGGGAGGTTTGAACCCTCCTGTCCCCCTACCCATCCAGCTAAAAAAACCTGCCAAACCAGTTATACCAACCATGACCGCTACAGGTTAAAAACCATTGCTAAACCTCACAAACCGGTCAAACCTGTTGATAAGCTACAAAAAACAGAACATGTCATCATCCTACTTTAATGATATCCCTCCACATTTTATTCATGAGATGCAGACAATAGACTGACGGGGGATGTCGCTTAAGGTTTTGAGGAATCGATTCTGGTCGTTTCTATACATTATGTATAATCCACATATTAATTTAACCATAGTTTGTCAATTTATATATTTTTTTATCTTTGTAATGTAGGCTTAGCAAAGAAGAGCCACCCAGTGGATTTGCTAATAAACCGTTATTACTATTATATTATTATTATTATTATTATTATTATTATTATTATTATTATTATTACTATTATTATTATTACTTAATGACAACTGTTTAAATTCGTCATGACCTACGACACCTGTAATCTCGTGAACGATTGTGAACCGGAAGCAAAATTGCAGTTCTATTGTCGGTGATCCTGTCCTCCTCGCGCCTCCCCCAACAGCACACCCTTTACAAACCCCCAAAAATTAGAGTGAACAAAGTACAGGCCATGGTATACTTGTGTACGTATGTATGGCGTCTGTATGGCGGTACCGTTTCCTTAGGTACCGTTAGGGGCTAAACTTAAATATTTTTGAACATCTCAATTACAAACTTAATTCAAAAATAATTTATTCTGTCACATTCGTAATTTATTAAATAACCAACGATAATAATTTACCATAAATCAGTGTACAATGAACAAAAGGTCCTTGATCACTCGCTAGTGCATATTTTGTGTAACAATTTCAATTCGTAGGTCGGTAAATTATGATCGTCCGGTCATCAGTCGAGAGTCAATTTTAAGTCATCATCGGAGTCAACTTCAAATCGATTCTTGGAAATAATATGATTCACAAGCCTAAGCCTTTTGTAGTCTTACGTTCCTAACTCTCGAATGTCAACCCAAAAATATCCAAAACCGTAACAGTTTTGTCCTTGGATTGATTCTGTACTTGTAGAACCAAAGCGGCTCTCATCACATTTCAGTTAATCTTGCATCTTTTCTTCCCTCTTGGAGTGAACGCTTTTTGCTACAGCTCACGTGCAGCAAGTGAGGTATCTTAGTCCAGTTTGTTGACTGCCAGTCCTCTTGCAATTTCCACAAGCGCTCTTGTTGGTCGTCCTGCCATTAAAAATGATCAAATAAGCTAGATGTGCTATATCACCGAAAAAGGGTATTCTAAAAATGATGAGCAACACATCGTGTTCAGAGAGTTTCCCAAGGGTTGGGGAAATGTACCATTTCTCCTCATTCAGTCAGTTTGTCATGTTTTCGTTTTGTTGATGTGGATGCAATTTCAACTAAATGGTTTGGTAACTTGAAGGTTCCTTATTTTCCTGTCATGCTGTCGAGGCGTACTTTGCTAAACTGGATATTTTTACTTTCCCAAGCAATCTTTTGCCTCACGTATTTGGAGAGGTATACGGTCAGTTGGCATCTTAATCAATCTGTACCTGACATTCCTTTGTTTAGATAAGGAATAGCATTAGCGCTGTTGTCCATCACGCCAGCGATGTCGAAATGAGCCCAGTGTTTGGCTTCAACAAACTCCTACAAAACAGTGTTAGTTTGTTATTGGATTATCAACTTTAGGAAATTTTCGCGACAAAAGTGCTATTTGCGCTGTTGTCCATCTCGCCACTGACGGCGAAATGAGATCAGTGAATTCAAAAACTCCTACAAAAAAACTTGAACGTGTTTTCTTTTAGTATTCGGTTTTGAAGTTTAGGAAATTTTTGCATCCTGCCCCCGCTTTGGCGTGAAAAGAAACAAGGCCCGGTTTGGTGAATCTCGGACACTTCACAAGAAACTAAATCTAGGCGATTGAAAGTAATCATCCCGAGAAAGAGAGTCGTGCATAACTGACCATCTCATTAAAAATGTACTTTAACTTAACTTTAATGAGTCTTATATTGCACAAACCCCCCTCCCCCCTGCAAGCAAACCTACCCCTCCCCCCTGCAAGCAAACCTATCCCTCCCCCCTGCAGGTTTCCCCGCTGAGAAAGTTTATTCATTTACCAAGAGAAATGTTTCCGCCTAAACAAGAATTTATTTCTACTATTTTCTTGGGTGACGTCTCCACTAGTAAGAAATTTAGTAAATAAACCCCTCACGGCAGCTGGTATATCGGAGTATAACGCCTGAGACTGAAAGAATGTCGTCAGATGAGAATTCCACAGCTGCTATCGAACGTTCGCTTCTCGGCCAACTGTTCATTTTTCGGATAATCTTTCAGCATCGGGCATAATCCTCTGATACACCAGCCGCCGTACTTACCACATAGCCGCTGTTTTAAAGATCACGAAACAAGAAGGAAAGAACGAAACACGGCTTAGGGGTATGGAAAAAATTAGGCGGAGCGTTAGTTGGAAGGGAGATGGAGCGTTAGAGCGGCTCAATGAAGAATTAAAGGTACTTCAATACGCTACCTTAAGAAATGCTGCTGCAGTACACGCTCCAGCGGACCTACTTAAAAGGAGAAAATGAGAACACCAAAAACTTCAACTGTATTCCTCGTGAATATGGATGGACAGAGACTGCTGACTGAAAGACAGCACTAGTGCTACGGATGGTTTCATTATGTCTGGAACGTTTCGCCCCTTGGTCTCCTCCAGCATTAGCGTACTGACGGATAGGAGTTTACTGTCTGAACATGAGGAAATCCATCACAGCTGCCATATCTCTAGATCAGCATATGTAGTGTGACACCCGAAATGACACTAATGAAATCATGCGCGACAAAAAAGAGCTTAGGTGCTTTGGATCTAGGAAAAATGACCAAATTTTCATACATTTTTATAGTCTTTAACCCCAAGGAGCAACCACCATCTTAATCAAACATAAATGTCACGAGAATAAAGGAAATGAACACCAAGAAGAAAAGGTATTGATTTTTAAACAAATTCTCCTCATCAGTACCATAGGAAATGTATATGGAGAACAGTGTGGAGAATGTGCAAGCTGATATCAGGGTGTAAAGGGTTAAAAGTTACCAAAATATGTAAAATGACCACGTTTGAGGTCCCTTATGGACATCCTCATCACGCTCTGCATAGTGGGATATAAAATATCAAATCTATAGTCCCGTGTAGTTATATCAAGGATAGGGAACACTTGAGATTGCACATTACCAACTGGCCGCTTTAGAAATAAGTAGAAAACTAGGAATGATACATGTATGTTGAAATCAGCTGAGTGATTTAAATTTATTTCAATCATTTGATGATCGTAATGCTTGCAACTTTGGGACTAATCAATTGAAAATAAGCTGAATAAGTCGGATAAGTCT
The DNA here is from genome assembly GCA_964030785.1 of Siderastrea siderea. Lineage (NCBI taxonomy): Eukaryota > Metazoa > Cnidaria > Anthozoa > Scleractinia > Rhizangiidae > Siderastrea > Siderastrea siderea. Next base: position 53,533,394 of record OZ034968.1, read on the forward strand.
AAAAGTCGGATAATTGCAAAGCTTGTAACGTTACGTGGTATATACTATTCAAAATAGAGACTCTTATACAGGACTTTATTATGTGAGATTTCACGTAAACTTTCTCAAGCTTGTTAACACTACTAATTCGTCTGCTATGCTGCTCTTTCAAGCGCCACACCATTCTTGTAGTTGATTGATTTTCACAATAATTTTTATGTAGTCCCAGCCCCCTCTCATTTTAAAGGTGACGAATAACTAAAATATACAAAGCATGTAAAACTTTCAGCCGCTGGAAATTTCTAGAAGGACGAAAGAACAGCACATTCAAGCTATCCAGGAAAAGGGACCATCTTGGTAAAATTCATAAACGTTTTTGCAATATAACTAAGAGTGGAGTGGACGTGAAGGTTTATCATGCGCGAATGATAACAACTTGACAGATTTACACAGAAACTGGAAATCTGTCAACTTGCTACATTCAAACAGACAGTTCATACACACGCCAAAAAAACTACAGTTCCACTGACTCAGACTAAATTAGTTATGTTTAACCCACTGGAGACCGATCTGAATCGCTGTCCAGGGTGGCTACACCCGGTACCACCTGATCTGGTCTTCCCCCAGAAGGGCCCCCTCCTGGTTTCTCCTGCATCTCTAGACTAGCCGCACTTCCCTGCGACCCACAATTTTGCCCATCATCTGCCTCTTGTGGTCTTTGTGACAGTAGGTTCAATTGACAATCAGATGTAATTAATTCTCGAAAGAGTTCATGTTGGACGCTTTAACAAGTTATGAACCTTAGGTTATTTAAATAACTACAAATAACTGTTTTGTGACTAACATCTCTCATCTAAGGAGAATTTGCTTACTACTTTGGCTGTTGCATAAAGTATAAAATCTCGTCAAATCGCTAACTAAAGGTAGTTGCAAAGACATCAATGAGTACCACACAGAGGAACAGTATTTTTAGTAATAAAAATTTCCCGGATCAGTGAATATTTTAACGAAATGATCAAATGCAAGACTACCCTGACGTTAGTATAGTTTTGACGTCGATATAGCTTACAACTTTGACGTCATTCTTAAACAAAAATAGTACTCTGCTCAAGAAACTAGTTCTCAATGGCCTGCACGCTGACTAGTTCTCAAAGATTGCAAAAGGATTGCAAACATGTCCGTTCTTCGCATTTGCATGTATCACCTTTTTATTAATTTTTTTTTGACACCAAACTACATGCCTTAAGCAGATGCTTTGACTAGATGCCTTTAACTAGATACCTGACAGTGAATCAGTTACCTAAAAATATCTTGAGCTGCAACGGAGCAGCACTCTGGTACAGCCTACAATGTCAAGAAAGGCAAGCGAAATCTCTGAACAAGTTTTCACAGATGTGGAACCACATTTTGAGGAACAACATATTTCGATGGGTCTCCCATCATCGCGATCCTCACTTTTAATGAAAGCGCAGTAATTTTGGAAAGCAGGCTTGGTTTACATTAGGTTCTAGGTAGTAATAGCCTAAGATTTTATTCATAAAAAGTCACAATTCAGCCTACGTGAGCCACACAGCCAGTGTATATGACAGATTTTTTGGTCTGATCGAATCTAAATGGCATCCTGATATGAATATAAAAAAATTGTCGATATTGATTTTCCTTCCCCGCGCTTTTGCCGTTTAAAATGTGACATTTTTCTTCCGGTCATGTTAAAACCCGCGCAAAGGGAGACCTGGGGATAGTCAGGTTGTGACGTCAATTCAGGAATGGAGTCGATGCCAAAACATATACTACAGTTTCTGTAGCATGAAGCAACTTGGAGAATTACCAGTCGCCCGACACTTAATCTCCCTGATTCACAGCGGTCAAACGCAGGACGCGTGCGCAGTTCCTGCCACAATTTTACAAAAGAAAATACAGACAAATGTCGAAAGTTTCCCTTTAACCGCAAAACGTGACGCAATTTCTGAAAACTTAAGCTTTTTACTTTATCATCGTGAAATTTGGTTTATTGGGACATTTTAGGCAATGTTTTCATACGAGCTTCGCGCTCGTATAAGTGTGAACTGATTCAAACTTGAAGGCTCTGAAAAACTGGAATTGACGTTGTTGTTTTGCGTTTGACAGCTGTGTATCTCCCTGATCATTGTACCCAACATGACCGTCTGGGCCCTACATCACGGCAACACGGAAAGGCGCAACAATTTAGAGCAAAACTTCCTCTTTCAAATCGGCACTCTTACTCCCCAAGGATCAAAGAACGCTTTTCATTCAACTAATTTATTCCTGTTTCTACCACGCCATGTTTCCAGCAATAGCGTAGCTCCACCGTTCTACATATAAATCTTGTAAATCAAAATTCTGTTTCTCACTTTCCCAACGACGCAGCACCACAGTTTCTTTGCAAACCAAACCCTTTATTCATAAGCTAATTATTGTTTGAGAGACTAAGCAATGAGATGACAATGAATTTGACAAATCAAGTATGAACTGCGGAAATGAAATCAAATGAGGACTGATCCTTCACCTGGAAGCAACTTGTGTGCTACATACCTCTTTTTCCCTGTATTTCTAATATCAGCCACATCTGACTCAATCTGCTCGGTGTAGTGTTTGTACAAAGGCATCCGCCACATTCTTTCCCCACAATCAAACCCAGCCTACAAAAACAACAAGTCCTTTAATTTCAAACAACAATCATCATGAACATAAATAAAGTTCTTTAAAGGCCCCCGCAAACGAAGAATCATTGCTGCCGAAACATTGCTCCCCAGAATGTTTCTTGGGTGCGCAAACGACTGAGAAACAAGGTTTTCTTGCCGGGCACTGAGAAACGTTTGCGCATGCCCAATTTAGAGCCCGCGTGACCTTTACCGGCTTTACATAGATGAAAGGCGAGACAAAATGGCCCCAACTTACAATGTTGTATCAGTCTCTAGAATTAAGAACTTTTCTTTTGTAAACTGATGCTACACGTAAAAAAAACCCTTTGGCAAGCAAAAGAGCAGAGACAATCCTATTCTTTCCAGTGTAGCTGCAACATGATTTTGAAACATGTTTAAAAACCACACCTCATTGCAAGCACAAAAATGTTAATGGAATTGTACGCAACTTTGGCATATGGTGAACTACGCAGTCATGCGACAAGCTACTGCTGTATTCAGTTTGGTTCAAATTTCACGGACAGGTTACTCTCAGAAAGTAAATACCTGAAAGATTTGATGCCACAATGTAAGGGAGTTGGTAAATACTCCTGTTGCACCTTGTCCCAAGGCAATGTCCATTGCGCCTTTGCATAATAAAATAAAAAATAAAAATGTCAGGAACTGGCAATTTGATCACTGCACACGACCTCAGCTTGCCTGCAGCTTGCCTGCAGCTTGCCTTGACGGCAATAACAAGACCTGTCCAAGAGAAGACAAATAATCTCAAGTCCAGGCGTGCGTTTCTTGAAAGTCCCGAAACTTTTCGAGCCCATTTGGGCAAGATCATTCACACCGAGTCTTGCAAACAAGACGTTTGTAAGCATGAAACTTTGCTAAAAACATGTCAAAATAACAGCCTTGAAGAATGATTGGTTCATGTTTGTACAAATAGCTTATCAGAGCCCAAAAGTTTCTTGTCTTTCTTGTGCTTTCACGAAAAGCACGCTAAGGCATAGAGAGTGCTTGAAAATACCACAACCAAAGAAAACTTTCTAAGCACAAGAGAACAAGAATACTCCTGTACTCGTCCGGTCTGTCATAGTTTTAATTAACTATCCACCTAAAATGAAGTTGGAAAATAAGCAATTTTTAGTCGGGGTATCTGTGAAGGGTCAGTGGAAATGGAAAGACGGAAAATAATGAATGAAGAAGAGGGAGAGACGGGTCACTGACATGTGCATGCTTTTGTTTTTTCTTTTTCTTCTTTTTGCATTCTTACTATTCTCCACTGGTAAATTCTTAAGGAATTCTCAAGACAGTGTGGAGGAATTCAACGACTTTTCAAGAATAACAGTTGATAAAGGAGTTTTCACAGCACAGTCCGGCAGCTCGCAATCATAAACATCGGCCAGCCACTTAGTCGGTTATGACTAAAACAAAACAGGGAATTTTTAATTTATGACCAGTTACCTTCCATGAGAAGCAGGCTTCTTCAAAGCTTAATGACAGCCCTGTTTACAGGGTCTTTTAATACCTTGCAAACCTTGAAGTAGCCTGCGTGCAGACGTCTCCTATTTCCTTTGCTTCAAGGAATTAGGAGATGTCTGGGTGCAGGCTAGCCTTGAAGAAGGAACAATTTTAACTTCTGTAACAGTCAACAGTTACCAGTGAGTGTCGCAACATCAATAATAGCCATGGGTTTAAGTTCGCTAGCATAACAGAGAGCATCAGCAAGGATCAGCCTGCCCTCTGCATCTGTGTTGTCAATCTGCAAGACAACCACAAAACAAAAAGAGAAGATTGATTATTGTTTTATATGAAGCACGTGAGCAGGCTCACTTACTTGTGTGAATATCTACAACCAAAACACCAGCTACTCACACAACTTCCCAAAAAGTGAGCCTATTTGAACTCTATTTAGATTAAAGATCATTTCTGTGATTTCTGATGACTCCAAAGATTTTCAGGTAGACTCTAGAGGCTGATTGCATAAACAAAGTTTAGGCAAGGTTTAAACCATTTTAAGTAACTGAAGGTCAGAACGATTAACAGTTTGTTAGACTCTATATGATCTATGTGCCCTTTGTAGTTGGTTTCTTATAATACAATTATGGCCTGCTTATAAACACGGCTTATGGGGACCCAGTATTAACCTTGATTTAGCATTAAACCAGGTATAACGTAGACTTTGTTAAGCATATCCATCGGTTTTCTTTATGATGAAAATGAATTTGCTTGTCAAAGCAAACAACAAGATGGCCATGTCCCACTAGATCACCACAACCTTTTCCAGCACATAAAAAGAGGGTGATCATCTATAGGGGGATTTAGGGAGGAGCTGAGGGGGCTGCATCCCCCCCCCCTGCCCCCCTTGTCTGGCACTTTTTATCACCAAAATCTGATGAGTGATATTTGACAAAAATACCAAAATCTGCCATCTGAAGCCTCAAACCTTTAGGTCACAGCATCTCAGAGAACCTACTTTTTTCATGGGGTGCAACAATCCCCTCCCTCCCCTCAGGTTGCCAGCCTTGTTTCTGAATTTCCTCTGAGGTGGACCCAGGGGGAGGGTTGAATGGGTTGCAACCCACCCTTTGGGAAGTTTCCAAACTTGTCTGACTCCTCGTGGCTATCGCTTGTTCATTGTTGTTTTATATGCACCTGCCAATTAATTGATTTTTAACTCCCCCCGCCCCTCCTCTGAAAAAATCCTGAATCTGCCCCTATTCCTAGATCCACCCCTGGTGATTCACATATTTCACACTGACTCAGCCCATTCTATCCTTGTTTACCTCTCACTAACCTCAATAGTCTTCCCATTTCTTGCAGTAACAACATCTCCAGGTTTATTAGCACATCCTGATGGCATATTCTCACACAGTGGAATGAGAGCAGTGACATTGATTGGTACTTGAAGCCTTGCTATGGCTTCAAAAGCAGCACTGACTGTAGCAGCTCCACCCATGTCTGCTTTCATTTGTCCCATTCCAGCAGCAGGCTTAATGCTAATACCACCACTGAAAATGAGAACAAAAATGCATCAGAAAATGGAATACTCAGAATGGCATGAACGTTGGACAAAGACAAAAAATTGCATCAGTTGTCAGTTGAAAGCCTCTCAGAACTCAAAGTTAATTGGGAAGTGTTAAATAAGTTACAACAGAGAATAAAATTCACTTGGTAATTTTGACAATTTATTTATAAGAAAAACATACCTGTCAAATGTCACACCTGCAGGGAGAGAAGAAGAAAGGTCAACTGATAAGCTAAGAAACTTTATTCAGTTTGTTGCAACCATGAGGGCCCTTAAATATACTGAGCCTAATGAAAATAAGGAACAGCTATTGTTTTTGACAATTTGCACCAGGTTCGGCGCACGTCAAATTTGACATTTGACCTTGGCCTATGTCACTCAAGCAAGGTTTCTAACCATCATAATTTATATTAAAAATCCAAATTTCCATAAATAAGCTCAGCTCAAGATTTTTTAGACCCAGCTTCATTTGGCAACTTTTTTTGGATTTTTCATCCTAACACAAGCTTTGTGACTGGCACGTTTTAAAGACAAGGATAAAATGCTTACTGCAAAATACAGTCCTTAAAACCTTGTTACCAGGATGTCACAAATGACCACCCATAAACTGATCATGAGGCTACACATGCAAATTTTAGATTTACAGGTGGCATCATCACATCACTAGTAAGTGATGAAAATTGTTCCCTTACTATATTTACCACCTTTACAGGAAAGGCAACAGATACAACAATCTCAAAAAAGTCAACAGAAATTCAATGAGTTGAATTTTTGTGTCTATTAACAGTGCAGGTCAGCTACATTGTAATACCAACAAGTCAAATGGTGGATGTACAGTTTATTTTGTTTGAGAAATTATGCACAGAAAATTGTTGTGAATTAAAATGGTGGTCAAGATATCAAGTTTAAAAAAACTTAAAAAGGCACTTGAAATGAATGATGTTATTTGTGTCTGATTTATTCCAAATGACAAAATAATTCAGGGTCCGAAATTAACTTTTTTATACGAGCGGCAAGTGGCGACTGAAATTTTTTTTTCAGTCGCCAGATGGAAAATTCTGGTCGCCAAAAAGTGTCCGTAAAATTGTTGCTTCACAGCGAAACACGAAGCTCTTAAAGACATTTCTTCGCTCAAAACATAATCTTACCCGTGAACGATCGCAAGAGTCAGACTGCCATGAAAAAAAAGGCGATCGTGTAGCTTACATTGTAGTTGAAAAGGAGTTTTTGTTAAACTGATAGATAGCTCTCTTAGTTTGAAGACTGAACATGACGCCACTTCTTCTGACTGTAAAGCGTTATCGAAAATTTGTAGAGCGTCTCGTTGAATATTCAATGGCGAAAGGAAAGCCTGTGTTTATGCGATGCGCCCACGGTATGGTTGTCTGATGAAACTGCTGAAAACATGGCGGCCGCTAAATGTCGATTACATTGCGTGGATTACAACTGTTGTGGAGGTCATTTAACAGGAATCTTACCTTCGTTTTTGATCTAAATTATTTTCTATGGAGATTAAAAACTTCGAAAAGACAAGGGGTAAGTTTCTGCTGGAAATCAAACACGAATTTTTCCATTTAAAACGAAATTAATTCCTTGAGCGACGGTTCAAAACATTAACAAGGCGCTAAAAGTTAGTTGCCTCCTGGCGACTAGCCTTGAAATTCTGGGCGCCAACACTCAATTTTCAGTCGCATTGGCAACCATCTGGTCGCAATTTCGGACCCTGGAATTACTGACAGAGGTGACTAACTTCTTGCAGTTTATTAAACATCTTGCCTTACCTTTCCCTACAAAAACTAAAGGAGATGAGTCCTTTTTCTCACCACCAAAATACTTCATTTCCAAGAATACGCTGGGTTCAGTTGAACCCTTGCCAACACTGAGAAAAGCACCCATTTTGTTTTCCTCTGCCCAACATTGGTCTCTAATGTGTGAAAAAAGAAAGAATGATTGGTAATGATTGGAATGTTAACAATTCACTTGTTATGAGAATAAAAGAGGGAAAAATGAAAAATTAAATTCTTTTTCACTCAAATAATACACGTAAATGATATTGTTACAGTGCATCCAACAGTCATTTTTAGGATCATGAATACAAATACCCTGTAGAACCTACATTGACTAAAAAGACATTGATTTTCACACAACATATTAAACCATATAAGATGTAAAAAAAATAACAAGGATGCCACTTTCTTTTACTGACACTAAACTTTCAGGAATCAACCTTTTTAGTAGGGGGAAGTGGGGGAGATTGGGGGAGGGGACATATTAGACCAACAAAAATATATTTTGTATCCCCCCATCCCTATGTACATCCCCTTCACCTTTTGGTGTTCATAATTATAAATTGCCTTGTACCTAGCATGCACCGCCACTTGTTCTACATCAGACAGCCGTTCGGTCAGTCTTTCAGCAAACATTGTAGGTGTCATCAAATTTGATGGAGTTTCCATGAGTTCTCTTGCAAAATTCTGTGCTCTAGAAAGAAGCAATCCATCTTGCCAGAGTTTTTGCCACGTCTGCAATTGAGATTTCTCCTCTTTACTGAAAAAAAAAGTTATTGTTAAAAAAGTTATTGTTTCACTTTCATTATCACAAGGCTGAAGTTTATGACCTGTGAATGAGACAATCTAGTAAACTTGCTCTGAAAACTTAATACACACTTAATTGCAACAGTATAAAGTAATGTGAGCTGACGTCAGTTTATTTTTGACATATCTGAAAGATACCTGTCATTATATCTGCTTTTAGCAAAACAATAGATAGTGTTTTCTGCACGCTCTGATTGGCTACTCAAACTTGGCTATTGTCTGCTATTCACCTCTCAGCATTTTTCTGGATTTCACGCAAGGTTTCCCTTGTTTCTCAGAAAAAAGGAACTATTAAGTGTACATTATCCAATGGATTGGTGAGGCCACGTCGTGACTTGGCAAATATCCACCACTATTCACCTCCACTACGGTGAATGATAATAATAATTTTAACTACTGAGCATGTGTTGCAAGTGTATCATATTATTCTTAGGGAAACTGGCTACAGGAGAATTTTGATTGACCATAAATGTATGCACCAAAAGTGGAAAGAGGCCATGTGCACACTAAAAATTAATGAGGGTTAAGCTGTCTTTACAGGCTACATAGAGATACCAATGTGCTGAAGTTGAAATTGAAGTCATTTAAAATACACCATCATAATGACAGCAAGTTTTGAAGATGGAGTAATACCTCCGTAGATCACTTTCTTTGATGTGCTCATGAAGTTGAAGGTCCACTTGTAACTTTTTGGAAGCCTTCAGGTTATCGTAGCTGAAAAGGGCAAGAGCTGCTCCCTCGGCTGCCGCTGTGAACCAAGTAAATACAATAATGTATTCATTGGAATGAACTGTAGGATCTGACACAATGGTGAGATGAATTATCCTTTGTACACTATTCAAATAGTTCTAATAAATGAAAACACGACTATCATTAGGTTGAAGGACTTCCGTTCAGTGAGCAAAATGTTGTATAGGGAAGGGCCATAATATTTTTATTACCTAAAAGGAGGATACACCCCTTAGGGGTGTCGTACACATTATCAACTAAAGATCAAGGAAGCTATGCACATCCTTTAGGAACAGCCATGATTGAATATGCAAGTTAAACATCTTAATTTATCTTTGTCACACTAGCATGTTTGTATTCATTATTTTAAACTTTTTGGTATGTGTATTTTTCTCTTTTCACTTTTCCTTTCATTTTCATGCCTTTATCATTAATCATTACTAGTTTTTATCACACTGTTTAGTAAACTTATTTATTGCACATTCATTCTCACTTATGACTAGCAACTGACGATGGATGATGTTTCATCCAAAACATGTTAACTTTATAAGCTGAGAAAAAAGTTATTTCAAAACCAGATCACTGACAAATTAACTGGAATTTTTGACCCGGAAAACAAGAAATAACTGGTGCTAAAGTAGATGGCAATGTAACCTGAACTATTGTATGAGGTTGCAATAATCTACCATCTTGAAGAGACAAAGTGGCAAAATATTGTAAACTATAAACTTTACTTATTATACGCTCCCAAAATTATATTATATTAAGCAGTATTTTTAGAGAAAGTTTTCTACCTTTAGGGTCTGAAAATGTATCTACTTCAGCTGTCTGTACCCCACAGTCTCTGAGGACCTGAATACCAACTGTAAAAACAAATGGAGGTACTTAGTGGGCAAAGCTGTGTGTTAAGTCCAATTCAAAGCAGGTGGATACATGTTGCGTGATGGGGGGTCCAGAACTGTGGGACTAATATAAGCTGTGTGGAGAAAGCACTAGTAAGGGTGGAATAAAACTTCTTCACTTTGAGAGAAATAATTACTAGATAAACTCAAGGGAACTTAATTGGCACATGGTACCATGCCCAGGAATGCCTCACACCTAGACTGCTCTAAGATCTCTGCTGCTCACCGCTCAAATATTGCGCTCGCTATTTTTGCTTTTGTCCGGCACGGATTTTAGAGCAAAAGAGAGACTGCTCACAGTCTACCTCACACCAGTAAGAAGACACATTCAGGTGGAAAAAAAGTACCAGCATGTTAATGTCAGTGGTAAAGCACCAGCTAGCATACTAAAGTCTTTGGACATTAGTAAACCAATCTCCAGAGCCTGTCTGGCAAATGAACTACAGCAGTCATCTTTTTACAGTAAAAAAACTCCTTACTATCCCCGGGTAAAACAACCTCCCTGCTCACTCGGGGTAGGAAGGGTGGGAATAAAAAATAATGAACTAACATTAACACGACTGGACCTTAAACTCATGGAAGATGCAGAAGATTAACTACAACTCTTTGAAAAATGAGGTCTTAACTGGTAAGTCATGTGAACCGACCTGTTAATCATGAATGGGAAATAAACTTTGAGTTTCCCCAAAATGAAACAACCCCTGTATTAATTCTATGTGTAACATTATGCAGGGCAGTTAATTCATGATGCTACAGAAACAACCACAGGGAGACAGTCTTATTACATAGAAAATGCAGTCAATATTATTTTCACCTCCTGATGCTTGTCTAAGATTGCCACTTCTCTGGCATTCTTCACTTGTCTCAGTGTTTGATTCTATGTCTTTCTTGCCCAAACCAACAACTACAACACATGGGTAATCCTGACAGTAAAAAGAAAATGTTTTAGTGAGTTGGTTTTGTTGTCAAGAGTGAGAGCTGGTCGCTCACTAATAAATAATTTAATTTAACAAAACAGCTTTGGTTGATGTCTGTTATACACAATAATTTCTTGAAAGCACTGTGCTCAGTGTTCTAGTACTAGGCAACAATTTAAAAAAGTTCTGACTCCAAAATTAGTTATTTTTCTATACGTTGACTATTAAAGTACTTTGGCTACAAATGTCGTGGACTGAAAAATTAGTGTCAGATGAAAGGCAAATGAGGAGTTGGCAGCAGAAAAAAAGTAATTCTGTTCTGTTGAGGTTATTACCCACGTAGACTTACGGGCCGATTACATGAGCCAGGCTGGCTCGGTCTCTTCTCAGCCCAGTATTACTTGTTAGAGGTTGTCGTGTGAAAAGATGGCTACATCAAAGAGAATGAAGTGACTTTACTTTTGCTAATCCATTATTTTGGTGTATCATTTTCAGTTTTACGTAGCTTAATGGACTGATAAAGCTTTATGTGTTATATAGAAAGAGAAATACCATATTTCCTCGAGTAATAGCCAGGGGCGATTATTCTTTTTTTCGTACCAAAAGGGGGCGATTATAAGAGGGGTGGGGGGGGGGGGGAGGCGATTAAACGAGGGGGGTGATTATTTCAAATAATGCGGGAAGTTGTGCCATAACTATTTTTACTTTATTTTCTCATTTAAAATAATCACATCGTGCAAACTGAACAGGTGGGGCATTCTAAGTGTTCTCAACTTGAGTAGTTTTTAATGTCAATATCTTCAGAATAAAGGACTGAAACGTAAAATACCTGGACATAACGATTGAAAAAACTATCACAATACCTGTGCTTTTGTAAATTATCTGTTGTATATAATGACGAAATAAAAAAGCTTGTATCCTGTCCAATTGGATATTCATGGTGTAAATTTTTAACTTGACGGGGGGCAGTGAAAGAAAGGGGAGATATAGGGTGAGGGGTTGATTATTAGAAGATGATGGTAAGGGCTAGGAGAGTGGGAGGAGGGGATTATTCAAGGGGAGTGAGGGGGGTGGGGGGCAATTATTCGAGGGAGGCGATTATTCCAAATAATCCCACCAAAGAGGGGCGATTATTCGAGGGGGGCGATTAATCGAGGAAATACGGTATCGATCCTCTGGTGAAACCAGTTTGCTCATGTACATGTAACTGGCCCCATATATTTAGAGACATCAGTGCACAAAGGTGGACAAATAGCCCAGATGAGTTCTACTCAGTTGTTTTGGAGAACACATCACAGTGTAAACATCCTCTTGGATATCTAGATGTCATAGTAAGACAGAGGCTATTATATTATGGATCTTGAGCTACAAGGTAGATATATTAATAGAGAATAAAGACATATACAGACCTTATCAATACCAAAGTAAGTTTTTGATTTCCCGATCTTCCCCTTAAATCCAGACCTAACCATGACAATAATAATAATAATCAGAAATTAGCTTCATATGAAAACTGTAAGGAAAATAATGAAGATGCCAAAATAAACAGCAGAAACTGAATTAAGAAATTTCATAAAGTTACACCAGCAACACTCGCAACCCTACAATACTAAGCTGATATATGGACACACCTAATTATTAAGCCATAATTAAGGTGTTTCTGTTGCTGGACTATTGGCTGATACTTGCCCACAATTTGATGTGATCAAAGCAACCATTAGGCCAAGAACTGACACTTCAAAGTTTACAGTCGAAATACTTAGCACGTTCCGCTTATTATTTGGGAATGACTTTCATTAATCGGGAATAGATTGCATTACTGGAATCAAAATTCCACTTGCAAATTGAATATTGTAAATATAAAATATGTTCCAAAAGTAGACTTGTTCCAAATAAGGAATGCTGATTGGTTTATTATTGACATCTGGCGAATGTTCACATGCAAGTAGCAGACTGTTGGCTGCTTGACGTATATGACCTGATTTGTGTTCACTCAACAAAATGTTAATCGCAAGTACTTCTATCCGTGAAGAAATAGTCTGCTGTTATAAAACTGTGAAGAATAATAAAACAAGTGTGCTGTAGATGCACAAGAAAGGTTCCTGAAAATTGAGAAAAATCCCCTGTAAGGTCAAACCGACTGAAACGAACAGCCACCAATGGTTTCGAATTTGGCGTGCGAACCTTTGGCTCATGTAAGTAACAACCCAATCAACATTTTGTTACTTCGAATGCGTCTACCATTGGAAGATTTCAATCTTCAATTTAAAAATGGAATTTTGATTCTAATAATGCAATCCGTTCCCGGGTAATGAAAATCATTCGTAAATAATGAGCAGAACACGCTGAGTATTTTGACTATAAGAGCATCAAATTATCACGTTGATATACTCAAGTGGAAGCACTGACTAAATGTTTTCCTACAACAAATCACTGAAACTAGCATTGATTCATTTATAGCTCATAAGTTTGACCTTTGATTTTATTTTAATTTTGGCAGAAGGTTCAATTAAAACAAATAAGTTCTAGTTATCTGGGAATTTTTGCAGAACTATGGACCTTATCATCTGAAAGCGTCTTTTTTCAATTTCAGCCAATCAGACTCAAAGAAAATTTAGCAGTCAACTATAATATTTTACAGTACGATCGGGGGGAGGGGCAGGCAGGGAGGGTACAGGAGCAAGGAGTCAAGAAAAAGCTCCAGGGTCAGAAACTGAAAGAGAATGGGAAATAGCATTTGCAAGATGTCTGGAAAACGTAGATCAAATATAGTGCAATGTCAAAACCCAAAGAGGCGCGAAGCGTCGAAACGGGGGCCTGGTACAGAGAGTAGAACCCTTTAGCCCAAAGAACCCAACCCAACCCCCCCACCCCACCCCTAATCCCACTACAACGTTCCAAATCAAGCAATTTACAAAAAGGTGAATTACACATGAATCATAATCGATGATTCCTCTCCTTACAGTTTTATCATTTCTTTTAGCCTTCCCGCTGTTCTTGAGTTGAACTTTTTGGCAGCATCAGTAAAGAGGGTCTCCACATCCGCCTTCCCCTCGTTTGTATCGCTTTCGCTTTCGAAGACCCCTAAGACAACTCCGCGATCGATGACGGCCTGGAGGGGTTTAAATGGAAAAAGAAACATTAAAGAATAATTCTTTAGTTATAAACATCTCTTAATTTTGACTAACCTTGGAGCAAAGTGCCCTCACTGTAGGCGAAAAACACCGCGAAGAGCGACAGACCGTCAAAAGAGAAGCAGCAGCCATTTTGATTTTGAAACATTGGGGTCCAGACTCCCCTGGAGCGAAGGGAGTATTGGGCTACAGGGCCTTGTTACAGTGACTTGGGTAGGCACTTGGGTATCCCTTAGGGTACCCCGTGTTTTGGGTACACCCGTACCCAAGTCCCAAGGAGAGCAAGGACAGTAAAGGAGAGCAAACCCCAATATGTTTTGCATGATTTTTGCAAGATACACCACAGGCGGCCCAAACTCACGTTAAGAGGTGTAATGTAATTTACATTCTTACCTTCGGTGAGGCGGAACGTGACCTTTGAGCGAGCCGGTGTCGCGTTACAGGTGACCGTTAAAAGAGACGTTGTATGAGAATTAAAATACTGAGGTCTGCGAACGCTAAATAACGATAAATTTGAACTTTTGTCCAATACAATGAATAAAAAATACTTACCTTTGATGTATTCCTTTGTGTTTTGCCGTGTATTCATCGTTTTAGTGGATTTTAGGCTTCATTGCGTTACCACTGTAACTCCCTTCATAATGTGGTAATTCTGCCTACCCTGGGCATCCGCGTCCAAATTGACCATAATTTTTATAGTGACTTTATATGTGACAATTGGCTTTTCAAAGTGATACAAACGCGAGCAAAATTTCAACTGTGGGATTAATGTTTCTATTTTATTTTATTTTTTCAAAATGAAGAATAAATTAAGTGAGCTTTTTTAATTGAGTTAAACTGAAGTGTTTTTTACCTAGAAAAGTTCGCGAATAAAATCATTGACAGTATTATAAGATGTCCTCTCTGACTGAAAAGTATTTAAAGGCGTGTTTTTGTCACTGCGAGAAATTATTAGCAAGATTATTCAAATATTGTTTGCCAACTGGAAATGTTGATAAAGCCTTTCAGAAATCTGTATCCGGACTACACAGAGCTGCACGTAGGCTATGAAAAGAGTATTACACTCTAGAAACATTCTCAGTTACCAATTTATTTGTGGCTGGAAGATGGTGACCTCTCTCATCAGTTAGAACTGGCCTTGTCGAAAGCTATACTTACGACCCGGGGGGGGGGGGCACTCAGCAGAACAGTTGGGTAGGGAGGTGCGGCCCGGGTGTTTAAAACCTGACCTGTTTAAAACACAAATCTCTGATTTTGCTGCCGTGTTTAAAACAGAATTCCAGACATTTAACCCAACTTCATACCCTCTTTAGACTCTTTACGGCTAGAATGGACTAGTTCAGTCAGAGACTGTTTGAGAGTTTCTTATGCTGTACGTTGGCAAACTGGTAAAAATTCGGCTTTTGGTGAGGTTTCTGTACGTCCCCGTTAGGGTCATATAAGGGAATAACCCCGGGACTCATGACCATTAACATTATCAGTTAGATCCCGTGCCCGCCATCACTTCGTCAGTTTAAATGTATTTTATTCAAGATATAGAAAACTTAATTTTTCCATTAAGGAGGCATAAACAGAAGACTGTATTTGAACTGTGCCTTAGGACTGTTTTCGTCGGATATCAAGAAGCAAGATTAAAAGGGAAATTCAGACAATGAAAGCTAGCAGCTTTCCCTTATGTCCGGCCCGAAAAGTTACCGGGACTTTCGAGAAACGGGACCCCAGATCATCCAGATGCCATACCTATGAAACTTCGGTGATTTATGACTAAAAAATGTGATGTGAATTAGTTTTGGTGGGAACAAGACTGATAAACTGCGGTTTCCGCTATGGCCGGACGCCAATCTCCGTTTATTCTCCGTCCTCCTTTCCCCTCCTTTATCAGTGTATTGTTTGTGATCATTGTTACAATATTTCCGCGGGAAAAAGTTTACCGCCATTTTTTTTTCTCACAATTGTCACTCGCAGTACACCACTTGGACAAAGTCACTACAAGTTCTGTTGGTTTAACTGTTTGGCGAGTCACCGATCATATTTTATTGAACTTCTAAGTATTTAAAGTTCAGTTATTGTGGAAATTTTGTTATTTAAAACAAATGGAAGGCCACATGGAGAAAATCAAGTCGGAGAATGATTTTGACAGCAAGTCGTTCATTGTGGAAAGCTCTGAAGCGAGGAGAATTTTTGCAATGAATTCTCGCGAAGAAAAAAAGACTTGAAAAGGTGCGAAAGAACCTGGAAAAACAGAGGGCAATCGAAGAAAAACGACTTCTGAAGGATCAAAAGGATGCTGTAATTCGTTTTTTTAGAAAACGAAATTCAGGAGCAAAAGTTGGTGCTTTCAACAAATTGACAACGGGCAGCGTTTCGCAGCCACGGATGGCGTCGCAAGAGCAATTGTCTTCAAGGTCAGGAAATTGGGACCCGCAAGTCGACCCGAAAAACTTGAGAGCCGATAAAAATTATCAACACAATGGAATGCATTGTCGGAGAGCTGACATCGGTTACAATCACATTGCGTCCAATTCTTTCAGTGTTTTTCCAGACGTGCAAAATATTTTGGCAAGCGAAGGAAATTTTGCACAACGAAGCCGAAGTTGGTCAAATCAAGAAAGAGCCAATCTTCGTTTTTCGCACAAGGTTGGAAACGACAGTATCAAAGGAAAAAAGCCAAAAGGTTCAGCTCAGCCGCAGAAGAGTTTGATTCATAAAAATTTCACAGAGGAATTTGAAAGCGAAACAAAGCGGAAAGAAACATCTCTGTCTGATGTTCTGCCTCCGGTCATTTTGCCGCCATTGCACTCACAGAAAAATAAAACGCTCAAAGAAAAACGGCGAGGATCTTTGAGAAAGAAGGAGCAGGTCAAAAAAGAAGAACTGTGGGATGGTTTAGAAGATTGCCGTTATATTAGAACATATCTAAAGAAAAAGTGATGACAGAGATTAACAAACGGCTTAAATTTGCCGGACGACGGTCAAGCATCTTGTTTTAGTTGTTTTGCAATGAGCTGCGGTGAGAATTTGATACCTCACCATCCCTTACTTAATGACTTTAAATGTTTTAAGCACTAACTTCATTCAATACCGATAAAAACGATTTGGTATTCCTAATTATCTTAATAAAAACTCATCTTGTTTGTTTTTTGAGGTCAGTTCTTAGCTCGTACTGTAAAGTGCATTTTTCACATTTTTTATTTCACATTTGCTCAAAATATTGCAGAAACTTCAAGTATCCTCATGCACATAAAATACCATCTACAGTGATCCATTTCCGCCAATGCCTAAAGCACGCAAAAGCAGTACTGCTGTTAACTGCACAGGAAAATGGGCAGAAAAAAGAAACGACCATGCCAACAGCGTTTTATACATTGTTCCCCAGAAACGTTACTTCCTTTGCTGTTCTGAACGCGATCTGATAGAGCCCCTTTTTCACCGGTTTTTTTTTCTTTTTTTTTTGCACGGATGTTGAACTTTGACGTGCAAGGTTTGAAGTAGTCCGTCTTTTAATGGACATGCCTTTAACGAAACGAGTGGACTTATTGATTGTAGGAGGCTTGTGAAATTGTGGCTCGGGCTGTAAACTGGGAGCTGATCCTCTATTTATCAAGTCATTAGTAACTTACTGGCTGCCGAGTCCCGGATTTTCCTAGCCCTACACAAACTGGAAAGCATCGAAGAGGACTAGACACTATTTATCCGAAGGCTTGGCTATACTAGGAGACAATGCTGTTGGAACATTGTGGCGGAAACAAATGTTTCCCAGATTAAAAGCTGGAGAAACACCCCCTTTTTGACTAAGTCAAAAACACTGTTGCTTTCCAGACGCAAACTTTGCTTGGTAGACATATGTTCCAATTTATATCCACAGAGGAGACAATGACAACAAACCCGGTAATGTTTCCCCAAACAGTGTTTCCTAGTTTACATACTCAAAAACTTCCCTGGGTGTGTGTGTATGTGGGGGGGGGGGGGGGGGGGGGTTGGGCTTTAGGGAGTCAGGAAGGCCGCGTAGTTGACGTCGAATTAACAGGGCAAGACGCTTGCTTTGCGGCTTATGAAGAACGAAGCATAAAAGAAAAGCCAAACACATCACGAGCGTTAGTGGACGTGTTGAGACACACACGTGAAAATAGTTATCATATTAAAACTGAGAATCAATCTTACGAATGCATACTTTACTTTCTTGTTGAGTAAAAAAGGAGTACTTCATTTAATTTTACACCCAATCAGTCTAACCAACCTATTCGAAAATGTCTAGGCTCTTTTTGTCACACCAGAAACTCATTATGAGTTTCTAGTCACACTTAGTATGAAATTTAAAATGTTCCCTGCCATCATGTGTTCAATGTTATGTTTTCTCTCAGTTTCCTCGTTACGGCAAATCCTGCCACTCACTACACACCGCCTCTGTTTACAGCTTGCTAGCTGACTGAAGCAAGGGATCTTCAATGCCAAGTCAGATTAGTTCACCAGTGTGAACTTCGTACGATGACTCTCCGTCTTTGGTATTTAGTTTAACCAAACTTCCTCGTTTGGGGACATTACTACCTTGGGCCCATTCAAATAACAAGCTGCAAAATAAAGAAAGAAAAAGTTGATTACTTCACACAATTCACGGATACCCAAATGCAACGTATCTAATCAGAGGATCTTTTTTGTGCCCTTAAATACACTGGGACACTTCACTCTAGTCTACAGGTGTCCCAAGTCCCAATCGAACCACAGGAAGTCCACGTCGAGCACAAGGAGGATAACGGGAACTACGAAAACTAGTTCCTCTGTATGGATGATGGTACATCGCAGGGTTCCAAGCATTTTGCAACGATTGTCTAACGTTCTTGCTACTTATTTATACCCCTGGGTGGAAAGAAAATATGGAGCAAAGTTTCTGGTCTTAGGACACTTGAGGACAGAGAACAGAACCACCCGGGGAGTATGTAAAACTTGCAATGGACACATACCCACAGCAACAACCCCGGTCACTTTGTGCTACTGAAAGCACTTGGTCAGACTACGATTAAAAACTCACTTTCATTTCTTTCTTCGGATTTCGAAACTTTGTTTACCACTTGAGCCCTCGCAAGGGCTCAAGTGACGACCTTGCAAAACGTCGGCTGTTTTCTCAGGTTATCCCCAAGCGAAATTTTAAGCCTTAATTTTGAGAAGAAGACTGTTTATTTAAACTGCAATTTTCCTGTTTAATCACATTTAATGGTCCGCCACTATTACACCAGAACGGATACAATGAAATCTTCCACTCAAGAGCTTTAGAATGTAGTGTGTGAGCACATAGGTTCGAAATCCTAAGAAAAAA
Organism: Siderastrea siderea; assembly: GCA_964030785.1. Lineage (NCBI taxonomy): Eukaryota > Metazoa > Cnidaria > Anthozoa > Scleractinia > Rhizangiidae > Siderastrea > Siderastrea siderea. Next base: position 53,552,639 of record OZ034968.1, read on the forward strand.
GTTATAAGTACCTCTTTAACAGTTTTATTGTTATACAGCCATTTCTTCCAGTCGCTACCTCGTACCCCGATTGTCTCGAATCCCGGATATTTTTCTCCAGTTTCCCTTTCATGTTTGACACAGTGGGGATCTAATTCGGTAGCTGGAAAGGTATCTGTTTGCAGGCTAACAATTCAGAGACAAACAGTTATATTTGCAAAACTTGAGAACAGTACATCTTTGACAACTTTTTAAAAATTTTGTACTGCACGTAACCATCAGTTGGAAGTAGTTGCCAAGGGTTCTCAACTTACTTTGCAACATACTCTAAAGGTGTCCATTGCGCGAAATCAGCATTAGGCATGCCCTTCCTGTTCCCTGGGGTATCCAGAGTCATACTGCAGAGAGATCAACAACATTTGCTTCAGCATCAAGCATGTTAAATTAGTCGTAGAAGTTGAGGAAAGTCTTTCATCAGAAACCACACTAAGGATGAGAAAAGGCAGTTTCTTACAGGAGTTGTTGCTAAAAATAATGGCACGTAATGTCCTAAACCTAATGCAGCCAATGTTTGACTGAGTTAGAGTACTAAAATGGAATAAGAATAGTCGTACTCTGTTCCTCAGAACCTGGGAATGAGCGGAAATGTGTAAGTTATGTAAACAAAGGTAAGAGCAAAGAAGGATTTTGGCTTCTTCTGGTGGCGAAACTTGACAGACAGTCTTCTTGTACTACAGACAAATAAATTGATTTTACATGTAAATTATTCGGTTTTATAGTTGGCATGATATCTCAGGTTTTGCTGACTTAAGCCATGTAAAAATGTGAATTAATTGAACTGTGAGCAGCAGTTTAGAACTGAAAACATCACAATCAATTCTGTGGAAACAGAAAGCTCCATCAGGCATACTGGTTTTACTGTAAGATCATGGTAAGCCCTGGGCTTACATGTATACAACAGTGCTATGGTTTTTCAGTTTGCAAGCACAAAAGATTGTGGCACTAAACCGTTACTGTACTGAATTTAGGGTAACTATTAATATTTCAAAAACTGAATAACATGTATAGGAGACGTGGAATGCTTAAATTTAGGATGGAATAAAACTAAGAACATGGTCAGCATGCGTGAATCAAAATGGCGACTGGTTACTATTCATTTGCACTGCATCGAGTGCAACACACTCATATTGTCATATTCTACACACACCTGAACAGCTCTTTTGCAGTGTGCGCTACACAAGCCCATGTAAAGCACCCATGTTGCAATCAACTAATTTATTATTATTTTTAAATGCATGGACAGGGTGGAGTGTACTCTGGGAGCAATTTATGATACAAGTTTCATTCTGATGGTGAGGCTTTAAGTAGAGTTCTCACTCGGATGTACTTCATCACATGATGCTCAACTCTTGACTTACGGTAAGATGGCAAGAACTGATGCATCTTTAGGAAGTCCTCCATTTTCTTCTGCAAGCCCTTTCACCAACTGGTGAACTGCAGCCTTTGCCATTCCATAACCCAACATTCCTTAAATGAAGGATAAATACCATTTAGTACCATGCTGACAAAGCCTGTATAAGCATATTCTGTAATTACCGACATAAATCTAACATTTAACTCTTCAAATTTGTTAAATCCAATACAGTATAGAAAATATTTAAAACACACACGATCATAGATGCTTATTAGGATCAATGACGAATGTTTTGAAAAATTTAAGCAAAACCAGCATTTGGCACTTTCTAAGTACTTTTTTTTAAGTGACTGATGTATAACGGGTCTAAACATGTGATAGAATTGATCACCAGATCGTAGGAAATTCATACCCTCTGTGGCCTCTAGCTCTCAGATTTTGTCTTTATGTATATTATTTACAGCAATATTTATACAGGAGCATCCAGTTTAGCATAGCTAGTTTACATGGAATCCTGATATAACACAAATTTACAAGCAACATAAATGTACTAGACTAAACTAAACATATGGGTTATAACTACAAATAAAATTTATCAACAATAGTAGGTGTTATTGCTTAAGATGGCATTTAAGCTTAATCTTAAATCCGTTAACCTCCTTTATTTTATTTGGCTGATCTTTTGAGGCAAAGCATTCTGTGTGCAAGAACCATTTATTCTGAAACTTCCCTGATACTTAGTAGTTTTTGCAAGTGGAAGGCACAGCAGATAATGTGAATTTATTCTCAGTGAAAGAAGCAAGAGCCTAAGAGATTTGTGTAAGGCCCTGTTCCTCAACAAGGATAGATGCGTACTCACCTTTTTTCCCTATAATTATTTGAATGGCATAAGGTGCTTTGTAACCTCACCTGGTGTACCTCCTAGTGAGGGCTGGGCTCCAGTCAGTGTCAGTAAACCATTGCTAAAAAGGAAGAACAAGGTATCGTATGGGTTGAGATTAGTTTAAATAACTTTGAAATACTCACCAACAGCTATTCCTGTGGTATTGCATAGACATGTACTGAAAATTTACAACAGGTGCTCATTAAGTTCACTCCTTTTATCCCACACAATTTCAGAATTGCCTTGTGTGTTCATTTACCTACTGTACATACATATGTATGCATGTACAGTATTCTTGATAACCAGATATGCAGGGAGAAATATTACAAGGCCACACTCACGGTCCCTGTTTGAAAAGTTATGTCACCCTCAAAAGTAACCATCCCCCTAAAAGAAGTGGCCACTTCAAACAAGTTACTGCTCAAAAGCATTAAAATAAATGAAAGCTATAGGCTATCAACTGCACTGTCCATTACTACAAATGTTTAAGAGTATTCCTCACCACTGTAATTTAGGTCGTGAAACCATTTGATATTTATTCCACCTTGCTGGTATTGCCCACTGTATACAAGTAGTTCTGAAGCTCACTGAGATAATTTGATGTCATTATTTATATGCCTAAATATATATACACATATGTAATACAAACACCTTACTTTCACTCAGCATAGTTCAACACTATCAGCACAAACCTTTAGAGATACACATATTTTAAATTTTATGGTTTGAACTCTGTTCACTTAGAAAATAACAAGCTTCAGTAACCTCTGGAGCTGTACTTTCCTGTGGTGCTGTTATGTATTATTTGAGATTACTGTAGGTAGTTCTAGCTTTTGAGTATGTGGACGAAATCTTAAAAAGCTGACCATTCAGCTGATTTAGCTCTTGCAGAGTACTTTCCTGTGGTGATGCTTATTATGGTATGGTTCTAATCTTTGCTTCTGGGCCAGGAATAAAATCCTTTTGGAAAAGTAAAGGTGCAGTGATCATTCAACAGAAAGCTAGCAAGCAGTGATTTCCTAAGGTGCTGTTTATTAAGATGTACAAGGTGGTTCTGACTTTTAAGTGTGTAAATAAAATTCAGCATACATGATCAACAAGTTACTGCTGTGTTGTAAGGTTTTCGATGTCCACTTAGATGTGCTAACTTACTTTTTCAAGTGTTTGGATGCAATGCTGGCAGCTATGAGGGATGTCCACACACTCTGCTTAAACATCAAGTCAGCATTCTTGACCACAGCTGCAGAAAATGTTTAAGACAATGAGAAATTCAATGCAAAAGTCAATGCAATATAACAGGATATATTTTCAAAGCCAGGAAAGTCATAGAACAAATCAAATAAATATCTGACAGTAAACTGCGTAGTTTGACTTTCGACACACACCTCATGTGAAAAGAAGAACATGTTGCCCCGAGCCGGAAATGCTCAGGCAACATTTTCTTCTTTTCACATGAGGCGTATGTCAAAAGTCAAACTACACAGTTCACTGTCAGTTATTTATTTATAAAGTCAATGCAGAAAATGAAAAAGTCATCCCTTTTTTCATAGTGGGCTACAGTGTACATCTACAGCTACCCCCCCCCCCCCCCCCACCTCTGGATAGAATGTTAGTCTACTACCCAATACATGTAATTTTAATACATTCTGCTAGTATCCATTTCATTTATATGGCTGGCTGGACTCACACTCTCTAGAGAGACACAATCTGTGAATAGGGAGCACAATTAAGGTTATTGTTCTCTACAAGGAAACAATATGACATATGATAACCCTGGGGGGGCACGGTGGTGTAGTGGTTAGCGCATTGGACTTCAGATCTGAAGGTTGGTGGTTTGACACCCAGCCCATGCCATCTTGTTGTTTCCTTAGACAAGATACTTTGCCCAACATTGCCTCTCTATCTCTACCCAGGTGTATAAATGGGTACCGGCGACATACTGCTGGGGGGTGACCCTGCAATGGTCTTGATATGTGGGCCTCCTTGGCCCGAGTGCGACTTTATCCTTTATGAAGAAACAACATTATGGCAGTTTTTTCTGAGCCACATGAAGAGCGAGACATGAGTGTGGAGTGCAAGACGAGGGGAAAGACAAAAATAACGCCTGTGGACAGTCTATTGTTTTACTTCTTCCAAAGTTTGACCGTTCATCTGGTGAATGGTAATAATACTGAATGGTCAATTTATACCACGTGCCAGTGGTGTTGATTGAAATAACTGTTGGATGCTGCTTGTAACGCCACAGTCTACCGATCATGTTACTTTCACAGATAACGACGTTACTATGTCCAGCGGCTATAAACTCAACAAACCAAACACAACTGAGCCAAAAAAAACCTCAAAAACCGAACACAAACCAACCCACCCACATGACCGCATAAAGACAAATTTTAAACAGGTCTAAAGAATATGATATATATTCTTCACTCCAGCATTGTAGCTGGAGACCACAGCTAAAGGTCAACTATGCGACAGACACGTTGGAATTTGACAGGTTTGCATTAACGGTAAAACCGTTCCCAACGGATTATCACATTGTTTAATTTTTGCTTCCGCTTTCCTAATGCAATCATCTCCTTTTAGTTCCATCAAAATGCTCAAAGTTGTTTCCGTGTTCTGATTTGTTTCAAAAAGCTGGTAGTGGAGAGAAAAGAAGAGTTAAATTTTCAAATCAGATGACGATGGAATACAGTTTGGGGAAAACTATCAAATTCCCACAGCACTGAGGTATGATGTCATGCATTTGCCCAATCAATATTAATTTGGCTAACAGATTGAGTTTCATTTTGAATATTTCATTCTTCATTTAAAAAGTGGATTACTAAATCGAATAATTAAATCAACATTGCATATAATCAACTTCAAATTTTTATTCTATGAGGGTATTGTTTGACCTGGCTCGACTGTTAAATAATTATGACAAGATCTATTTGACCCTGCTTCTTCCCATATGGAACTGGTACCACTGATGTCTGGTCTGGAAAACATATTATGCGCTAGTGCAACAGAAATGTGACGTGTTTCCTGCAAATAATTGAAAGGCTTTTTGATTTGTTATTTTGAAAACACTTCTGTCAATCAAGACTGGTGGGCGGAAGAGCTTGAACAGTAGTGTTATTTTCCCTCCACTCCTCGTCTTGCACTTCACGCTCATGTCTCGCGCTCACGTTTCGCTCTTCGAGCAGCTCAGAAATAATGACTCCCTCAGCTTAATAACACCTATTCTATGCAGGCTATGCTGGCAGCACCCTGAAAGCTAGACAGCCTTCAATTCAAATCAATGACATCAAGTTGATAGTTTGATGTGACAAACAACTACATGTGGTCAGACCAATGCACCTCCATGGTCAGGTCTATGGCAGCTGGGAAGAGGGAGAAAATGTGGACTGAGGTTTGTGGCCTAGGGAAACAACACATAAGCCAGGTACCAGGCCATTTATAAACTACCAACCTGCAGATCAAGGATCTGATCTACTAACTGCTTTACCAATGTGCCTCCATGAGCTATGGCATGCACACACAAATAATTAATTATATAATTATTATATCAGTTATATATACAAGCAGGTGCATATAATTATTATATCAGTTATATATACTGCATATCATGCAGGATCAACTACACTCACCTTTGCTCTTGGCACTTCCACCAGCCCAACCACCTGCAACACATATTATTGCATCAAGTTTGTTACCATCAAGGAGGGCATCAACCTTAGGCTGGACCTAGAAAAAAGTATAGAAAAATTTATACAATAGTTATTAAATTCCTTGAGCGTTCATATACATGTATAATGTCAAGGCAACTCATATTACAAGGAAAATAATAGTAACATCCCAACAAGGGTCTAACTTGGTAAATGAAAACTTAACATCTTGGGTGTGAAAAGTCAAGTACATAAGAAAACACCAGTTGGTTAGCTGCCTTGCAGATAAGCCACATGCTGAGAGTCTAGAAGATCAAATTTTGTAAAACACTTTTTTTTACAGGACCATTTTACAGTCAAGCATTGTGAAAGCTTACATTAACTTTTCTTTAATGAGAATGAACGTAACTTTGTTTGTACTAACAGTTAATGAAACCCAACTGTATGTTGGAGTCACAGAGCCTTCCATGCAATTTTTTCTGCAGACTCAAGCACATGATGGTTATCTCTTTGAAACTTATCTACCAGCATTTTTGTCTTTAAAGATGTTTCTTTGGACTCTTTGGTGAAACTTCCAAATTCAACAAGATCTAACAAGGAAAGAATGCTGATATGTAACAGCCTTGCATCCACTAAGTGGTGAGGCCTACCTGCCACCAATATCACTATTATTCTAGTATCTCTTCTCTTCGAATATATCTTTCAAATCTGATTTAAAATATGTAACTTAGTTCCACCTTTGCTTTATCTCGTTAATGATCAATATTCTTAACCTTAAGTGCCATGGGCCATTCTCAGTAGCCCATGCATAAACACCAAGAAGTGCCAGGGCCACTATGAGTGGCCTTCAAACTAACATGAAATTTTATTGGCTGGTGATAACAAAGGGAAGAGTTAGGACCAATGAAGTTTACTCTGCTATCGAGTTGTTTGGATAGTTACATTAAGCATTCACCTGAAAGTCATGTGATCAACAAGTTCAGAGTTTCGGCATCTTGTGTGAAAGAGAAGAGAAATATATAGCCAACATATTTTTGCTGCAAAGCATTTGATGTCCAAATATGCTTGTTTTTAAAACAGAACTGACCACAAAAACTTTTGAATTGTGATTTTCAGCATCGCAATATTCTTCAATAGTGCTTTGTTTTGCTGTGGCTTTATTAATGTTAAATGACAAAAATTTGTATTAATTTCAACTTGTGATGTTGCCACCGTGCTGGAACATGCGAGTGGTAAAGAAGATGGATATGAATCAAGGCACGTTGCTTACTGCTTCATATTTTGGATTACACTGAGAGATCAAATGACTTTTGTGAACATACATGCCTCATGGGCAGCTGAGACTGAAATACAAAGGTACAGTGAGAACACTGAAATACAAAGGTACCATGAGGAGACTGAAATACAAAGGTACAGTAAGGAGATTTATTTGACATGTTTCTTTGTGAATGAAGCAAACATGACAACCTTGATTTGTATGACACTGGTGTACTGAAACCCATCAGAATTGTGGCACTTCTAGGGTTCAAACTGCTTATCGCAATGAACAGACAAACTAACAGATTAATAAATAAATCAATAGGGGCTGTTGAATACTTAGCCAGGGAAAGGTTGCCAAATGGGTCTACAAAAGCAACTTGTTCAGCATCTCCAGTACCTCTTCATTCTGCTCAGTCCACGACTCCGTTTTGGTAACAACGACATTTGCATGTGCTTCTTCATTAGGAAACAAGTCCACTGATGCAACCCACTATAAAATTAAAACCAGAACCCTTTATAAATTACAGTACACCCACAGGAAGCCCAGATGCATTGTAAGTGGAGTTCATTTAAAAATAGAAAAGGGTGAAAATATATGTAATAGCATGAAATAAATCTTTACTTCACGAAATAAATCTTGTTTACTTCTGCTTATTGTGTCCTGTTTAATTAATTTCCGGTTGATCTTGCACCGCTCTCTTTAAATTACGCAATCGCTTGTTAGCGTCGCTGCTTATATAACCCGTTAAGCCTAAGGTTTGCAGAGATTTATTACAGACTAACCGGTGATAAAAGAATCGAGATATCTTGAAATAAATCGTGCCTACCTTCAGCTCAATGTTCCCCTGTTCGTCCTGGCTGGTTTAAATGACAATTTGTGGCTTTTTTCAATCGGAGGTAGCTCCCACTAAAGAAGAATTAAAGGCTGGTGACCCGGCCAATGAACCATCTTCACGCGAAGCGCAATAAATTCCCAAATAATGGATGGATCCGCTCCAAATTGTGATCAGCTGAACCATGGATTACGTGGTTTTCTGTATATTGCGCGCTGGCTCTCAAAACCCATCGCAACTGCCCGAGAATCCCTCATTTATCTACCTAAACTTGACCTTTTCGCTTCATCATGAACCGTGACTCCGATGGGTAGGCTACGGGATTTGAATACTCAAGCTTAGCGACCGCGTCCGCTTGACAAAATAGCACTGGCTACGGGAGGGACGGTACTATTACCGCAAATGGTAATCCGTAGCTATCCTGGCCGGCTAAACTATGATGCAATGCGTTGACTAGTTCTAACATCCTTGCACTAGACATACTTACTTCGTCCCAAATTACAACATCGACATTGTTCACTCTTTCACAAATCCTCGCATCACTTGTAGCACGATTGATTAACTGTTCTGACGGTAGGTCTGCAGCACCAAGACTATAGTGAGAGTGCACCGTAGACGCGACGCCAGGATCGTAGACTTGACGAGCAATTCCACTAGAACAAACTACGTGTACTCTCAAACCATGTTGCTTACAATCTTCTCCAATCGCGTTCACTACTCGAGATTTCCCTGTTCCCGCTTGACCGGTGACAAGAAGGTTGTGGCCACTCCTGGCAAACTGGAAAACTTCACCTTGCTCAGGAGTTAGGTTTTCAGACATGTGCCGACAATTCTGGAATTACAAACTCTACTAAAAATAATAAATACTCTTACAGTTGGCGATGCCTAGTTGACCAGATAGAGGTGACAAAACCACATGTTTTGCTTTTCGCGGGGTTTCAAATAACTGTTCGCGCATTCCGTTTCCGGTCAAATCCAATGGAGCGGACCCTCCCACCATACGGATCAACCCAGCGGTAATAATACCGTCCCTCCTGTAGCCAGTGCTATTTTGTCGAGCGGACGCGGTCGCTAAGCTTGAGTATTCAAATCCCGTAGCCTACCCATCGGAGTCATGGTTCATGACGAAGCGAAAAGGTCAAGTTTAGGTAGATAAATGAGGGATTCTCTGGCAGTTGCGATGGGTTTTGAGAGCCAGCGCGCAATATACAGAAAACCACGTAATCCATGGTTCAGCTGATCGCAATTTGGAGCGGATCCGTCCATTATTCGGGAAATGATGACGAACAGGGGAACATTGAGCTGAAGGTAGGCACGATTTATTTCAAGATATCTCGATTCTTTTATCACCGGTTAGTCTGTAATAAATCTCTGCAAACCTTAGGCTTAACGGGTTATATAAGCAGTGACGCTAACAAGCGATTGCGTAATTTAAAGAGAGCGGTGCAAGATTTACCAGAAATTAATTAAACAGGACACAATAAGCAGAAGTAAACAAGATTTATTTCGTGAAGTAAAGATTTATTTCATGCTATTACATATATTTTCACCCTTTTCTATTTTTAAATGAACTCCACTTACAACGCGTCTGGGCTGCCTGTGGTACACCATACAGTACAGTCGAACCTCGATTATCCGGACATCGATTATCCGGACTTTTCGATTACCCAGACTTTTTCTCTGGTCCCGTTTTTTTCATGAATATTAATGACCTTAGATGTTAAAAACTTTAGGAGGTAAAAAAATTCAGAAACTATGTTAAAAGTCAGGAAAATTGCGTTTAAAACAGCGCATTACACGCTCCGCTTTCGAAAGATCGAGCGCTCGGAGACAAAGAGAGACAAGAAGCATTCTAATGCGTTCAGCTGAATTTTGATTGGTTCAGTATTGTTTTGTTGCTAAGGGAATGTCATGCTTGATCAGTTGTCTCATTAATATTCATATTTTCGATTATCCGGACTCTCGATTATCCGGACTATTTACCCTAGTCCCACCGAGTCCGGATAATCGAGGTTCGACTGTATATTGTATTTGTTACTGCCACTGGTTTTTTAGCCTGTCTTGAGTATAGGATGACCAAAAAAAAAACCTTCCAAGTTCAATTATTCATGACCCTATGCACTCCAGGTGAAGAGGACAAGACTGGTGTGCTCCATGATGCACTACCCACCCCCCCTCAGGCTCCTCCCCCCCTCCCCCCTTAGTTCCCTCCCTACCCATGTTGTTAAGATCAGACTTTCACTGTTCTTATCTGAGAGGTCACTGACTCATTGAAATTGACATCAGTCAAGAAAAGTTTGCTTAATTTTATCAACTGATATTGGAAAATCTACGACCAGTCAATAGGTACAAGTGAAATTATTTTTATTTTATTGCATGGTTCCAGAAAATATCCATATCTACCCCACAGATGGTCATGGATGGTCATGAGGGGGTGGAGAGTCTCAATACCTAAAATTCTAAAAGAAAAGTATGAAGCTACACTGGAATTTCCAGAGGGGTGGGGATTCAAACCAACAAACCGTCTGTGGAAAGGGTATGGATATAGTCTGGAATCAATCGTTCATTTTATTGGTTCGCAAGTAAAGGCTGGTTCACACTTGTGACATAAGCATAAGCATAAACATAAGCATAAGCATAAGAAAGCGTAAGTGTGAACGGTAGTGACATAAGCATAAGCATAAGCATAAGAAAAAGGAAACTTTTCCTTTTTCTTATGCTTATGCTTTTGTCGCGTGATCGCGAGTGTGAACCGGGACAACATAAGCATGAGCATAAGCATAACGAAACAGCAGTATTTGACGTCAGCAGAAATTCAAGCGAAAACAGTTCCCAATCCTGCTCTGATTAGCTGTTTCAAACTGGCGTCTTCTTCTTTAAACACGCTGTATTGTTAACTACCTGAACTACCTGAAATAAATTTCTTGGTCCACCAGTCGCATTTCAAGCACAAGATTGTGATAATCTTCTTGTTGTTTTCTCTTCGTGAAGATTTCTCTTACCCAACAGGACTGCCATCTTTTTTTCAGGTTGTGCTTCTTTCCGCCGTCGACGATTACGGTGCAGTAACATCAAAAGGAGCGCTTCTTCGTTTTCTTCTTCGTCCACCATTTTGAAATTACAACTCGTCTCATTCCCCCAGGATTATAAATCTGAAGCCCAAGGTGCCTTCGTATGTCGCTTTCTTATGCTTATGTCATAAGTGTGAACATTCTTATGCTTAGGCTTATGTTTATGCTTATGCTTATGTCACAAGTGTGAACCAGCCTTAAAAGTTAAATTTAAAAAACACAGTTGAAACGTACTACATGCAGGCCTGGGTTAATCTTTCGTACTTTTTATGTAGATTTATCTTCCATTTGATGCGAAATGCAAGCTGCGTATTTTGCTTTCTACACTGAGTAAAATAATTTCGCAATAGGCTCATGCAAGCCTACCATCACAAAAGAAAAAGAAAATCCATAAAAATGCAAAATAAGCTTAAGTATTTAAGACTTAAGCTTAAGCTTAAAATTAAAAGAAAACGAAAATCTGTTTTCCGAAATCGCCAGCCAAGCCTTTACATTAACAGTTAACACTTTAAAGTGTAAGACTTGTGTATGGAGTGTTCCTAGCTAACAAGGAAACCTCCAAAAATAGAACTTGAGAACTGTATGCAGATGATGGCAAGCTCAATTGGCAATCCTTTGCAATTTGAGCTTGATCACGGCTGAGCCCTGGAAGAACACTTTAATTTCGCGCAATTTAAAAAAGGAGTGGTAAAGATATTAGATCGTAAAGATTAATAATGTTATTATATTCTGCTTACCCAATCTTTGGACTTGAAATACGACACACAGGTCGCTCCGAGAGCACCCTTGCCGCCATACACCAAAACTCTAGATGCAGCCATCTTTGAAATCATTCCACGTGGGGAAGACTCCTTACCCCCTCCTGGGGCATGTTATAAACTCGCCCGCAAATTTATACTTACCGGGGCTGCCACGTCCATGAAGAAACATTCTTACACCGTTCAAAATAGAGGACTTGATTGGTTATACATAGTTCAACAAACGGTGTTTTGTATTTTTTATGCTTCGATCCAGTTTTTGTCATTAAATTTTGATTCTAGCGTATTGCAGAACAGACATGAATTGCCACATGGTATCCCAGTCCGGGGGGAGTAGAGTACAGAATAACCCCTCCCTCGAGAGGTTTGTTTCGTTTTTGACATTGATTGAAATGCAAATGAGTCACTCGAAGGTTTTACTACGATAGCCTCTAAGCCAAGCGAAGGTTGTTTACAATTCTCTAGCTCTGGGAACCCTGTAATATTATGTCCAGAAAGTTACAGAAGAAGTGAACCGAGGAGTCTCATCGATGTGTGTGGAAGGGTTGGCCGTTTTGTCGTTTTTCTCTGGCCTAACAACGAATCTTTGACGCCGCGCGCGCCATCATGAAGAAGACAGTGTTCGCAGTTTTCATCATTCTGTCGCTTTTGTGGCTTGCATCAGGAGTTGAGGCTTCATTAATCTGCCCGCCAAGATGTGGCTGTGAAAGTAGAGATAAAGGCTATTACATCGTGAACTGCGCCAACCTTGGATTAAAAAAGCCAGTGAATCCAAACGATCTTCCTGCGAACACACTCCAATTGTGAGTACGAGCAAGTCGGCGGTGACAGCTAGTGTACTGTATTTTGATAAGCTTCTTTATTCATCTCTTTGCTTTACATAGTATAACGTTTTTTCATGTTTCCAAGCGGCTGTGGTGATTTCCAGTTTTACAAATCCCAGTTTGTATTTTTGTATGCTTATAAATGCTGTCTTTGAGTATAATCGCAAAATAATTCATGTGTTGATTTTTGCTTGTCTTTCTTTACAGGGATCTCTCTGGTAATGCGATAGAAACCATCGGTAATAATGCCTTCAAAGCGAAAAATCTAACAAAGTTTAAAAGACTGTAAGTTCAAACTCTGCACTAGTTAATGTGTGAAAAGTCAGTTCATTAGTTAGGCGGACGTGCATGCACAAAGTGATCCTTTATTTCACCGGGTACCATGTTCATTGTTCAATTTGTTATGCATCTCAGTGGTTTTCAAAGTGTTCAACACACATGAAGTGCGTTCAACAGAGAGCAATATCATGTTTTAACAAAAATTGTATCGCCACATGCAAGTCCACTTAAACATTTCTGCGTCTATAAAATCGATTTCACGTGGTTCGTGCTTGCTTTTATTCGAAAGGAATGTTTCATTTCCTTCCGATCTGCATTTAGGCGTTCCTCAGCTCTGCGCTTCGTCTTGAAACTAAAGTAATCTCATAGTGATCAGACTCCTGTATTGTTTTTTTTTTTTAATTTGAATATACTTTGAAAACAATCATGCTTTATTTGGCAACCATTTCCTTTATCACTTATTTCCCTTCCCCAAGTGTAGTGAACCGAAAATTGAACTCATCAATCGACAAAAGGACTGTGTTTAATCCCGCTCATTTACGAGTCCCTGTTTCCCTCGATTGTGCTTACCTTTACCCTTTGCAGTATTTATTTAAGCTTACATACTTTGTATGTACTTCCGATGTGAATTAGCTAGGGGCCCGAAGTTGTTATTCGAAAATTCTTATCTGTTTTAATTTGTTTTGTTTCAGAATTTTGTCGGGCAATGGCCTCAAGATGATTGAACCCAATGCATTTTCCGGATTAAATAAGTTAACAAAGATGTAAGTTCATTTGGTTCTGTTTGTTTGGCTTCGCCCGGACTGGGATTAAAACATTTTAAAAGAATCGCGACTAGAATTTTTTCTTTTCTGGAAGCATTGGTGTAGATTTTTTGAGGAAATCGAATTAACGTCTTCGTTTCTCCCTTTTTTTTCATATTTCCTAGATTCTTTGATTTTTAATTCCAGTTTGCTTTTTATGGATTGGTTACAAGATTTATTTTCATGCTCCTAGCTGCATTAATGAAATAATTGAGTCATTGTTTTCAGTCAGATGTTCTCCAAGATAAAGTAATCCTGCCAGGGTGGGTAATTAAGTGGGTGTGGGTTTAGGAGATGGGGTTTTAATTTGAATAGTCTTGCAGGCTGGAATTTTCAAGATCTGATAGTTTCAGCACATTGTGTAGAATTCGAAACTTGGCTTGCTAAAGGGCAAAAGGAAGAATACATGTGGCCTTATCCCAAAATTAAGATAATCAATTAATGTTTCCGTAGCAATGTGATAAATGTAAAAAAAATCCTTGGTCAAAGCAGCTGCTTAAAACCTTTGATTTGTAATTATTTAGCTATTAGTGAAGATGAGGTGGTAGTCCAACCTCTGTGACTTGTTTTCACATGTCATGGTTTAGTAATTTTTGTGAGGTGTAAAACAAATGCGAAAATAATTTACCCAGCAATGCTAAGCTTATGTGGGGGGATGGAGACCCGGCCATGCAGATATGAGCATTTCTTTGATTTGTTTTTCCATCCCCTTCCTTGGGCATTTGACTTTCACATTTCTGACCAGCATTTCCTTGAAAGGGAAGTAAATCATTATTAAAGTGAGTTTGAGCATTTCACCCAATTTGTTTCCCCTGTGGTATTTTGCTAACGAATTCTTCAGAACATTATGTGTATTTTTACCTAAGTGCCCCACATCTCTCTGGGACCCCTCTCATGACCTTTACATCTGTTCCAGCGCCATCCTGAAGTGGTGTCTTCTATGATCTATCTCTGTGTTTTTTCGGCACAGTACCACTTAAAAGTACCACACTTTTTCTGCTGTTTTGTTTTTAATACAGCACTGCTCAAAAGTAAGTTACCACCCTCTTCTGCTGAGCAGTAGCAACAGGTCCTTTGCTTGTTTCACCTGCTATTCACTTTGGATCGGCATGTGTTACAGGTCAAACTCCAATTCAAGTTAATTTAATTTTAAATAGGTCATCCTTTTTAATTCCCCTTTACACCTTTGCCTTAATCTTGTCCGATCCAGCCTGTGCAGCGCTCGGGAGATAAGAAAGGCTCTGCCAATACTCTTGTCCTAACCCCCACGGTGTGGGGGGATAAGTGAGGCTTTACTTTGTGCGCATAACTCGAAGTCGCTAATAACCTGCCACAGGGCTGTGTCCCCCCTATTACGCCATACTGTTGTTGTTTATTTTGCCGTGTCACGGTCACGGCTTGCGTTACATCCTTGTATCAGTGTTAAAATTATATTATGCGGAACAGTGACATTAACCTGGGTTATTATTTCCAATCCGAGAGAGACAATACTAGTTACCAAACTTACTCATTAATTTATATGAAAACAGTCAAGGGTAGTTTGCAACAATCACTTTGATAGCTCAGAGGATTGACTAACAGACTTCAGATCAGAAGGTTGTGAGTTCAAATCATGGAAGGGGTAAATTGAATTAAAAAATAAGAGAAAACTGAATTTGATATATGTAGTGTGAAAGGGTACATAGAATAAAAGGAGTAAGGGTAGGCGTGAACAAGTACCGGTAAGGGGGAGGTTGGAATAAAAGGGAGGTGGGGTAGAAAAGTCATGCCCCTATTTATTAAGCATACCCCTTGAAACCCCTGCAAATGGAAAATGACTTAGGTTGCTGAGGAATAACTTAGGTTGACAAAAATCAACCTACAGTGCAGGTTAAAAAAACACCCTGAATTTAAATTTGACCTGTAACACATACACTTGTGAAGGCCGAGGATGGTTTAGTCTGGATTTGTATACATTTTGCCTCATGGTGAAATTTCTGTGATTCTCCCTCAGCTGTTATTTTATTAAAAATTATGAATATATGAAATTCATATATTTGAACTGCGGAATGAAGAGATAAATGCAAAGAAGATCCTTGCAGTTATTAACGCAACTTATGCAGTTGTGAAAGGAAAGCCTGAAAAAATCAGGCTTGCCGGGATTCAAACCCTGACCTCTGCGATACCGGTGCAGCGCTCTAACCAATTGAGCTAACAAGCCAACTGGGAGCTCCCAGTTGGCTTGTTAGCTCAATTGGGAGCTTGTTAGCTCAACTGGGAGCTCCCAGTTGGCTTGTTAGCTCAATTGGTTAGAGCGCTGCACCGGTATCGCAGAGGTCAGGGTTCGAATCCCGGCAAGCCTGATTTTTTCAGGCTTTCCTTTCGCAACTGCATAAGTTACGTTAATAACTGCAAGGATCTTCTTTGCATTTATCTGTTATTTTATTGTTGCTGCAGGCAACATGACTGTATGTGACATGTACATGTACCTGTTTATTGCCTTGTTTATTTTAATGGTTATTATGTATAATTCTAAGTTAATTATTAATTATTTTAGTATACTGTTGATTGGTGAACAGTTACGTGTAGTCTTGATACAGTTGCAGCTCTTTCTAGACTGGTAGTTAATTGACATTTTTTTTTCTTATTTCAGTGACCTTAGTCAAAACAAATTAACTTCTCTTCCTGGAGATGTCTTTAGAAAGCTGAGAAATATTAGAAATATGTAAGTCCCTTTAATACATGTAATTTAGGTTACTTAAATGTGCACTGCCAAAATTAATTCATAGTTGATTTTTTTTTTCACCTTACACTAACCATTTTCATGTGCCATTTGTTCACACTTAGCTTTCTGGTTCCTTCAACAAAAAATAGAGAGGCTATGTTTAGCACTTTCTCATGTCTTTGACTGTACTTACACGAATTGAGCAAGAAGGTTTCGAGAGGTATTGGAGTGCTATCTAAAATTAGATATTATGTAAATAGAAACATATTACATCAATTATATTATTCAATTATCTACCCCTTCCTCACCTATGGTTTATCAATATGGGGCAATTCTTATGGTACTACTCTTAAAACCTTAATAACTCTTCAAAAGAGAGCTATACGTACTATAACTTTTTCAAAACCAGATGAACACTCTGAGCCTCTTTTTAAGGAATTAGAGATCCTTAAATTAACTGATCTTGTTACCCTTTACAATGCACTCCTCATGTATCACTATTGCTATAATCTTCTTCCATCTTCCTTTGAAAATTTCTTTCAAACAGTAGCATCTGTACACTCATACAATACTAGGCATGCTTCTAAATCGACCTATTACATCAATACCATCAAAACAAACTATGGTAAATTCAACATTCGCTTTGCAGCTGGAAAAGTTTGGAATCACCTTGACGAAAGCATTAAATACCTCCCCCTTCAAACGTTTAAAAACAAAGTCAAGCTAAACATCTTACAGTCTTACTGTTTATGAGTTTTCAACTGGTATTTGTTTATTTATTTTATTTATTTATTTATTTATTTTTATTTATTTATTTCTTTATTTCTTCTTTTCGTCTCTTTTTTATTGACTAATTAATTGCTTTCACCAAGCTTTAGTGCCAACCTACCTCCTGTACTTAAACATTACTTAGTTTTACTCAGCTCGATTAGCTTTATAGTTATCCTGAGTAAACATTACCTCTTTCAAGGCTGTGCTCTAAGAAAAATTTCAGGCTAGGGTGCCCAGCCCTGGAGGTTGGTCGCCCCAAAAATCAATTAATTGGTTAATTAATTAATTAATTAATTAATTAACCATGAAATTCAAAATTAAATTATGGAAGGAAATAAGCGAGCTTTTTGGTGTACTATTCTGTATAATTTTTAATGTCATAAATATCAGCACTTAAGTATGTGATTTAGACCACAAAATGAATAATACAAACAACAAAACTGTTCAAACGCTATGTCTTATGGGAAATGTAATTTGTTTTCACAATATTAATTAATAACCTATTAAACCTTTAACTGTAATATTAGATTTACCTTTCAATTTAATGCATTATGGCCATTGACAAAAATTAGGCATTTGACACTCACAGGTGCTTTTAAGGTAATTTATACCAATTATAAAAGCTTGTTGATTGTTTATGCCATAACTAATAGTTTCTTAAAAAATAAAGTTTCTAGACTGGCTTATACAGTTTTTATGAAAGATGTTAAGGGCAAAATCGGGAAAACTGTGCGTTGTGCTGTTTTTCTTAGTTTTCGGTTGAAATTAAATCTTCACGCAGCTTCCTGTTAAAAGTCACATGTCATTCATTGAGGTGTCAAACCATCCCGTACTGCAGGTCGTTTCAAATTTCCATTTCACTCCTTCGGTTTCATTGTTTCCCTATCAAGTTTTACAAAACAGACAGACTAGGATGCAACAATTTCAAACGCAGAACTTTCCTTCTTCAGCGTTTCGTCTGACTATCGTAAACTTCATCAGTATGAGTATCTCCGGCAAGTTTATGCCAAAAATGTCAGCTATTTGGCGACCGTAAACCACACATTATTTTGCCGGACAACAAGGGAACTTGTGAAATATTTTACTTTGGGAAAGGCGTAAACATTTTCGCAGCCCGGGGCCACGGTTTAAATGCGGGCTCAGTATCATGGCTACCGTTTTGAAAAATCACCTTAATGTCCTGCCGGTCTCGAATCATCGAATCATTGGTTATGCCGGGGAATTTCGCTAAAGCCAAGGAGTTTCGCTAAAGCCAAGGAAATACTATTATTTCGAATTTTCTGTCCTGTATTATCATTGAGATTTTTGATAAAGACGAGCCTTTATTTGGTCGGACACAGATAGAGTGCGTAGCACGTTCTTCGTTGGCGATCCCGAATTTACTAGACTGCGTTGTCACGAAATTGAAAACAGCGGTGAACTGAGCTATTTCTAAAAGAAAAACTACATTTCCTAATTCTTTTCTGTAGTTGTTTACTGTTATGAAGTTTATTATGTTATTTTGTGCAAACGAAAGGAAACAATCTGTCGTTTTCGGCGAAAAAAACACAGCATGAATCAATAATATTAATTGAAAACAAAGGCAAACAGAAACCGCACAATAAATTAGCATAAACGTGACGAAGACTTTCAATTTTAACGCGCTGAGCTGTCAACCTGTCACCAACTTCGGAAACACTAAAACAAACTTCAAATAGGCTATTCAAAGATAAAAATATCCAGACGCTTTAAGAAACGGCAGAGTTCCGTGCGGCTTGTTCAGCTTGCCACTTGCTACTCAAGCGGCGCTTCAGAGGATTACGTTACGTGTTAAAACATCTGGAACGAACTTTGAGCGTCAAGTCGTGTGCGAATGTTTCGGGAAATATTTTTTCAGCTATGCTTTCCTTAAGGTCAGGAGATCATTAACCAACACCATGTGTAAGAATTTTTCGTCATCTTTACTGCACACGAGACTACGCGCAGTAGAGTGCCCGCCCGGGCGACCAACAATTTTCATCAGTCGCCCGAAGCCAAAAGTTGGTCGCCTGAGGCGACCGGGCGCCGCTAGAGCACAGCCTTGCCTTTTTTTTGTGTTAATATATTATATTGTAAAGTTTAACTTTTTGGTAATAAAGCTTGTTGTTGTTGGAAGCTGAGAACATTTTTTGTCATACTGGTGACTGTCTTATATTATGGTTATATCTACATTGCAGAGATCTGTCAGTGAACCATTTGTTTGAGCTGAATAAAACTCAGTTTAATGGGTGCAAGAATCTTAAAATCATGTAAGTTGAAGCGACAAGTTACGTGCTTGTATTCATATTATCTAGAAGGAAAAAAACAAAATTGATGTCAATCTATAGTGTACGTGTACTTGCTCAGTCAACTGAGCTTGAACATGTTACATACAAACCTGTTGCCATGGTTTGGACCATCTGATGTGTCATTGGAGTCTCATATTTAGTACATCCTTGTAACTTATATGCAGTCAACATAAACTGATACAACTTAAGAGTGGTTTGCTGTAAGAACCGACTAAGGGTGTGCAAGATAGAAAAATCCGATTTTCAAAATCTGCCAGGATAAAGGCTTTGGTGAACTAGTTCTAAAAATATAAGTTTCGGGTCGTTTAGATTTTTATTTATTTTTTAGTGAATATTTTCGTATTTTGCCCTTCGCGGCAGTCAAAATCAACGCCAAAATCGGGACTTTTCCAGAAACTCCTGTTCAAATATCGAAAGCGTCCTAAAAAAGATTAACCCGGGGAGTTAAAAGATCTTGTTTCTTCTGTTTATTAGCAGTGTCAAAGTTTCATGAAAATCAAACTTGAATTTTTTACGAAATTTTATAATTTATACCCAACAACGGTCGTTACCGACAACCCAATTTAGGCTAAATTCAAGGCTCAAAAAAGCACTCTGGTACATGGCTTTACACAACGAGACTATACTCCGGGAAAGAGCAATCACTTCAACTAAACATCAGCCGAAAAACATTTTGGGACAAACGAAACGGCGAATTTTGAGAGCGCTTTGAAAACAGGCTACTTCAGTGATATGAGCGACCCTTTGACCTTTCATGTCAACGGAAATCAACACACAGCAGCTCTTAAAATGTGACTTTCCTTCGCCAGAATATGAGTTTGCTTGTTTTTCTAGAATGTTTTCAAGTAGAGGAAACCAGGATTTTGAATTTGGAGTCCTTTGTTTCCAATATTGAGCGATGTTGGGCAATTTAGAGAAGTATGTTATGAAATTGACCTACTTTGTTTATCACCGAATTATACATTCAAAGTCTGTTTACGATGTGACTGCGGAATCAATAACGAAGTAAAAAACTGATTCATGAAATGTTTAGGAAGTAACTCTTACCTAATTAAGTGAGCTTGTCCTGGCTGGAAACTGCAACTTTCATTGCAAAACACATAGCGAGATCGCCGAGCCATGTTGCACGTGAGTTGTCAAATGTTTCTACAGTGCGGCCGAAGTTCCCTATGTTAACGATTAACCAGATTTTAGGCCCGCATAGCGTGCAGTCGGAAACAACACTATGGTGGCGAACGCTGTGCTTGATAAGCAAAAAAGTAGGGGAAAAAAAGGAAAAAGAGAGCTTTTATTACATATATACTTATTATTATATTTATTTTTTACGTCCAAACTGGTGACACGTACTACTAAGCAAGTTCACCCAACATCGGTGGTCTATTTAAACAATAGAGTTCTTCTGTTGATGGCACTACCGTGTGATAGGTTGTTCGAGGAAATTTGATGTTCACAACAAATGTTAGCCTAAGAACGTAGTTCAAAGGCTTATAATTATGCAGTTTGCACATCAAATTTCCCAGGGAACCTATCACACATAGGGCCTGAGACATAATCCTTCTATCGTTTTTATTGTCCAACGCTAAATTTTGAGCGAGAATTGCCAATATGCGTTGATAGGTGCCACTGAGGAGAGACAGTATCGCGTCACGTCATCGATTTCGACCAAAGGGAGCGCGCTAAAATTTAGCGTTGTAGTATGAAAGGTTAGAGTCTTGTTGAACAAGCGTCTGACGCGCAGTAGACACAAAATTCGTTCAATTCCATTCGCTCCAGAAGGCTCTTCAAACTCCTATTCTTAGTGAAACATACTTTTAGTAAATAAAACACATGAAAACACACAATTCAGTGTCTTTCTCTAGTTTTCGATGAAACAGCACCCACTTCCCTTGACTGGTTCCGCTACAGCAGAAGGTGCTGTGATTTCTGCCTTGCATGGGATACATATGTGCACACGCCATAATACTCACAAACAGCCTTTAGCACGGCTGTTCTCAGCCTTTTCTTGCTGCCTTCCCTATGCATGTCGCACAGGTTTTAAAATTTAAGTGCTTCCTCCGGTACTTTTCTACTTTTCTACTGTCCTTACCCTCTTCCCCCTACCCTTGGTTGCATAACTCAACAATGGACTTGGCTGCATTTTATTCAGTTCTTTGCTAAGAGTCTTTAATTAGAAGGTCTAATGCCCGCTAAGGAAGAAAGATATTGCACCTTAAGCTTTGCGAGAAATACATCTGCCCAAGCCAAAATACTAAAAAAACAGTCCTAAGCATGGGTATGCTTAGCATTTTCACGCTGCATTTCTTATTCAAGTCGCACAAGTTCAGGTCAGTGTTGTAAGCGATGGCGTGCTATAACTGTGCAAGCTTGATCTAATACAATCTATCGGGTATAGAACTTTTGCTTCTCTAGCGCAACACTATCACTTAAACACTTACCACGAAGTAAAAAGCCAATTTGCCTATCAGAGTGACGCAGCTTATAAATTATTCTTGAAGAGAACGAGAACAACTTATCCATCGTGCAGTGAGGAACTAGTACTTGGAGAACAACCTCGACCTATCTGCTTCCTTATCAACTCGAATATCTGTCAAGTTCTTGCCTGTACCTAGTTTGTTGCGCCCCCCCCCCCCCCCCCCCAAAAAAAAAAAACTGCCGTTATCCATTGCCTCATTTGCTCCTAATACTTTTTTGGGAAAGTGGTCTCAACTTTGATCAGTAGTCTCTTTTTCATGGCAAATGTTTCAGTGAAAAAATTAGGCCAGTATTTTTCATATTCAATTTCGATTTGCTGATATGCTTCCTTTTCCCGACGTCAAACGCTCACTCTCCAAACTGTTGAACTCAGGATTGTTTAGCATGTTTACACCATCGAATTTACTTGAGGAAGTTGCAAGTGACAGTTGCAAGCTATTTGTAAATCGGGACAACCATTCATGTGTCTAAGTTCGGGAGTTCCGATAGCCTGCGAAGCAAGCACTTCCGTAGACTTTTCTGCCTTTTTGAGGCATTTTGCGTTTTGGCCGCGCCAAATTAAGGCGAGCGCAAAAGGAAAAGGAACCGGGAGCGGGGAGGGGGAGGGGAGGAGAGCCAAAAAAAGGAAATGCCTGCCCGCAAAAGTTTGTAAAAAGCCCCTTTCGCACTCAAGGTTGGGTGAATTCATAGCGTGACAGCTTGTCAATAAAGCAACAAATCACAGATCACCAATATGTTACAAATTTACTTTTGTCAAAATCAAAACATGCTCCACGTAAGTCAAACCCACGAACTGCAGAAACGAAGCACTCGGAGATGTGATTTCGAGGCCTCGAAAGTTGGAAACTCACAAGGGGCACTTCAGGATTTGTCTTTGTAGTTTCAAAGTTAATAAATTTGGAAATTTATCTCCGCTAGGAAAATCGGTTTTATTTCTTGGGAACCTTTTCAAAGCGTCGGAAAGAAAGGATTCTTAAGGAGCAATTCTTGCTGATATTTTCAGAGTGGTTAGAGTAGAAGTTGTTTAAAACTTGTAGCTATTTTCGGAACGTGTATGCAATCGTGCCCCCAAAATTAGGAACTTAGGGGCATTATTCGAAGTTATTCGGAATGCAATAAGTATATCAAGTCTCCTGTTTCCCAAGCTCCGCCAAATCAGCGTATCAACTTATCTAAACGGTGGTTCAAAACTCCATCAGTTAACAGTCCATGTGGAAAGAGAAAGCTTCCCGGAAGTCCCTGAGATTTGAAGCCACCGAACAGCCGTCTTCTAGAGTCAAACCTGAACATCGAAATTTTCCAGCTGGAGAGAAACAGTTAGTTGTGTTGATGTGGGCCACGCTCAAATTAACTTATCTGATTTGATTGACGTTCGTTGGCGTACGGATTTTTCTAAATCGTGGGTTTGCGGGCAAGCATTTTCTTTCCTCCCTTCTCCTGCCCCTTCTCCCACTTCTTTTGCGCTCGCCCCAATTTTCGCGCGGCCAAGAAGTGAAAAATGCTTCGAACGTATGAAAAACCCTAGGCCTACGTAAACGCTTGCTACGCAGGCTAGGGTTTCGATAGTGTCTACCTCTATGTCACAAGCCCCTTTTTCTCTTTCTGGGTCACTGAAATCCACTCTGCAGACACCCGTCCAGGTATTGACCTTCTTTAGAGTAAATGATGCTACACAGCAGTTGATAGCACCCAGCGTACTCACGTAGTAGGATAGCGGTGTCGATCGTGGGATTCTTGATCTCTTGAGTTATACAGCAGCACTCTCTTGTGATGTAGTCTCGGTGACACGGGCAGTTTTTGCTTTTGTTTTTGTTTTTTGCTCTTGCAATGCAGGTGGGCAAGGGTCTTAATATGGTTCCTGTGCTGAATGCAGTAAAATCTGTTTCCTACCGGTAAGCATGCTCGCTTGTTGAGAATCATTGCCCTGATGATATGCGGGGTATTCAGCATTTTTCCAGGGACGGGCAGAGGTACTGCTGCCCAAACGGGAGATATTAAGTGAGAAAATCTCTGTGATACCTGCCAGATTGTACTGGATGAAGTACTTTTTTAAGTATAAAATTAAATTTTTCACAACCTCATCGCATATGACAACTCGAACCTGTGCGACATCCATAGGAAAGACAGCATGGAAAGGCTTGTCTACGGGTGTGGCTGCTGTATCATCGAAGACGAGCAAGGGAGAAAGACATCTGTGAAGCAAAGGAAATAGGAGACGTCTGCAAGCGGGCTAATAGCACTATAAGGCTCTAATTCTCAAGTCACCGACATTGGGAGAACTTACTTCGTAGTACGTGTCACCGGTTTGGACGTAAAAAATATATTATTATAATAATAAGTATATAATTATGTAATAAAAGCTGTCTTTTTCCTTTTTCCCCTCCTTTTTCCCTATCAAGCACAAGCGTTCGTCACCATAGTGTTGTTTCCGACTGCACGCTATGCGGGCCTAAAATCTGGTTAATCGTTAACATAGGGCCGGAACCTCGGCCGCACTGTAGAAACATTTGACAACTCACGTGCAACATGGCTCGGCGATCTCACTATGTGTTTTGCAATGAAAGTTGCAGTTTCCAGACAGGAAAAGCTCACTTAATTAGGTAAGAGTTATTTCCTAAACATTTGATGAATCTTTTTTTTACTTCGTTATTGATTCCGCATTCATGTTGTAAACAGACTTTGAATGTATAATTCGGTGATAAACAAAGTAGGTCAATTTCATAACATACTTCTCTAAATTGCCCAACATTGCTCAATATTGGGAACAAAGGCCTCCAAATTCAAAATCCTGGTTTCCTCTACTTAAAAACATTCTAGAAAAACAAGCAAACTCGTATTCTGGCGAAGGAAAGTCACATTTTAAGAGTTGCTGTGTGTTGATTTCCGTTGACATGAAAGGTCAAAGGGTCGCTCATATCACTCAAGTAGTCTGTTTTCAAAGCGCTCTCAAAATTCGCCGTTTCATTTGTCCCAAAATGTTTTTTGGCCGATGTTTAGTTGAAGTGATTGTTCTTTCCCGGAGCATAGTCTCGTTGTGTAAAGCCATGTAGTACTACCAGAGTGCTTTTTTGAGCCTTGAATTTAGCCTAAATTGGGTTGTCGGTAACGACCGTTGTTGGGTATAAATTTTAAAATTTCGTAAAATATTCAAGTTTGCTTTTAATGAAACTTTGACACTACTAATGAACAGAGGAAACAAGATCTTTTAACTCCCCGGGTTAATCGTTTTTAGGACGCTTTCGATATTTGAACAGGAGCTTCCGGAAAAGTCCCTATTTTAGCGTTGATTTTGACTGCCGCGAAGGGCAAAATACGAAAATATTCACTAAAAAATAAATAAAAACCTAAACAACCCAAAGCTTATATTTTTAGAGCTAGTTCACCAATGCCTTTATTCTGGCAGATTTTGAGAAAATCGGATTTTTCTATCTTGCGTACCCTTAGTCGGTGCTTACAGCAAACCGCTCTTAAATACATGTATATGCCTCCATTTCAAGTAATGTTGTTAGATTTTGAAGCCTTGAACTTACGCAATGAGAACAAAAGGTAGTATGGGTAGCTGAAAATCATTTGTGATTCGGCTATAATTTCCCAGTTGTCGCTGCCATAGGAGGGGTGAAAGTACGATAAACACTTGCCTGTGTGATTTGATTTGTGTAGGGGTGGGCCATACATGTAGCCACATTAAAAAAAAATTACCCATAGCACCTTGCAGTTTTCTCGCTTACGTGTAGGTTTTCCGAGGATGTTAACTGAAATAGCTGTATATATAAGTACATTGAACTGTACATCCTTGCAGTAGTGAAAGCAAGGCTGCTGCCTAACAGGAGCCCGGCAGCTTGGGGTGCCTCATTTACGAGTGTGGGCAATCAAATTTCTGTACTGGGAGCCCTTGTGGGCGCCAAACATTTTCCAAAAGTAATCGCTTCAATTTCCATGCCATTTAGCTATTAACACTCTCATCCCAAAGATCATAAAGTTGATTGTGATACAAGTACACCTTGTTTCAAACACTTGTTTTTATGAAATATGTATAGTGGGTAGCAATAATCTTTACTAGATGTGATTCGCTGATCATACTTCTTTCTAACAGAATTTTAAAGCCTTTTCACTGAATTTCAGCAAAATATTTAATATTGGTAGGAGACATCATCCGTTCCTAAATTTTTCTTAGCCAGCAGCCTTGGAAGGGTTGATTGAATTTTGCTTAGTTTAATTAACTATTTGTTTGTTTATGTATATTGATTTGAAGTTTTTTCACATCACACAGAAACCTTTCTACAAATAAACTGTCATTTCTTCCTGATGGATTATTTAACTCCCTTGGTGCCTTGCAGAAAATGTAAGTATATAATAAATTTGTATAACAAGTCACACTTCTTACTATATTTTAAACATCAATTTTGTAAGTTCCAAAATATATATATGCACTTTGTACAGTAGAATCCTGATAACTCAAACCGTTAGATAAAAGATGCGTAAAATGTTTAGAAAAATTGAGTTCTTCGAAGTAAAAATAAGGGAAAAAGTGAAGTTAGTAAGAAGTTTCGAGATAGTAGGGTTCAAGCTGTTGAGATTCTACTGTATTACATTTGAGTAAGCACAACCACATGTTAACTAACTCATCATGCCGCTAACATGTCAAAATGTTTTGGCGTTCTTGAACTATAAAAACCACATTAATAATATTGCATTTTCTGAATTTAAATAGCAACCACACGCTTTTGACTGTATAGATCTGTAATATTATCAGAACTTATTTAAAGCTACTGACAAAAGTCTATCCTCATCCCAAGTCCCAATGCAGACTGATTTTTATTATTGCTACAATTTTATAGCAATTGCAGTGATTATGTAGAAGCAAGTTTACATAATGTAATCCTACAATAACTGACATTTTGGTTGTTTTCTGGTTGTTATTTGTTTCATGTTTTGACTGAAATCCAAAGGTTTTCCTCAGTTCACCCATTTCAATTTATACTGGTCATAATATTGTATTTTCGGTATCAATAAATGATGCCATTTTAATTGCAAGTTTGTGACTTATCATTGCAAGAAAATGCCACATTTTTTGTAATGAACTTTTTGTGGTTAACTAATCTATAAATGCTCCAGATGTTCAGGAAATACAGTGTATTAATATTTTAAATTTTATTTATGATTGATTTAATGACAATGAAAACTTTTTTTGCCAATTTTTCTGAGAATAAAAATAGCCTAAGTAGTACGTCACTGAAGGAATTCTGTCTGGTAATAACATCTCCAGTTTATACATTTTTTTCTTACCTGTGTTTATCAATATTTAATCCTAGTGAAAGTAAATTTGGTTTGAAAGGAATGTTTATTCAATTGATCTCTGGGGAATAATGTTTCAAAAATTGCACTGTTTAATTATTTTTTAATTAGGTCTTCAGTGAATACCAACTTTTCATCCAGATTCAAAAAACAAAAATTAAAATAATAGAACTTCATCATGGATAAACTTGAAGCTATACGCAGTGGGCAGTGGTACGTGGTGTGTGATATAAACAAATGTCTAGAGGAACTAGTAAGGGCTTGTGAAACTATGAAAAAAGCAGTTACGTTCATGTCAACCCAGGCTGAAGAAGGAAATTTGTCAAATGAAAGTCTCAGAAAGATGATCATATCTTTGACGTACACAATGACCAGGATTGAAGGCAATGTTTGCAAACTAGTCCAGTTCATGTGCCAGCTGATATTAACATTTGACAAAGTCATTTTGGTTATGCATAACAATGTAATGGCTGAGCATGAGGCTGTGAAAGACATGCTGGGTAAAGTTGTTGAGCCGTATCGCCATCAGCTGAGTGATAGAACAAAACATTTGGTGAAGAAGAAAAAGAAATCTGTCAAGTCTGAAGCAAAGACAAGAGAGTCTGAGTTGTTGTGAAGTGTTCTGAACAAACATTTGATGTTTTCATGCTGACTGATCCTTAATATCTAAGTGCTACTAATGCTATCACTTCACTATAAATGTTTCTTTCCGTATATATATATATTGTGTTAAGACAATTATTTATTCTTGTTACGGTGTATTGTTCTGTACATTCAACTTTGTGTTAAATTGCCAAAAAAAGCTGCCATATTGTGCAAGTAATATTAATTAAAGTCATTATACCGGTAAATGAATTTATTTCAAAACTGAAGGAAAAGCAATGCATATTGTAAAAGATGCCAAAGATAAAAAACTCCCGATGTTTGAAGAAAATATAATGTCACCCCGAGGTGTTTTAGTTTAGGTCCTTTATATCCAAACTAGAGATTGAAGACTTGTTGGTGTAAATTTTTGGCAAGGGAGGAAAACTGCAAATCCATGGAAAGGAATCGTGGAAGCAAAGACATATGAGAACCAGCAATAAATTCAACACGCACGTAACACTGAGTTCACGCTTTAAACAAGGGAAAGAATGGTTAGAGATGAGCATTCTCATCATTGCTACTGGCAGCTCATAATTTGAATAGTAATGTGTGTGTATCCGGGGAAAGGGGAGGGTGGATAAAGTCATAGTTTAAAGGGGCTATGTTACTTTAGTTTTGTTTATACCAAACCAGTGGATAGTGTTTTTCGCATGCTCTGATTGGCTACTCAAACTCGTGACAGTATCCTCTATTCACCTTCCAGCATTTTCTTGATTTTGCGGTTGAGATTTTTCCCTTGTTACTCAGAAAAAAGGAACTATTTGGTGCTGGTTATCCACTGGTTTGGTACATACTAAAATCATTATTCTCCTCAGTGTGGGTGAAGAGTGTTGTAGATATTTACCTCGTCGTTTTGCGGCTCGGCAAATATCCACCACTGTTGACTTCCAATTTGATGAATAATAATATTGTGAATTAAACGGTTGCAAGAGATATAATAATATTGGAAACAAAGGACACTAAAATTTAGTACAGTTTTGTTTAAAATTGCTCGACCACTAGTTTTCTGGACTATAAACAAGTGTCGTTTGCTACAGGTTTTCCACGTGTCTTGGAAGAATCACTTAAAAATGAACTGGTCATGGTCTCTTTTTTCCTTTGAGAAAGTCTTTATATCTTGTGTAATTAGGTGCTTAGTTTTAATTTTAGAGCAGTTTTGAACCCAAAATGTAGAAATCCCTACTACGAGCCCCCTTAACCCTTTAGGGATTAAAGGGCCAATACCCAATACCAAGGAAAAATACCATGTTCTTTATGGTATCCAAACACAGGGATCCATATTAGCAGTCGTCAGGTCGTCCGAGACGACTGTAAAGTCCTGCGGACCAGTAAGTTTTAAGGGGCAAAATTTTTTTCTTCAATTTCTCACCACTCAATGTACCCATGTTTTGAATGTCTACCAGCCATTCAGTGATTCCGTACTGTAGTGAACTGTAAACTTTGTTTCGTTGCTTGTACCACACGTTACGCGGTACTCTCAGAAGTGAAATGTTTGCAGGCTCAATTTTTTGTTCTTGAAGGCTGATGGACTGCAGCAATATGCAAACACAAAGACTCTTGCTCTTTAGCCGCATGCGAGTTTTGCAAAATCTGGCGCTACTTTGACAAAGTGTCGCAACCACTGCAGAAGAAAAAAAAGTGAATCTTCTGAGCAAAGTTCTAAATAGGAAAAAGAGCAACAAAAGCGTGCATTTTTACCATCATGGCTTGGCTTAAGTACCAGGATGAAAGTTTGATCAAAATTGAAAGTTTGATCGAAAGGTAGATGCGCAAATCAAATTTTAAACAGTGAACCTTAAATTTTGACATGCAAAGAAGGTCTATCTTTTAAGTCCATTGTTGAATTTTTTGTATTTGTTGTCCGTTGTTGAATTAGTCCGTAGTTGGATTTGTAAAATGAACTTGTTTGACAGGAGCCTTGCTGCAGTGCTGTTGCAGTAACATGGTGAAAATAAAATGCAAGCTTTCCACTTACTTGTTGTTAACTTTAAGTTTTTGACTGTATTTTAATTATTACGTAATTTTGAACGGGCAAGTAAAATTTTGTCAGGGCAAGTATCTTTTCTGATGTACTTGCCTGGTTGACGAGTTTGAAAAAAAGCTACCGGTAATATGGATCCCTGCGAACATACCCAGTTAATATTTGCTTTATGTCTTCTGCAATAAAAATAACTGCTGGTCTCTCTGTAGCACCCCTCCCCCCATCCCCCTCTGTTAAGTACCAGAATCACAAATCTCAAACACTCACCAAATCTGCCATACCCCCCTGTCACTTTTAATCCTTTAAGCCCTGATATAAAAATGCATATTTAAATGCATATTCTCCTTACTGTTCTCCATAGATTTCTTATGGAACTAGTAAGGAGAATTTGTCTTAATATCAAGACATCTTATCCCTGGTGATCACTTTCTCTATTTTCATCACTCGAATGTTTGTAAAAGTAGTGATAATGAAAAGAGAAATTTCATTTTTGTCGCTGTTAGGGCTTAAAAGGTTTAACCTGAGCACTGCCCTGGACATGAGTGTCACCTGACCTTTATGTGTACCACTTTGATTTCAGTGATCTTCAAGTAAATCGTTTGATATGTGACTGTAATCTGAAGTGGATGATTAAGTGGATGGCAAACATGAAAAGCAAAGGCAGGAACTTGTCTGTCCTTGGCAGGTGTGAGCTTCCATTTGCAGTGAAGGGCGAGAAAATCATGGATCTTAACAAGAAGGAGATGGTTTGTGGTAAGAATAACTGTAAAATTCAAATCTTCCATCCCAAGGAGAAAAATAATTCTCTTTAAATACTCATTGCTACTTAATTATAAATAATTAAGAGTCCCCTAATATCCCAGTGTCTCATAACAGATCCCAGTGAATCATAATAGAGCAAGCAAGTCAAGATTGGTTTTGGTGTTACATTTGATTGGTTGAGAGTGACACAACTATTTTAACCAGTTAGAGATCATAGTAAAGATGAGATAAGATAAGATTACTTTATTATATCACATTCAGGATATCTCTAATAAAAAGCTAGATACAGAATAAATAACTAGTTACTAGTTATTCTTGCCACAAACCAAAGCAATAACATTACTTTGGACACTCCATGGAAAACTGCTCTGACTATCTTGTTTTTCATGGGTGAGTTAGTTGATTTCACAGCTTTGATGCCAATAATGCTAAAACATGTGGCCATGGGGACAAAAAAAAGAGAACTGATTAACCCTTTAAGCCCTGATATAAAAATGAATATTCTCCTCACTATTCTCCATACATTTCTTATGGAACTAGTAAGGGGGATTTCTCTAAATATCAAGACATCTTATCTTTGGTGATTGTTTACTTTATTCTCATCACTTGAATGTTTGAACAAGCAGTGATCATGGGAGGAGAAATTTCATTTTTGTCACTGTTAGGGCTTAAAGGGTAAGGCAAAGACCTTAACCGACTACAATATGTGTACTAGTAGTTTGACTAACAGAGCAATCTTTGCTTTTTTTGCAGGCAATCTTGAGCTGCCAGTCACGTCATTTGGCCCACAGGGTGACCAAATTGCCTTCAAGGGAGACAGTTACACTTTTGAGTGCAATTCTTCGTGGATTCCTGGAACACAGGTCGTATGGTACAAGGATAATCAAGTGATCATTGCTGACCCTAACAACAAGCACAGAAATGTGTTGTTCAAATTTGATCCTAGCCGGGTAGTCCTTTCCACTGCCTTGCAGATAAAACAACTTACTGTAGAGGATAGTGGATATTACAGATGCAATGTCACTCATATCGGAGGCTATCAACATGTAAGAACCTCTCGTTTGTCCGTAATTCCTGCTGATGCCCAGTACTGCCAGGCAGCTACCATGAAAACTGATAGAGGAACCTTTCATTGGCACCACACAGCAGCTGGAGGGGCAGCATTTTTGCCGTGTCCATTTGGTATCATCAGCAGCCTGTTAGATCATAGAGGAAGTGTGATTATGGCAAGAAGAAAGTGCTCTTTGAAAGGAGATTGGATGGAAGTTGAGGCAAAGATGTGTGTCCATGCAAATGAAATAACTCGCACACTTTATGAATTAAAGGAGGTGAGAGAAAACAGTATACAAGAACTGTGCAACTTGCAGTGTGAAACAGAAAGGATTCATGAGTTTTTGTTGCAGCTTCTTGGTATTGCCGATGTTGTAAACACAACGTGACTTAAAGCAGATTGAAAAGACAGTAAACAATAATCAGACTTCAACACAATAGCTAGCCAGCAATGGTTTCTGTAACATCAAGAAACACCTGCCTTTGTGCTGCATAGGGGAAACCAATTAAATGTGAGACAAATACATTGGGGGGGGGGGGCAAACTTTGCTGACCTCTCCCTGATTAAGGTTAAGGCAGGCCTACATTTGTCATTGTCACAGCCTCAAATGTACACTGCATAATTTAACTTCCCATAACCAGACACCACTGCTAAGCGGACACATCAATATGGTTCTAAAGGGGGATCTCTTAGAGTCCTAGAGCCCTACAATTCTGGCCATGGCACCAGGAGCCTAAAGCCCCTATTCACTAGGGGCCTTGACTAAAATGAACCTTGGAGTAAAGCCATGGAGCTCTTAAGTCCCAGTTTTTCTGTCTTGAGCTCTGGAGCCCTGTATTTTTAAGCCAAAGCCCTGGCGCCCTAAGCACCTTTGGACCCTGTGAACTCACTTCTTGTTTTGCATTGCTTCTTTCATCAGAAAACAGTCAACGATACAACAGTTTCATCAGTCAGTGAGCAGCTGCTAGACATTTCAAAGCGAGCAAAAAATTTCAGCAATCCTTTGGATGTCGTGTACACTGCTGAAGTTGTGGATAACTTAGTGCAAGCCATAGGAAGAGACAAAATTGTGAGCAATGTAGAGATGCTCATTTTCATGAATTTTTGTTTCCTCCACATCATTTCATTCTTTATGTGCATTGTGTGGAAATTATTTTTCTGTTTCTGATCTTACTTTAAAACAGTCTGTTTCATAGTTTGTAGTTTGTGATTGATGTGCTGTATTACTCATGAGAAAGAATTTCTATTTTGATCAACTGCAGTGAATGCACAGGTTCCTGCATGGGTTGCAACACAAAACTAAATTTTATTTTGAGAGGAGATTACAGCTTTATTTCACTCTATACTCAATCATCCCAACTAGCTTTAAGTGCATGCTTCTTTCATTTCGTATCCTGCCATTAAAAATCATAGCATCCCGCATCCTGTCTTGATTTTAAGCATTATCCTCTATCCCAACAAACTCAGGTTGAACCTGCTTATTCCGTGGTTTTGTATTTCAGCTAAACCAAAATTTGGTGAGCACTATCAGTAACATCATGGAAACAGATGCAGCATTGTTGTCTGAAGCCCAGCGAAGGTCAAAGGCTTGTTCAAGGTTTGTACCAACAGACAATTCATGTAGGTGTGGTGATCCAAATTTTTGGCATACTTATGCATTAAAATGTGGTTGCCGTGGTACCATCACATTTAAAGAACAACAACATTAATTATTTCTATACCAAACTGTTCCCAGACAAATCTCAGGAAAGTACCAGAAAAATTTGGTGGGTTTTGCTTGGATATTAAAAAAGTTATATATGTTGTAGTTCAATTTTATCCTTGGTTCAATTTTTATTTTCCTTTGTTCTTTTTTATGTTAATATATGATGATAAATATAAAACAAAAGAAAATAAAAATTGAACCAAGGATAAAATTGAACTACAAGATATACATCCAAAGTCTGTTGCAGTTAGAGTCTGCCTCCCCCCCCCCCCCCCCCCCCAGTATCCTCTTCTGGATAGGGATAATGCTGTTATTCAAAGATGTGAGGAGAAAATGCTTTATAAAGTACTTACCTGAATTTTAAATTAATATTTAAAAAATCACCAGGATCCCAAACCTTTGAGTGTGCAACTCCCATACTAAGCTACTTCATGGCATTTTCACAGAACAGTTTATTTTTACACAGGTGTTAGGTGACTATTTCCTGCAAAAATTTAAGTTCCTTTCAAATTCCTCACTAGAATCTGCACTTGAACTGCCATCATCAGATTGCTTGTATCTCTTCGCAATTTTTGTTTCTATAGTTGGCATGATGATGCAAAGCTAATAGTAGAATATGCAAGGTTTGTGTTGTGGTTGGTTTGCAAGGCTCCTTTGGAAGTACAAAATAGTTCTGTGAAAACACCATGATGTGAATATATGTTAGTTGCACACTCTGGGTCATGCGCCACTGAAACCATGTAAATTGTTACCGGTCCCTAGATGAAATGGTAGATGGAGGGGGGCAGGGGTGGGAGACTGGGAGAAAAGGGGCCTTGAGGTGTACAGGAGGTGGGAGAAGGGGG
The DNA here is from genome assembly GCA_964030785.1 of Siderastrea siderea. NCBI lineage: Eukaryota > Metazoa > Cnidaria > Anthozoa > Scleractinia > Rhizangiidae > Siderastrea > Siderastrea siderea. The sequence continues at coordinate 53,586,927 of OZ034968.1, forward strand.
GTGGGGAAGCGAGATTCCCAAGGTGATGGGAAGCAGGAGAAAAATTATGCATCGTTGCACCATATTTTGCAATCGAAAAAATGCGAAGAGGCGGGAGCCAGGATTAAAGGGTGGGGGAAATGGGAGGTTTAGACCCCCTGTCCCCCCACGGGTAGTCAAGTGCATTGCAGGATTACCTTCAGCAGTGTACCAAAACTTTATTAAGAAATTTTCCGAAGTGATGATCTAGAGAAAATGGGTTGAGCTTTTTTAGTGTGGTGACCTGTGTCCTGAGTGTGAATTGAGAACTTACATGTGGCGTCTCTCATTTGTTTTTCACCTGTAGCATGGTTAATCGTCTTGACTTGTTTGCAACACGATTTCCTATGGACATTCTACCTGAAGTGGCATTTATGTCAAAGAACATTGCAGTTTATGTGGCAAGGATCTTACCGAGTGATGTTGCTGGAAAGATGTGCTTTGTAACAAGAGGCAAACGCTCCAGACTCAAGGATATTGACTGCTTACCGTGCAAATTCAATACATCATGTGAAAAGCAAATGGTAGGAGAACTGTTAATGATAAACTTTTTGCATGAAGTACACAGGTCTCACACTGAAATCTCTTAGCAAACACAAGAGAAGATGAAGGGAGAGAGCGAATCCCCTATACATGGCTTCCTCCAATGAAAATTATTTGAAATCTATTTTTGGTTCTGTGTCATAACGCGTGGTTATTTTAAGGACGACACCTCATTGGTCAGTTAGAATGACATCGTGTAATTTTAGATTTTGACATGGAAACAGCAGATAAAAATAACCTTCGCAGCGTGGGTGCAAACTAATAATAAATTTCAAATAATCACGGGGCACAAGGATTCACTCTCTTACTTCATCCTCTCTTGGCAAACACTCATGCAAGCAATCATCACTGATATTTGAGCAAGAGGAAGGTGCATGAAAGATTGGTGGAGCCAGTAGAAATTCACGTTTATGGCAGAGGGTGTCCCTGTGAGCAGCAGCCACTAGGTACCGTCTCACTGATAGAGTGAGTGGAAGTAGATAATACCAGTCCAAACAACAGCATACTTACCGATAGTGAGGGAGCACTGTCAAGGTGCTGTTGAGCTAACAAAACATGCTTAAATTGATCCAAAGACCAATACTACTAGAAGAGCTGTTAAGTAACAGGGGGCCCTGCAAAGCAACTCGGGCTACCATGCATTTGGCTATTGGGAGACTTCTGGTCAGTACTGTCTTGTCCTCAACTTTCCCAAGTTACATTCGAAGTTTCATTTAAAAGCGACATTTAAACAACATTCAAGTTACATTTAAAGGCGTCATTTAAGTTATAGACTACGAGCAGTCTCTCTTTCCGCTCAGGGATAGTCGGGGGAAACAACAAGTGAGCGAGCGAGCGCGAAAATTGCCTGTGGCATTGAAACGTGATGTGCGTGTCGAGCCGCTAGTGTAGTGAGCCAGAAAGAGATTTGGTCAGAGATTTTGCTCTCACTCGCTTGTTCCATTTCTTTTACTATCCCTGAGCAGAAAAAGGGTGTTCGTAACAATTAACTAGATTTCAAAGCGTCATTTAAGTTACATTTAAGTCACATTTAGAAACGTCACTTAAGTGAACTGTAAGTTACGGCGATCACTGTCATGAAACAGCTTGAATCGGTTCTCAGTCAAATACTGTGCTGTCAAACCTCACTTCAGTGCCCATGCCCCCTTCCCGGGCCAACCCCCGGGCATAAGCCTTTTTTTTTTTAAATGGCAAATTCCCGGAGTGTGGGGACAAATAGGTCCGTCAAATCACAGGCAGCCCAGACGCGTTGTATGTCAGTGGAGTTCATTTAAAAATAGAAAAGGGTGAAAATATATGTAATAGCACGGAATAAATCTTTACTTCACGAAATAAATCTTGTTCACTTCTGCTTATTGTGTCCTGTTTAATTAATTTCCGGTTAATCTTGCACCGCTCTCTTACGCAATCGCTTGTTAGCGTCGCTGCTTATATAAGCCGTTAAGCCTAAGGTTTGCAGAGATTTATTACGGACTAACCGGTGATAAAAGAATCGAGAAATCTTGAAATAAAGCCTGCCTACCTTCAGCTCAATGCTCCCCTGTTCGTCCTGGCTGGTTTAAATGACATTTTGTGGCTTTTTTCAATCGGAGGTAGCTTCCACTAAAGAAGAATTAAAGGCTGGTGACCCGGCCAACGAACCATCTTCACGCGAAGCGCAATAAATTCCCCAATAATGGACCGATCCGCTCCAAATTGCGATCAGCTGAACCATGGATTACGTGGTTTTCTGTATATTGCGCGCTGGCTCTCAAAATCCATCGCAACTGCCCGAGAATGCCTCATTTATCTACCTAAACTTGACCTTTTCGCTTCGTCATGAACCGTGACTCCGACGGGTAGGCTACGGGATTTGAATACTCAAGCTTAGCGACCGCGTCCGCTCGACAAAATAGCACTGGCTACGGGAGGGACGGTACTATTACCACTGGAATCGAATGTGCTTTGGGAATGTCCCTCCCGTAGCCAGTGCTATTTTGTCGAGCGGACGCGGTCGCTAAGCTTGAGTATTCAAATCCCGTAGCCTACCCGTCGGAGTCACGGTTCATGACGAAGCGAAAAGGTCAAGTTTAGGTAGATAAATGAGGCATTCTCGGGCAGTTGCGATGGATTTTGAGAGCCAGCGCGCAATATACAGAAAACCACGTAATCCATGGTTCAGCTGATCGCAATTTGGAGCGGATCGGTCCATTATTGGGGAATTTATTGCGCTTCGCGTGAAGATGGTTCGTTGGCCGGGTCACCAGCCTTTAATTCTTCTTTAGTGGAAGCTACCTCCGATTGAAAAAAGCCACAAAATGTCATTTAAACCAGCCAGGACGAACAGGGGAGCATTGAGCTGAAGGTAGGCAGGCTTTATTTCAAGATTTCTCGATTCTTTTATCACCGGTTAGTCCGTAATAAATCTCTGCAAACCTTAGGCTTAACGGCTTATATAAGCAGCGACGCTAACAAGCGATTGCGTAAGAGAGCGGTGCAAGATTAACCGGAAATTAATTAAGCAGGACACAATAAGCAGAAGTGAACAAGATTTATTTCGTGAAGTAAAGATTTATTCCGTGCTATTACATATATTTTCACCCTTTTCTATTTTTAAATGAACTCCACATACAACGCGTCTGGGCTGCCTGTGGTCAAATGCCCAGGGTTGGGACCAAAAAAGAAGGCAAATGCCCCACCACCGGGATCATCTAAAAAGAAACACTGCTCAAGATTTAACAAATTATAACGAGAAAGTGTCACTCATCATTATTTTGAATGCTGTTCCGTTGTTTACCCTTATGTCTGTCCTACCGTTGCTCATTTGCTTTAATGCCACTTGTCAAGAACACGCCAAATGGTACATGACAGTTGCTTTTGGTTTACTATTTGGTTCAATTGTTCGTCCATGTATTTGATTTTGTCACCCACAATTTATAAGCCGTTTATGTAATACGCTAAGAAATGCTTAAATATGTTAAGTTATCGAAGAACCGAAAACGCATGATCCGTATTTAACAAACGGCCAAGAAAGTGAAAGATTTTTATGAGAGTGGTCTTCGATAGCTTTAAAATACAATATTATGTGCGGGACCAAAACCGGATGGCCTGATCTGGTGTCAAATGCCCGGGATCGTCCCGGAATGCCCTACCCCCGGGCAGTGATAAACTTTCCGAGTTGTTTATAATCACCTCATACCCAGCAAGCGTGAGTGGAATAACTGTTTTATTAATTTCTCGACTTCGTTACTCATTGCTGAATTTTTGCCATATTTTTGGACAAATTTTAGCGTCATGGCGAGAAACTTTTGAATACCGCGGCACTTGAAATGGCATTCTAGTTTCCTTATAAGGCAAATAGCTGGGTTATTAGCTGAAAATCTTTGTGCAGTTAACCAATCAGAAGGCTAGAAATTAATTAACCAATTAGATTGAGAATGTAATAATGTCGGTAACTCTATTAAACATTTGTGCACCGAAACATCCATTAGCTTTGGTCAGGGCACTGGGGCGGATCCAGGTTTCACATAAGGGTTCGGGCAAGCGGAAGGCGGGAGTAGCTAGGGAGATCAGGGGCCATGCTCCTCAGGGGAAGTTTGAAATTTATGGCAATTTCCAACTGACATCTAAAACCGCGCGGTTTATGATCTTAGTTTAGGGGGTTCGACCGAACCACCCGAACAACCCCTAGATTGATGCACACGCAAACTGAAAAGTGAATCAACAAAACTTCTACACTTAATTTGTGAAATGTGGAATGGTAAGTTACACTACCATATGGGAAAATTTAGCTCATGAAGTTTGCGATCTTTTAAAGGGTCACGCAGTTCAATTTGGTTAACCAAATTATACTGTAGTTATGCTGAAAGACTGAAGGAGAGTTTACACGTATTGGGGAACAACACAGTAAGAGAGGTGCGGCTCGTGTGAACGCCTCTAGCCACCAGAAGCGACATGTCGCAGCTAACAGGCTAACAACTATTCTGTTTTGCTACCTTTTTTTCTTATTGCAGATGGTAGACACATCAATTTATCTTCCATCATCGCTGTTCTCATCGCTGTTTGATCCGATGTCGTCGGATGTGAACGTGAAATTTCAGTTCATTGTGTACTCCAACAGTAAACTTTTCCCAGAAATTACAAAGGGAAGTGAAACAGAACGTACGGCACAGATGGCAAGTAGTGTGGTCTCTGCACAGTTTGGTGAGAGAAATCTTTGATTGCTAGTAATACGTATATTAACAAACCGCTTTTTTGGCGTAAATGTAAGCCACTTCACTGAACCACTGGCAAACGTGTCTGAAAGCAAATTCGTTTTTGGTTGACATGGTTGACGCCAAATAAGTTTATGTTTTGTTGTGACATGGCCACGCTAAAATGAAAATGTCTTTAAATATACAATTTGATCAGTTGATTACTTAAGGACGTTCGCGCGAAAATCTTCTACAACGCAGATTTTTTTTCATACTTTAGCAACAGTCAGATGAGTTAACTATGTCAGAAATGCAAAAAAATTGGGGGGTCACCGACTTCGTTTTCGAAATAAAGCGCGTGGAAAACTACCCCAATTTTGACAAATCGGTCCTCGTAACTCGACATGGCCTCAGTGCTCGTTAGTTGGAAAATATTAAAAATGATTCGCTGTAGACCCAAATTCTCAGTCAAATTTTATTTAAGTGGGTCTGTTTAGTAAATAATTTGAACCGGTGTCATCCTTTTAGTTTAACTCAACCTCTAAGATGGACTTTTGCAAACACTACGCAACTACAGTAACACCAGAATTCGATGATGCGAGGGCAGAAAAGTTGAAAAGATTCAAACTTCCACAACACAGATTTTCTTTAATTTTTCACAAAACGCAGATAATCGACAAAGAAAGTGATCTATCAGAAGAAAATATGCGGTCACCGAACATTTAAGAGAGTTAGTACCCGTGCATAGATATTAAAAGTGGCCACTAGCGCTATATATCTCCACATTTCTTCAACGGCGCGCGCGTTCAATGCATGACGTGGCATGACATCGCGAAGTGAATTGCGTGCGCAGTAAGGATGCGCAGAAACAATTAGCGCGAACGTCCTTAATATAGAGAAATGAAGAGAAGTGCATTATTGATGTATAAATGACAATAATATTTGTAACCCCTTGAATACGATCAGTGTCTACTGGGACCTGTATCAAGCAGACACTGGAACCCCCTGCGCGCCCCCCCCACCCCCCTGATAAAATTGTAATTTCATCCACGCAAAGACACTCCACTGCAGTTGAGCATTTGCTTAACGGCGTATTACGGAGTGCCACCTTAACTTTGTGGAAACAGGAAAGAATGTTCTATGTTTATATGCTAAAATAATGGCAATAAAGTAATCTTCTGTGTTTCCCTTATAATGTCAGTGGTTTGTAGTTCTGAACCTGCTGTATAAGGGCGTGGTAAGTGTTTCTTTATTTTTTAAAGATGTACATGTTCGTTGCAGGAGGGATTAAGGTGATAAATCTTACCCATCCAGTGATCTTCAAGTTCAGAAATCACCAGGTTTGTTTGTCAACAATTGAGTGTTTTCGGAGCGTTGTCTTTACCGTTGTTGTATAAATCATTCTAATCTTTGTTATTTACTTAACCCTCTAACCCCCAATATTAACATCCATATTCTCCTCATTATTCTTCTTTTATTCCACATGGTACTAGTTGGGAGAAATTGATGAAAAATCAAGTCCTTTGATATTTGGTGATCATTTTCTTTATTCTCATGACCTGTATGTTTGATCTGTATGTAATACTGTAAGGAGAAACTAGATGCTTGTCACTATTGGGGCTTAAAGGGTTTAGCAGTGAGCTTAAATAAGAAAGTCTTCAAGGAATGTGTAACACTTTGGGTGGGAATTTTGAAAAAAAATTAGGAAGGGTTTTTAAACAAATTCGTGCTCTAAACCAGTTTTAAGTAGAAACTGCGTTAACGCAATTTATTAGACTCTGGGTAGTCTTGGCTGTCGTAGTTTGCGGCTTGTTCGAGTTCCAATAAATACAATTTTGATCCGCTTAGGTTGGTCTATGTAGTCACAATTATCTCAAATTAAGTTGACCTTTAAGTTAGGTTGATTGCGCAATCGACCCTACAAGTTTACTAAACTTGACGTTATTGGTTTTAACATTTTGTAGTTAGCAAGGGAGATGAGTCAATTTTATTAAGTTTAGATGAAACTGTATTTTTCCTTATACAGAATGGAACGCAACCCATAGCAGTTTACTGGGATCACGATGGAAATGGTAAGGTCTTTTTTCATACTTCAAGAGAAGTGTAATCTTTTTCAATGAAGTTAGGCGAAAACCTCTACTTTAAGGTGCCATTGTTTGGTGAAAATGTTGCTTTTATGAGGCTTATTCAGATTTCATACGGAGAATAAAAATGAGGTAGCTTTCTCCAAGTAATGTGGTGCATGGTGCATGATGCATTAAGTGATCAGCGAATCTGATGTTTGACCCGTAAGTCGTTCTTTTGAGATAAGAGACTGTACCCTACGTTGGCGCACTCCAGTCAGGTGTGCAAGTGATTGCAGGAGAATCCTAGAGACCACCCCCACTCCCCCCCCCCAAAAAAAAGCTGCATTGGCTTACATGTAACCCTGCAATGGTTGAAAGCGAGGTAAAGCGCGACCAGAGCAAATGCGGATTAGTTTTACTTGAAAACCGGCGTAGTTAAATCTTGTCTTGCGGGTAACAGCAACTTGTAAAGGGGTGTTTGGAGAGTAGATTGAGATTTACTGACGTAGTTTGACGGGCACAGCGAGTGGCGGAAATTATGGCATGCGCACTGAAGTTAAGATGTTGATTGATTTTCAATGATTTCGTCTTAGATGGACTCGGGAGTTGGAAGAAGAATGATGACTGCAGTAATGTTTCATTTCAAGGCAACAGTACCATCACTCAGTGTTCTCGGATTTCCAACAAGAACTTTTTTGCCGTGATGGTGGTACGTGTAACTAGGAAATAATCTGTCAAACCTGTCAAGCTAAAACAAAGTACATTGCGATTGTTACATAGCGAGTTTGTCTCTTTCTTTGCTTTTGAGACGTCCGCGACCACGATTGAGCGTCAGTAACTAGGAGCCCAAAGGGGAGGTCTTTGGAGCCCTGGAGCCCTGAAAGTTTTGTTGTGGAGCCTGGAGCCCAAAGCCTCTCTCGATTTGGAGCTCGAACAAAAATGCTCTTTTTGGCTAAATGGAGCCCTGGAGTGAAGCAATGGAGCCCTAGAGCCCCGAATTTTCCGTCTTGGAGCGCTGGACCCCTGCATTTTTTAGGCCGGAGCCCTGGAACCTTAAACCCCTTTGGGAGCCGGAGTAAGGAAAAACCCAACCGTTATAGTCGAGTGTTGATATTTTGAGTTCTCGTGTTGTTGAAAAAAAGTGCAGTCAGTTCCGACATTACGTACGCAAACTGAATTTAACGGGTGAGATGTCATGCAATCCTTCATCGCTTGTGAATGTTACGGTTCAGATGGCCTTACCTTAAAGGAGCTACGTCACGGATAACGCATCTTGAAAATTTTGCCAATCGTAATCCGTCTTAATCTCCCTCAGCCGTAACCATCCTTGTTTAGTTTTGGTTTATTATAACTTCTTTGGTGTTTTTCTACCTTAGGAAATTGTTATTTTGAGGATTCCCTCAATGTGAAAGTAATTTTGTCAGATCAGAAAAATGAATAAAAATACCGTGACATACCTCCTTTAATTGTGTTTCTGCTCTGTGTTTGTAGAATGTAAGCAAGCCAGGAGGCCCTGAGGAGACGGATCGCAGATCTTATGAGGTAGCTCATGGTGGTCCCTTGGAGCTGGTTGTGTTTGTTGGTGCAGGGATTGCTTCACTGCTTATCCTGATTACCTTCATTGTGTATGTTGTGATAAGGTACGTTACTTACTGCCTATCCCTTCAGTGTTGTTGAAGATGCAAACAAAGCAAGTAACTCAACGAAGCAACCAGAAATTCAGACCACAAAATAAAACCGTGGCCTTGCCGTGCGTTTCCTATTGACCACGTGTTTATCTCGTAAAAGTTTGCTCGTTGTCTTCCCTTCGACACGTAATTCTTTGGAGGCCACCAAGACCTTTGCCATACACTTTGAGCCATAGACTGCCTTAGCATACCTGCCAACCGTCCCGATTTAATCGGAATTGTCCCAAGTTTTGGGTTTCAAAACCTAAAAAAATCGGGACATTCTGATTTTCAAGAGGAAAAAAGACCTTTTTTTGTAAAAATTTGGAGCTGGGTTGTTAAAGATTGGTCTTGGCTCTTCTAAATCCTATTGTTTTGTGCAATACATGTAGTGCTTGAGACCATTAAACAACACTTAAGAATTTTAATGCTAAAACAGTACAGTATAGGCAGTATTTTTAAAACTTAATGCAAAACCCCGGAGCTTCCTGGACTGGGGGGGGGGGGGGGGTAGTCCCTATTTCTCATTTTATAAGGTTGGCAGGTATGTGTTAGCGGGTTCCTAGTCGTGCAAGCGAGTCAGCGCGACGGGCGAGAGCAAAAGGGCCGGAGGTAGAACTGGGAGGGAGGCGGGAGAGAAATTTCTCCCAAGGTATGGCAACTTTGAAAATGTCAAATTGCATACTTACTTGAGCTGACTGGCGAAACGGACTGGTAACTTGAGTTATTCACTGATTTCAAAACAAACAAAACGTTGATAGCAAGAGAGTTTTCGTTCAGCTGAATGCGCATGATGCCAGCAAAAAACAAAAACAAAACAACTCTCAGACTAATTTATATCTACTTGCGTTAGGTGCCAAACCGGTGAAAAACTAGTGTCACGTTGTCCGTAACTTTGAGCTTGATGAAACTGAACAGGTCTTGCCAACCAAGTCACATGTCGCGGAGAGGAGACTTGCGACAGCTTAAACTCCTCTAACCTTAACTTGTTGTATTTCAGGGAGCTTCGTTTTGATAGAGATGACGCAGCCATGTTGATGAACCAGTGCCTTGCGTTACTGGTGACAATTGTTGTTTTCGTGACGGGGATCAATCACGTGACCAACATGCTGGTGTGCCGGTCTGTGGGGGTCCTGTTGCATTATTTCTTGTTGTGTACGTTACTATGGATCGGTTGCAGTGGAATCTGTCTTCATCGACTGATAAGAACATCAATTCAGCCTGAGGAATACAACCCTGTTCTTAGATATTACATGATGAGCTGGGGTAAGTCCCACTTATTAAGCCTCTTTTCCTTCTGTTTACCTGAACCTTTAGTCGGCGGCTTGCCTTTCACTGACAGGTGAATTCGAAAGTACGAAATACAAGGAACAGTTACAGTTTGCGCTGTCGTTGATTATGTTAATCTCCTAAAACCTAGAAGTTATAATTCAGCCGTTCCGTAGGTCGGTCAAATACAGGGTGTGACACACTTGATGCGTGACCCGTATTGTGTTACACTGTCCTGCGTCAAGTTTTGTGAGTTATACAGGTTTATATTTACCAATTATCCTGTGAAATCGCGCGGAATATCGCCTGATACTTAGCCGATGAGGCCGTAGGCCGAGTTGGCTAAATCAGGGGATATTCCGCAAGATTGAGCAGGATAATTGTTTTATTATTCAACAAATTCTCATCGACTTCGATTTTCAGAAGAAGAAAAACCATAGGTCTATGATAAAAACGCTAAAAGCTAGCAACACATAACAAGCACCAAAGCAGAACTTCAAGAAATCGAAATCTCCTATCGTTCACTTAAAAGGCTCATTTACAAACTCATGTTTGGAAATGTCAAGACAAAGTGAAAAAAAAATTATTGCTTCCTTACCGGGAATAAGTCCTCTTCCTTTGAATTAAAATCTTTTTTAACTTAACAATTTTCCGTGAGCAAGTGAGTTTCTGCTTCGCTTGCAATAGCATTTTCTCGGTTGAGTTCTCACTATGAAAATTCCAAATCAACCTCTGGATATCCTTGTAAGCTGAAGCAAATACTTGTTGACTTTTTGAGAGCATTTATAGTCGTTGAAAGTTTCTTTCAGGGTGTTACAATTTCCGAAGAACACTGCTAAAACTGCCTTGATTTTCAAAATGGCCGCCTGAACAAGCCGTGAAAAAAGATCTGCAGTACACTTCCAAATGTAGTCATCTACGTATATCGCTGGATATCTGTCATGTACGGATGACAGATATTGAGGGCTTCCTGACCATATATGGGCATAGTGACAATTTGTTGAATAATAAGGGAACATATCAGTTGCCAAAACCAAAGTCTATTTGTGTCAATGATTTTTGAAATAATAGTATTTGGCGTTTGTTTTCCTCTTCGACTGCTATTTCGGGTAGTTGTTTAAAAAGCCAGAATTAAATTGATAAATGAGTATGTCAAGCATCTCTACTAAAAATCTATATGATATAAAAATCCATGCTCGCTTTCAAACAAGGCCCATGGGTCTTTCCTTACACAATTTCCACAGCATCAAACAATCCACCAAAGTGGTTAGAAACGAGGGATTTATGGACATTCAGTTCGCTTACCTTTAAATAGGCTTGAACAAAGATCGCCTACGTAAGGCATGTAAGGCATGTTTGCCTTCAGAATGCCCCCATTTGGTGAATTCAAAGGAATTACCGGTGGTTGTTCCTCATCAAGATTTCTAATAGTGATTACCGGTACTTTATTCTTTGCATTCTCTTGCCCGGCTGCCTCCTTCTTCTACAATTGTTTGAAGAGAAGCGTACTATCTTTTATAAAACTTCCTATTGACACTAGGAACGTCTTGTTTTGAATTTCTGTTTTCATCTCTCCTCTTGTTTTCAGGTATTCCTCTCATTATTTGCGGAATCACTCTCGCCGGTAACCTGGAAAATTATAACGTTCATGATTAGTAAGTAAAATACAGCATTTTAATATCTGATTATCAATGGTGCAACTCACAATGTTTTAAACCTTCAGTCCATAAATTTTTGTCTCTGTCACCTATATTTAGGATGACTTTAAAACGCTGAAAAACACATTACAATGAAAGGAAACCAGAAATAATGGTTCCGTTTTATTTAAAATTACTTTTCCAGTTTTCTGAAACTATAATTAAGTGTGTTTAGCTGCGGGTGGTTAGAGTTGAAATAGATTGCAACTTGAAAACATTAGGCTAATGTTTTTGAGTTTCTCCTTTTTTTCTTGGAAAAATCGCCAGTAGCTGATTATGGCTTTTTTGCCCCTTTCACTTAAATATGGAGCTGTTCTTACATCTTTTTGTTTGTTTTCTACCTTTTTATTTCCCCAATTAGGAAAAGCGAAAACAAACAACAAGACAAAACGGAAACATGCACAAAACTAGTTTAAGACTTTGTGGATTGCCAACTGAGAACCTATTTCTTTCCAACTGAGTTTTGTAAAAGTGTTTTAAATTTAATATTGTTTTATTGTCATCTCCTCTCACAGCTGCTGGCTCAAGCCAAACCCTTTTTATGGAGCGTTCCTGGGGCCTGCCGCGTTAATAACAGTCATTGATTTAATCATCTTTTTTCGCCTTTTCAACCTGATCAAACGAACTTATGATAACGATGTCAACTCACAAACGGGGTCAGAAGCTGAAGCAGAAACTGCTGCTGAAGATAATGCTCTCGTGATTCAGCCAGATCCTCTACCAAGTGGCGAGGAAAATGGTGAAAGCATGGAAAAGTCAGCTTTGCCAGACAGGGGTGAAATGATGGATCTCCTCCGCGGAAACTGTGTTATTTTACTTCTTATCGTCGTGAACATTACATTGGGAATCTTGTTGATTCGTTATCAACACCCCCGTCCTCTGTATATATTCTTGAGCTGCTTGTTTGCGGCAGCGCTTGTCGTCTTAGGAGTTGTTATATTTATCTTCCATTGCTATAGAAAGGAGAAGATTCGTTTGTTATGGAGCAAGCATAGGCATTGTTGTAAGTGCCGTTGCCTACCTGGAAAGAAGTATGAAATTCAGCAAGAAAGCCCTGAAGTCGATGCAGTGGAGGAAGAAAGCCCAGACGATCCGGCGAGTACACCCGCTGCAGATACCGCGAATGAAGATGCGGGACACCTTAGCGGAGGGGAAATTCATGGCGCTAAAAAACTGCTGTCGCTGGGAGATGGCGATTCCCTGTCTAACGTCTCTTTACCATCTTCGGCGGCTATAACGCTCGACAAACAATTGCAAGTTACTCTGCCAGAAAAAGAAGTCGAAGTTCAAACTGAGAAAGCGTCATCAGTGTCGGATAAGCAATCCTGGGCGTCGGCTCCTCTTCCCCTTCAATACAAACGCCGAGGAAAACTTCTGAAAAAGCCCCCTGGGTATAGACACAGTTATACAGAAAACGAACATCTGACGTCGACAATAGCAGAATGTGGCCGGGCGCCTCTTGCCCCCCCTGAGGGGACCGCAAGTTCCGTCGAGTCCAGTGTTCAGCTCCCTACGGATACAGCATCTAACATTGCACCATCTGAAGTGCCTTCATCATTGCACGATGCAGTGGAGGCGCCCGTCAATGTTTCGCGCAATACGAACACTTCATGTTCTAATTCTGAAGTGTCCATCCCCATAGAGCTTCCGCCCATGAAGAAGAGGCCTCCCATCCCTGGTTCATCTTCTCAAGGCTCGGACGGGGCACCCCCTCTCCCATTCAAGAAAAGTCGTCATCCAATGTCAGATACTCCAGTAGTGTCCAGTCCGGGTGTCGCCACTCAGGAGTTTCTCGATCATTATCCCACCGCTGAAGCTACAACCAATAGTCTCCCGCGTCATATCCCGCGGGATCACGTGGCTGTGCGGGAAAAGTATCACATTCCTTATGAACCCCGAGCGGTCTCTGAAAAACCGCGCGACCACTACCAGATAGTGCCTCTTCCAACGAACCGAAGGGATCATTTTCTGTTACAGCCTGGCCGTGATCAATATCAGGACCCGCGGGGCCAATACCTGGGTCAAGCAGCGCCAGAGCACTATCCAATACCGGGAGACAATAATACCGGGCAAAGGACTTACGATCTTAATCAAGTGCCAAGACCAACTCAAGCACGGTCTTATGATTATTATCGTATACCATGTGACGCAACTCCTGCGCAAATAACCCACGGCTTGTATCAAATGGCACGTGACCTAGCCCCTGCACGTTTGTATGACAGCTATCAGGCACCTCATGAGCAAAGTTCAGGACAGGGACAGCATGATCATAGTCCGGGTCAAAAGTTACACGAGCATACACAATTAACACCTGACCGCACTCGCATATCACATGACCCAGGCTTTGGTCCGAGGTCACCTGACCAACTTCACATGTCACAGGATCAAGTATTTGGCCCGAGGTCACCTGATCACAGTCGCATATCACATGACCCAGGCTTTGGCCCGAGATCACCTGACCACAGCCAAATATCTTATGACTCTAGCCTTGGCCAGAGGTCACATGACCATTACCAGGTACCTCGTGATTACACGAGACGTGACCAGAATCCGTCTGAGCGTCTGTACGAAAACATCCCAGTCCCAAGTGACCACAGTTCGGTTCAAAAGCCGCACGAGCGTAACTCAATACCATGTAACGAGAATGAACTTGATCCGAGTCAAACTGTACATGTTGATAGCGTGACAAAGGACACTGTTCCTGGTCCAAGTCAGGAAGGTGTGGAAAGGCCACCAGACCAGTATGCTGGAGAAGGACCGCGCGAGCAGCCACAAGCAGTAAACCCCGCTGAAAAATCAACTACGGCCGACATAAGACCAGGTATGCCTTTGGATAAAAATGGAGTTAGGTCTCAAAATGTGCCGCGTGGCACTAGAGAACAGCCGCAAGGAGTCCGTGTTTCACGCCGTAGGTCACGCAATCCGTATCAAATCGCGCGTGCCATACACCATAATCTTGGTATTGAAACAAGGCCGCGCGAGGGACAGACATTTCGTTCTAAGCGAGTGCCGGGTGAAAAGAGCTCACAACCACTTAAGACTATCAGTAAAGCAGCGGCGCCAAGTACAGGTGAAACGCCAAAGGAGCGGACTCCACGGTCATCCATGTCTTCTTGGAAAGAAGAGCGACCAAAACCCACACAGAGCGATTGGGCCAGTAATGTGCCAAAAAGTGCAGTGTTTGTTCCGGTGCCACACTTGAAGAGTACCACGCCGGAGCCTCTACGCAATGAAACCAGTGTGTAGACAGGTTTGTGAATAACTGTCGTGAAAGAATTGGCAAAGTAAGAACTATTGGGAAATCGAAACGTAAGCAAATGGCAAAATGATCAAGTAAGAACGAGAAATGCAACCTGTGCAGAGGCCAAATGGCTTTCAATTGGTCTCTTTTTTTCTGATGAGTTCAGGAAAATACCATTAAAAAAATAATAGAAAAACCGAATTAAATACGTGATCCCTTTTGACAGTTAGTGACAAACCGCTCTGTACAATGGTATCGTGTTCCTCTCGGGGGGGGGGGGGGGGGAGTGTATCTAACTAGTTATCGTCTGAAATGTAATCATGTATTTTAATAGACTGCTTATTCCTCTAGTTCGTATAGGAATTAGGGTAGTGTTTTTAGTATTGAGAGCAATCCAAGTATAGTTGTTTGGATAAGCTTTATTTTAGGACTTGATTTTATCAAGTTTTCAATGTTAGCTTTCGGCCTCCCTCATTTGCGTGATGTACACCTTTTCTTCCCAAAGATCGCATGGCAAGTTGAAAAGACGTATGTGTAATGCTTTGGTCAAACGTGTTCAACATTATCCAGCATTGTTGGGTGCAACTTTGTTGTAGGAATGTCTGATAGAAATCAAACTTTGTGTACATTATTCACAATCCTTCAGAATATTTAACATCATTCAACAGGGTGATTCATTGAGCATTCAAACGCATCTTCCAGAACTTTCCAATAAAATTAGGCGTAAGGACCTGGCTAAACTAGGAAACATTGTTTGCAGATATGTTTCCTTGAGTGGCTAAACTGGGAAACATACGTTTCGGAAGCAAAATTTGCGTCTATGAAGCAAAAATATTTTTGACTTGATTCAGAAACATTTCCTTGCTTCCAAGGCGCAAAATTTGCTTCCGCAACATATGTTTCTCGCGCGGCTAAGCTGGGAAACACTTGTGCCTGCAGCAATGTTTCTGCAACAATGTTTCCTAGTTTAGCCAGGCCCTAACGGAGGTGGTGTGATAAAATACTTATTGACCGAGTTAGGTCGGGCCGGACGGGAAAACATTTGGCTGAGCCAAACATTTTCCCGTCCGGCCTTCCACTCAGTCAGCAGAGTATAGTATTCTCAGTCAGTATAGTATTCTTTTTGTCGAGCGAGGTAACTGCCACGTGTTCCACGTAGTTAAGAGCCTGTTGTTAAAGGTTTCTTAGCCACTAACAATGACAATGTAAATAGTTAAGAAAAGTGTGTAGCAGTCTTGCAAAACATACAAGTGGCGAAGAAAATAGATTTTAAAATTGCTTTGAAGGATCTTCACATTTTATTAATCTTTGTTATAGCGTGTAATTTATTAACACACAGTATTGGTAAATTACCTGCAATACAAAAATTCTCTTCGCAGGTTCGAGTTCTAAGAACGTTTATTTTATTATTTGTAGAATTTTTTTTTTTTTGAGTGCTAGGCTACAAATATTTTTGTTACCTTGTTATTGAGGAAACAAAAGAAAGTTCCAGCAGCGATTGAATGTGCATTTTACTGCTAGGTATTGTACAGAAAAATACATAAAGTACGTTTTTATAGTCCGTCTGATTTGTGTTTTTTGTATAGCACTATTTTATCATAATTATACGAGGTCCTTACGTCACCGGTAACAAAGAAATTGCACAGCAAAACCTCGACCAAGGGCAGGCCAAAACAATTTAGCGGAAGATTGGACTGGGAAGACAACGGGTGTCCGGCGTCACATCAGATCGCTTTTGACCATTTCATTCCTTGAAGTGCTAAAGTACGAAACCCAAAAAAAACTGGAGTTCCTAAATTTCACTTGGTAAAATACTGGAATGCAAACAGTACCATGTAAAAGGTATCTTCAGGGGCTTTCATTTGAATGGTCACTCTTGAAAATTTCAGCCACAGACTAGCTAACTAGCTTACAGGACTCAAGAACTACCTCTGGAAGCGAAGGCTTGAGTACTTATGCACAAGTACAGTAGAATCCCAGTAATGTGAAAGAGAAGCGGAGTGAACTAAATTACAAGTTGACGAGAAGTTCGCGTTATCAAGGGTTCCAATTTTACTGTATTTTTCAAGAAGTTTACATGTCCCTCACTGATCCTGACGTGAAACCCCCGTGAAACGAGTCCACCATGTTTGGAAGCAAAGAAACAGCTTGATATTGCTCAGGAGGAATTGTTCATGTTGTGTAACACCCATAGAAACCTGTCACACAATACTGCATTTCTGCCACGTTAGTCATCTTGTGAATGTCACATCCATAGCTCGGTAATGAAGAACCAAGGGAGCTGACTGTTCCTGAAATGGGAAATCGCATGTTGGTAATTCTGAAAATTTGGTACATCATTGTCTACCTGAGAAGGTACTCAGGATGGGGGACGGGGGGGGGGGGGGGGGGAGAGGGGAAGACTCACTGTACTCATGAAAGGCTCCGCCCCAAGGTTCAACCCCTAACCTTTATTGAAATGGTACCCCTTTTATACAGCTATTTCAATTAATGTTGTCATATGAAAGCTTAAGCCTATGCGACAAGACCGCAGGGAAATATGGGATTTCTATGCCTAAGTTCACCAAAATCAGCAGTACCTTTCTTGCCGTGCAATAGCAAAGCATATGGAAGAGTTTTTATAGTATAAAATTAAAAAAAAAAACTGAAAGAATTATTTTCAGATAGAGTTCTCGTTTAAAAAGTAATTTTTAATCTCACTGATCTTTTTGCCTACTTGGTTAAAACGGCAAATTTAAATTATGTGGGTACACGTGGAGCACGTGCATTGGTATGTAAATTTGAAGTAGGAAAAACAGCATCGTGAAAAAAATGAAACATGAATTTTCGCACATCATAACAAGTACTAACGATTGAAAATGAAAAGCCAAATCAGGATTGCTGCTGACAATAATCGGGATGGTTCCCATCTATTATTTGCACTAAGAAATCTGAAGCTCCTGACCAACTGCTGACAACCGTGAAACTAAGACAGTACATATTTGCAACTACCCACACTACCCTTAGGTCTTGTCGCGTAAGCTTGAAATGATCCGACAACCTTAATTGAAACAGCTGTATACCTAGAACAAAAATTGCGCCTCTTTTATGCTTCAAAAACAATAGATCATCGCTGGATTTTAGTCGATCAAGGCTCCAAAACTTTCGTATATTTTTGCGCCCGGGACTAGGTATCATTAGTGAGAAGGAAGGTGACGTAGAACTTTGTCACCCTCGGTTGAGCTGGTTTCTGTAGCATGAAGCAGTGATTCATGGGATGCTAGTTCATCGTGGGGTTACACCCAGTTAGATTCGTGGTTAAGAACCATTTTATTTTTAACGGGGGAGGGCAATTTTTCTGGCGACTAAACGCTTTGTACAAATTTCCTTTCACTAATTTTTTTGCTTCTCTCCCTATGCACAATTTTCTCCTTCTGCGAAAGCTTTGTGAAATTTTGTTTGGTATTTGCCCAACTGCCCCACTCCCCGAATAAAATTGTCCGTCCCTAAAGTTGCTTGTTCAAGAAGAAACACCCGCCCTCCGTTCTTCCGATCGACGAGCCAACCATCACACCAACGCGCCGCCACATATTTGTGTGGCAGACAATTTCTCATATTGTTTCTACCTGTGCTCCCTTTGTACTATCTTCGTTGCTAAAGTTGTTCTGCGTTTGTAAATCACTCTCTACATGACCAACACTTCATTCAACGAACATGTTTTTTCTTTTATTCATTTATCGCACAAAACATCCCTCATATTTGCATCCCTCCATAGGGTCACTTAACAGCTGAGAACTTAAGTAATTATTAAAAATATCTGTACCTCTTGAGGCGAAAGATTGTCGCTGATAAACTTCAGTGTTAAATCTCTTCCCATTTCCGTTTTGTCATACAGGATTCCAACCTAAAAATATGACAATTAACATTACACAATCCAACTGAATTGAATCATGGCAAATGATTGGTTGCTTAACTCGTCCACCTCTCACATTGGTGCTCAAAACTTTCGTCATGAAAATTATGTTGCGTTTCACGTCCCCACCGACGCAGCACCACACTTTCTTTAGAAACTAACCCCCTTGTTTGTTTCTAAAAATTATGTCGCTACGAGCCGGACTATTACCATCTGTACAAAGTTTTTTTTTTACTTTGTGACACCTTTTCTACATCTTTTGAATAACTATGGCCTTCCTTTCCTTTCAGTTCAAATCTAGGAACCACAATAGAAGAGGTCAAAAGTGCTACGTGAAACTTGAATTCTATGTCAGTTGACGAAAATAATAAAATAAAAAACTTGCAAGGGCCAACGGGTGGTGCACGAGCCAGAATTGTAACAGTTAATTCGCCACTAAGAAATTATCCGTCAAATCAAGGAGAATATCAGAATTAGCAGCCTTAGTGAATTTGCGAAAGCTGGCACGGAATTTACTCTAACTACAAGTTTTCAACCAGTGGGAAAATCTCACAGAAACGTCTTTGTTTGAAAAGCGTGCCCCCTCCCCCCCCCCCCCCCCAACCATACACCATACAAACGCTGTAGCATGTTCGATTTTTAGAAGGCATTTAATTCAGTATCGAGTCAACCGATTACTTCCAATCCGATGCAGTTGATTTTAATAGTTATAACACTCATTCCCTGTCCTTTATTTGGCCAACTAGTGCAGATAGAGACTTACGATCCTTCTGGAGGAGGGTTACAAGCGTAATCTCTATGAACTTATCCTGCAAGAGTTGTGACTAAATGTGATTGGTGACCACTGTTGTGTGAGTTATGTATGCTCGGTGACCATAGCAAGAGACTTCACTAAAGGCAAGTTATAGCCGTTAATTTTACTGGTTGAAGTCATCTTTACTAAATCAGGCATCTACTTGTATCATTTTTAGCATTTAAGATTTTTACCATGTTCTCAGATTCCAAGTGTAGTTTAGCTGCCAAAAACCTTTGAATCAATCCAATTGTGACCTGTGTAGACAGCCTCATGAATTTCTTTTGAAGTGGCTGCAAGCAGAAAAAACAAAACAAACAGGCATACCATCAGTAATAAAGCTGTAACAGACGAACTTGTACGGAACACAACTTAATGCTTGATAGTACAGCTATGAAAGGGGAGCACAAAGTTCGATCAGTGGCGTTCGTAAAGAGGAAGCAACATAAGCAAAGCGAGTAAAATTTCGTTTGTTCTTTTTTGGAGTCAGAAAAAAGAAAACAATCAAACATTTTTTTAGGACATTACAGCATAATGAGCTAATTCCATAAGTAAAAAATACTTGTAAAAATGGAACTTTGTTTCTTATTTGACAACCGATGAAATGGAGTGAATTCAGGGAGCAACTTGGAATTCAATTCCAAATTATCACTAACTTCATTTTGCACCAAGCCTTTCAACTAGAACATTAATTGTGTGACAACAAAAAGCAATGTGGTCTTTAATTACAATTTTTTATGATGCTTCATGTAGTTTGGTAGAAAAGAGCCCCATGGTAGTCACAATGTTTGTTGAGTGGGAAACAGTGAAGCAGTAAACAATATGGAAAGTTGTGATCAGAAACCTACCAAATGCACACCCTGCAAGGTTCTGTTGAAACTAAGAAATTGTCGCCACCCTCGCTTTCTTGATCAATTTTCTATTTCCTACAAAAATTCCTGACGGCAGGGGTGTACTGCATCATTAGTAGCATCTACAGTGCAAGCAAGGGTATTATGACGAAAAAAACCTGACCTAATATCGAATCCAAAATGGCATGTATTATCAGCGACTGTTCGTTTTAAGTTGGAACCTGCGTTAGGTGAATTTTTGCACCTTTAACTGTTGAACAGAAACGAAATTGTTTTACAGACATGATTGTTTTTTTTTTTCAATGGGTTAAATTCATTTGAACATTACAACGCTTGGCCTTAGCCATGGTCAAGTGCAGTTTCTCTCAAACTTAGTGACAAACAACTTACTTTGATTAAAAAGATTTAAAATGGTAAGCTTTTGGCTACCAGTCTGTAGCCTTTGTTCATCAAAGGCTAAAGACTGGTAGCCGAAAGCTTACCATTTTAAATCTTTTTAACTAGAGAACGTTTTTAAAATTTAATATTTTTCATCCTGGCTACTCCTCCATTTTCAAATATAAACTTACTTTGAGTGGCAAAAGTCACGTAACAGGTTGTGACACTTCAAATGTTGAAGAAAAATCCTGCCACATTTGATAACAAATTAGGTCATGCTTTTATCGTGATGTGTCCTCGCTTTGATGGTTCTGACGGTAATTCCTTGAGAAACTATAGAGTTGATCTCACTCAACACAGTAAACGCAAGTAAAGCAGCAACAACAACAACAGCAAAAGAAAAACTCTGACTTACCTCTATTCTTGCTGGACCACCACTTCCATCCCTGGAAACAATAAAGCCATGTTAATAATTCTGAACAGCTTGAACAAAAATGAAGACATATTGTCAAGTAATGGACAAAAAAATTGTATACTATGTGTTAACTGTCTTTTTTAAAATGTAACGGTTTTTAAGACTGCTTTAATTTATTTTTTCTATTTCCTAAACCCATTGACTACTGACTCTTTACTCTTTACCAAACATTTCCATCTTGAAGTCACCAAATGCAGTTAATTTTTCTGGGTGTTATCTAATATGCAATTCTCAAAAACAAATTTTTTCAACACGACAAGAAAAAAAAATCTCATCCGAAGGGAAGATCTTCAAGATTCAAGATTCAGGCAGCCTTATTATTATCTTTTTTGTTTTGTGTTTGTTGTTGTTTTTTATTTCCAGACAGGGGTGGATCCAGGGAGGGGTGGATCCAGGGAGGGGTGGATCCAGAAGCTTGAAGTTATGAAAGGGAACAAAACTATAATAGAGGGGGTTTTGTCGCCGATTGTTCCGACTACCCCCTTCAAAAATCCTGGATCCACCACAGACTGTGCTCTATCTATTTCAGTTTCCCTTTTTGTAGTTTGTTCTTCTTTTAATAGCCTTTTTGTGGTAGAAAGGGTTTCACCCAAAAGTTGTTGAAAGTGGGGATTATACACAGGAAGTAGCCACTCAGATCAATCTTCTGTCCTTAAAAGTGATGATGTCACAAATGGTACAAGCACCATTAAGTTCTGGATTCGTGTTCATCTAAGGAGAATCTAGAGACTTGTTACGGTGGCTCATAAGAGTTTTAATTGGTATTAATAATGTTTTCGAAATGAGAGAACATTACAGACAAGTGTTTCTGACTATGTGGGCAAACTACAAATATCTTTATAACTCTTTTGCCGGGCAATACTCTAATAGGCACATTATGACGTTGTAGCAGTTACTATGGCAACAATAAGGCTCCACAAAGAGAACACCCAAATTAAATTTTATGCATACTAACTGAAAAACTAAATCAGAGAAGAACTATTGGCTCAACTGTTGCTGAACTGACCCAGGTTAGGAACCAACTCAAGTTTGTGCAAAAAGGCCTTGAAACTAACTTACCGGTATGTCTCAAGTTGAAGGGAGATTAGTTCATCTGTTCGATGATAGCTTTTTGCCATCGTTGATTTGTTGGATATTTCTGGCACAGGTGCTTTCTGTTTTTTAATGGTCTTTGATGGTCCTGGTACAGACGGTGACTGTGTAACTGGAACTGTCAACACAACAGATACTGATAAGTATAGCAGTGCCCTTTCAACTGTAAAAAGTGTTACAACTATTTCCAAAACTAATTGAGTCACTGTTAGCAGACAGACAATATTATTTTCGCTTTGTAAGCCCAGTCACTTTCCCCCGAATCCCCCCTCTTTCAATGTTGTTTTGCTACCCGGACCACGTCCAAAACATCGGGCAGCAATGCTGAATTTGGGAAGGGGATTGTTAGAGAAATGTGCAGTTGCATGTGCGGTGAGTCAGGGCAACATTGACTATGCAAAGGTGAGTCAACCAGTTTGGGCAACAGTGTCTACCAAGAATTGTTACATGTAAGTGTTGTATCAACATAGTTATCATTGTCCTCATTGCTGTCATGGGTTTCCTCATAGAGCCATGATCACTGATACATAAGTGTCGTGCCTGTTTGTCTTGGACAAGACTAACTGCATCCTTAAAGGGGAAAGATCCCAAATCACAGGCTCTCTTTAACTAATTTTCTGTTTGCCCCTTTGTCTTTTTCCAGGTGGATTCCAGAATAGAAGATAGTGAGGTAGTTGGGTTGGTGACATGCAAACAACATGGTGAAACCACATTAGTTGCTTTCTTGGCAAGAGGTTTATATGATTCAATGGTGTACTTAGCCGTATATACACTTTCTCATATTTTGATGCAAGTTTCTTCCAGGTGATTCTCATCCTATAATGTGGACAGTGCCCACTTTACATTCCCAACCGATTATTAACTTTGTCACAGAAGCAACTGCTTTTTGCTTGCATTGGTTTTGCTGTTTGTATTGACTCAAATTACTTAATTTAATTAGTACTGTTGTACAACATTACATCGCATTTACTCTCACTTTCACCACTTTTAAAAAATATTCTTACTAACCTTTTGGATCTGGATAAGGAATCTGTCTGTCTCTGTAAAACTTGCGTTCTCTACGCTTTTCCTCTGGAAATAAAAAAAGTTAACGTCACTTTACATTATGTATTAACTTTGACTACTTCCACCACATCCAATTATATAAATTATGCTCATCGTAATTTCTGAGCAGTGACACATTTTTACGTACAGCATTCAGTTGAATAGGTTTGACAAGTAAAAAGGCAAGTTTCGGGGCAGAAAACAATAAGAATGAATGAATGGATGAACAAATTACCAAGTGAATGAATGTAAGAATGAATAAATGAAGGAAAATTTTTTGCTTGTTTTAATTACACTATTCAATTTATATCTACTGATTTCAGTATTTATAATGGTTATCAAGACTACAAGTTTCCTATGGTCATTCGTTTGATTTTCCAGTTGAAATATTTTGGTAAATCCATCGGTGACAACAAAAACAGTATTAATTTGTGCCTGAAAATGCTCAGCTGTTTCACTAGCATATACTCCTGTACTTCTGAACCTTACCCAAAAAAAGCTTCCACTTAGCTGGGAGCAGAAGTATACGGCAGTGATCAATAGCGATAACAACTCCATGAAGGCACTTACAATAAATATAGATGCAGTGTTCTCCCTAGTTTTCAGGGTAACAGGTAAGTCAGTGTTTTAGAACAGTAAAGCAGCTCTGTTTTCTACCCTGGAGTGGAAGTGTCGTCATGAGACCCGGAAATATACACCTGTTATGCAAGCTACTAAAAGGCTTGATGTTTACAATTCCTGTTACAAGGAACATATCAGAATGTTGAGAAGAAAAAGCTTATAGCGTATGGAGAAGTGCCTAGAAGAAAAGATAAACTCCTTACAAAGGCACCGATGAAGAACTTCAAGGAGAAGACAATACCAATAGAACCTTACGAACAAACCTGAACAAACCAATGATCAGATAAACGTCGAGAAGATAACACTATATTTCAATACAGTAAAGTTACACACTTTAATACTCAAGCTATTTATCTAAAGACTAACCTCTCTCCACCTTGGGAAGAAGTTTGTAAACAATATCTTGCATGGTTCTATCAAGCCTGTCAAAAACATGTCAATGGCCCAGAATCAATAAATACTGAAAATGTAGAAGGTATGTGGGGCTCGCAAACCCTGTAAAACCAGTCAGTATATTAATGCTATTCACATGCAAGTTAGCAGTCACACAATACATGTACCATTTGACCAAAGTAAGACCTCAAAATTGCACAGAAAGCATAAAGAAAACTATCACTCCTGTTAAACATGCAATGTATTGTACAGTTCTACCTTGATCGTCCAGACTCACTGGTGTAGTAGGACTCTTCTTGATTGAAACTGAATCCAACACTTCCATTATTATAATTGTTTTGATTACTGTACACACACTGATTGCTTGTCGTGTTAGTGAAGTAAACACTGGGACTGCCAAAAATTTCTCTGTACTAAATTTAATTTATTTAATTTCAGGAGACCAAAATTAAATACATTGAGGATCAATATTTTGTTGGGCAATTAAATGAGGTTATTCTCTGTCAGTAGTTTATTGCCAAATGTTCAAACATATAATGTCACTCACCTGATGTTATATAGGGGTTGTGACTCATGAATGAGAGTGTTGCATGTTGGACAGCGATTGACTAGCTCAATATGTCTCATCAGGCAGCTCTTGCAAACTAACAAGTCAGAATTATCATAATTATAATTACCAACAATCATTTGCAATGTGACGACATGAACCGGCCACCCAAACAAAAATTTTGAGACTTCTCTTTGGCTAATTTAAAAATTATTTTTAAATTAGCCAAAGAGAAGTCAAGATCAAAACAGGGAAATGGCTGTGTTTATATTCTAAATTACGCGATATGTGACCACAACCTTCTATATCCACAACAAATTTGTCTCAAAATGTCGGCAGCCTCAGTTCATAATTTGTCATTATTATAAGTGATCGAGTTATGAAGTCAACATAAATTTGAGTAATCAGTTATGCAACACAGTCTAAACTAAAAGAAATTGTGTGGGTCTTAACATTTTCATTGCTATATTAATTATCCAAGAAACATTCCCAGTGTTTGTGCAGGAATATCAAAACAAGCATAGAGGTCTTAGACACCAAAAATGGTCTTGAAAATGTATGTGTGTATGTGCAGGTGGGGGAACGGAAGGAGTATGGAGACAGGGGGTCTGAACTTGCTGCTCCCTGTTCCCTCTAATGCCAGTTGTCGAACCCTTTGTGGAACCTCCCACCGCTTTGCGCTTAAATTTCTAATATTATTGTCAGATGTTATACTAGCCTGGAGAGATTGTTTCTACTTCTACTGAAGGGCCACCCCTGTTTTCCCACAAACAAGCACAAACACAAGCTTGGACATTTCCATCAAGAGTTGCTCCAGGGGTGCTTTCAATTGGGAAATCTGGATTTCAATTCTAAAATCTGGATTTTGAATTTCCCAATAAAATGCGAAATCCAAAAACGGATTTTGACGAGCCGAAATCCTTTTCCAAGATGGATTTCCGCCTTAATTGAAATCTGTCTTGAAAAAAGATTTTGGCTTGTTGAAATCTGTTTTTGGATTTCATGTTTTATTCGGAAATCCAAAATCCAGATTTTAAAATCGAAATCCGGATTTCCCAATCGAAAGCACCCTAGATCTCCTAAACAGGATTCAGGACTCAACAAAAGTCCCCTCCAGTCATCCTGAATACACATAAGCAGATTTTAAAGTCACACAACACAGATCACTTGTCCAGTGGACAAGAACCCAGGCAATTTTTTCATAGCCTTTTACATTTCTTTACATGTCTGCCGACTTGACTTAATTTACAGCTGGTGCCCATAATTATAATAAAATCAAAAACTTCAAGACTAAGAAATCATTCTCTTAACACCAAGAACGTTCATATTATTCAAACATTTGCATTACTGAGTGCACTATTTCCTTTGCATTTTTTCTTATGAATTGACAATGGCTTTGAGAATTCCATTAAACCTGGAAGTGTGGAAAATTGGGTTGGACAAGCAAATTTTTGGAGCTGCTTTCCCGAAAGGGAAGTTTGAACAATACTGAAGTTTTACTTTAGGGAGCCCTGAAACTAAATACACTGTATGTACTCCTTTTTAATTAACTCTTTTAGGTTGCAAAAACAGTATAAAAGTATCAAAGAAATCATTTAAGTATTTCTACAAAAATGTCATACTTACAGGTGTGCAGGCATTCTGTTATTGTTGCTGCATCAACTAGATATCCATTGCACAATTTGCAGATTATATGTTGGTTAAGGGTTGCTATTGGTATCTTGACACGTTTCTGCAACATCCAGTTAAAAACAAAATCAGCAAAATAATTTATTTCTCTCAAGTGGCAACTTAGTAGAAGCTAGTGCAGTAGTGTAGATGTTGGTGTGCCAGTAGATTACAAGATCAGTGCCTTATTAAGACCAGTGAATTGGTAACAAAACGTAATAAAATGATGTGGGAGATCATGCAAAAGATACAGAGGATTATTATACGGTGGCGCAAATCAAATTAAATAAAACGACTATTTTAAGAGGGTAACACGTGACAGTGGTGAACACTGATGACTCTGTAGTCCCCTATAAAATAAACGAAAGATATAAAAAAGTAAAATTACAGTATATAAGGTGCGTTACAGTAGAAATTAAAAAATATTACTAATTTACAATTTTGTATAAGTTTTGTTTCTGAGTGGTGAAATCAATATTTTATGAAGGAGCACAGACAGTGAAAAAAAACAGAACAAAGATAGGCCTGCCTAGACCAGACATGTGGTTACTGTGAGATTGATGCTTATGAACTACAGCTGATTGTAGCCGACTGCATGCAATAATAATAATGATAATGATAACAATAATAATAACAATAATGACAATGTTCCAGATTACTTATAAAGGCAGAGGGTCAATAAGGAATTTTGAAGGGGTCTACAGATGTGGATCTCTTCTTCTCAAGTTGACCATTTATTTTGTTGGGTCATGTTGCCAGCTTTGTTGGGTTTTTGACCCGAGACCCGGCAATAATAACAATATATCTTAAACTAAGCTATTATTAGCGGAATAGGGTTACAATTGCTTCAAAAATATTCTAAAAATACAGTTTACAAGAAATTATTAAGAAACCAATTTAATACATCTACATCAATTACTGAAGCGCAGAAGTTTTTCCACCTTGTAACTGAGAAAACACATCATAGGACATTCCTTCATCCCGTCATTTTGTCCAACATGGCGGCCAGTTCACATATAGGATTATTTCATTATTATATTCACTATCACTTGTTTCACCATCTACGGGATCATTACGGATTCACAAATGAGCAGCTCCCAGTTGGCTTGATAGCTCAGCTGGTTAGAGTGCTGCATTGGGATTACAGAGGTCATGGGTTTGAATTCCGTTCAAACCTGAATTTTTTCAGCTTGTTCTTTTATCAACTGCTTAAGTTGATATCTTTACATGTAACTGTGAGGGTCATCGTCATTTCTTAATACAATCTTTGCAGCTCTGCTTTATTGTTGTTATTGACTTGAAAACTACAATGTATTTTGTGAAAAACCATTTCTTTGGAAACAAATGTCCATCTGCAATCCATTTAATTTAAGGAAGGTAACAGTTTTCACTAGCCAAAGCTCAACATTCTTCTTTGTTAAGTTTCTGTTTGGGTGGATGCTTAGTCTACACCATGACTGCACCAGTCCTCCAACGTGTGGACCTACATTGTACAAACTTTGTAAGCTGGAACATTAAACAAGCAAGACAAAGCAGCCCTTTGGATGTGATTTGTAGGAATGGAACCATTGATTAAATACCTAACCAGCTTAACATGCTTTCGACTTTCATCCGAAACACTTAAGGGCCTAATTAAGCTCCAAGAGACATAACAGACGACAGCCATCAAAACAGGCGGAGCATAAAGTTGCCAGTTTCTGGCGCAAAATCTATCCTGTGATGGCAGACAAACTGAATAATACCCCTAGTTGCACGACAAATACACTCGCGGTGAATGAAAGAGGATCGGTCACCAAATTCAGCACAGTCCGCTGCATGCACGGTCTGCACGGTAAAGAGTCAAACCGATCATTAAAACAACACTCTCCTTTAGAATGAAGAACATTTACATCGACACACCGTCGTGTTCATGAGGCCTTCCAAGGGGGGTAGCCCTGTCACTTTGTCGCGACTTTCTCAGGAACGATGTCGCTGAACTAACGGTTGTAAATGTCGCTGTCGTTTTTGTAGCAAGTGCAAATGTCGCTGTCGCCTTAAATTCTCTAAAATAACGGAATTGCTGGTTATTTCATAGTCACTGCCCTCCTTTGCCAATTAAACCAGTTTTATTCTGAAGCTTTTGGCACATCTTGGCAAATTGTCAAGAAGGGCATTGAAACTTGCATTTATTAATTAGTGTCCAATATCATGTGATCGTGAAGAGGAACTGTTACATTATTGGCCACCAGTTCCTTCTGTTTACCCCCAAATGGCACAAATCAATATTATAGGTACTAGTTAAGTAAAGAGTACAAAGTTTGCCTCACCGTGAGGCCTGAAGTCACTTGGCATGTAGATCACGAATATTCTTAAATGTCTTCTTTAACAGGCAATGCAATCTGGAAGAGTGCTTGGTGAAAAAAAAACTTGGACTTGAAGAGAAATCATAATGTAAATCATTCTGAAGTCATTTTGTAAATTGTTTTATTGTGACGTTGGCACCCCAAAATAAGATTATTATTCAGTTTATAATAAAAAAGAACACACCTCTATATCTTTACCCTTTGGAGTAACAAACACTCAAAATCTTTGTCTTTTATGACTCTCCAAAGAAAATCAATTTACAAATCCCATCTTTTGGGACGACGAATGTTCTTGTAACACTTAGAAACTCTAACACACGAGACCCTGCAGAGTGTAGAGACAGTGAGTTTGAAACAAGGAAGAATTCGCCAAGGGAAGTGGTCATAACAAGTGTACTCAACGAGGACCCACCTTGTGTAGAGGTAGGGGGGCGACGCAAGATACCACCTGTCTGATTAGTCAAATGGACAAAATTTATTGATCTCAAAATTTGAGTTGAGACTTTCATATTAGGTGTGCATGAAGTTTGCATTACTGGAGCAATGGCACAGGGAGGTTTGATTCTCTTTCTTAGTTTCTGCTCCTGATAAGAGTGGCGGCTATACCAGGGCTCGACAAAATCTTGAATTCCAGCTAGCCCTTCGGGCAAGCAAATCACAGACTTTGCTTGCCCGAGCCAATTTTCCACTTGCCCGTGTTTAAAAAAATTTCTCATGCTCATTAATAATTCATGAGGCATGGACAAAGATCTCACAAAGTTTTTAATGAGTGATCGCTCTCCTTCTGTTGAACATTCTGGGAGATCGTTCACATTTACTATGCTCCTGTCGATTTCATGATACTGTTCTAGTACGTAACATCTTTGTTTACTGACAGAATGCACTAAGTTAGCGTGGATCAGAGTTTAAGTAATAAGTACGTGTTAATAAGTACGTATTAAGTTAATTAAGTGAACTAGAAAAACCCTTGAGGAAATTTGGAAGAAGATGAAGGTTAAATAAAACATTGGTCTAATAAATGTAGAACAGACCACGTTCAAGAACGTGTACAATTTGGCTAAGCCTGAGGATAATCTAATTATAGCCCATATATTTTCTTAAATTTGGGGGCAAATCTCAGCCTCAACGTTCTTATAAAATATAAAGAGGTATTGCTTCTGATAATCGGATCCCAAAAGCAACTTGAGTGAAAACTTATTCCGTAACTCACGGAGAAACTAAATTGAAAAGTTAGTCTCGAGCCCTGAGTCATTTGTTGTGAAAAGAAATTTGATCCAGGCAGATTTTGATCGCATGCTAACCAACCAGTGTAGTTCTCAGCTCGTAATCTTTCCAGACCTCAGAGCATGAAAAGCCTGAAAATATGCTTGCGTTTACAACCCTGAATTGGCCTTAGATTGTCTGATAATTATATACTTACAGTTCTACAGATTGAGAAGCAATTTACCACACATTCAAAATTTTATATAAAATGCAAGCTCAAGCTTATATGTTAACTCCACTTTCTCGTTTCAACTCTGTCTGCATATGGTGTATGGTACGCAGCGCAAAAAATGTACTAGAAATACAAGGAAAGAAACCTTTGTAAGACTAATATATAAAGGATCTGCTAACAGCTAGTAGATTTTTGCCTAGAAATTGAAAAAGGCTTTCTTAAGTACAAAACTAAGGCCGTTTTAGCTACAGCAGCATTTTCATTGCATGTTCTCTGAACTTTGTTTACCAATTCACAGGTCAGGGGGGGATTTCAACAATTGATTGATTACTGTTACCAAAACCGATTAATGTTTAAGTGCTTCAATGCACTTTAAAACCAAACATCTTACCAAATGTTTTAGAAAAAGTCATTTTAGGCGATTACGTGACTGACAAATCAACTGATAAAAACGTCAGACCAGAGTGATATTTAACTTAACAATTTTCGCAGCTTTGCTAAACGGTTGTGTATGCTGTTAGTGCTTAATTATTTGTCACTTATTTGACAGACTTAAGTGTAATTTGATGGAGGGTTTGCCCGAGCGCTTGCCCGTCAGGCAAGTGACCCTGAAAAGTAACTTGCCCGACCTCAAAATCTACTTGTCCCGGACGACCGGACGGGACTTTTGTCGAACCCTGTATACAAACAAGACACGGTCTTTTAAGGTCGGGGAAGGGGTCTACATGAAGAGACCACCTGGAATATTGGGTCCTGTCTGAGTACAATAGTTTTGACCATTTCCCAAGATATAAATGCCCGCCCGAGGCGGGAGTATCTAGGGTGGTCTGGGGGCATGCTCCCAAGCCGGGAAATTTTGAAATTTTGTTCTTCCGGAATGCGATTTTCAGCATTCTGAGGGGCGAGTCAAAGTGGTTTAATTGCTGTAAATTCAAGTCAATTTTTTCCGTCAAAAAGAACAACTACGCTGATAACGTAGATACTGGCCGAGATCCTGAAAATCGGTCAATTTGTTGCTGTGAGCGAGTTAGGTAATTGACAGACCGTAAATGAAGCTTCACATTTGACAGATAAAAAGAAAAAAATCTGATCATCTGCTCTCAGTCTTGACACAGCGCATCAAAGGTCACGAATTTAAGGAACCCTCGAAGTCATGCTAGCGGATAAGGTGGAACTACAAGTCCTAATTTTGACTGGCTGCACTCAAGTACCAATCAAACAGAGTCTGATTATCTTTTATTGGTAAAATACACAATTTCCTGACGTCGCTGTCTATTTATAGTGCTTATTGTGTCGCTGTCGTATTTTGCCGGCTCGGTTGAGTCGCTTGTCAGTGTTCACAAAGTCCCATGTCGCCAGTTTTCAGGGCCGTGTCGCCTGTCGCTTTTACCCCTTGGAAGGCTTCGTTCATGTCATGGTTAACAGGTAGGGCTTACTGATTACAAAACAATACACCTTTAACCTGCTAACTACTTGTAAATAAACTCCTTTCTTCTTAAATACTTAAATACTATCTGTATGTAGTTATACACAATTTTCTAACCTGCATTCTGTTGAATTTATCCAAGAATTCACTGGTAGTCATTCAATCTTTACCAGGCGCACAGTATGGCTTGCCTCGTTTTCAAACTTAGCCTCGACTGAGAGGGCAGCATCGCTTGCGTGACGACGTCGCGTGACTAACAAACAAAGAAATCTGCGTAATCTGCGTAATCAGGAAACCTGTAATTTTTCAGCTTCCTTGTTTACTCTGCATATGATATAAGTCGATAAAAAAGCTGGAAAAGTTTTTTCACCACTTTTCGAATTAAATAAATTAAATCGATATGTGAACAAAAATAAAGCCTGTTTGCAGCTTTCAGAAAATCTCAGGCAGGGCCGCAAATTTTCCTCAAGGGCCAGATTGAGCGCGGGATTATTTTTCCCGCGCACCGTTGTCAAGCTACTCTGCAAATTATGGAATGGGTATGACAGTATTGTCTTTAAAACTAACCTGCCTTTGTTTACATCAAAGTTTATACTGTCTGGGATGACCAATTATTCTGAAATAGAAAACAAAAATCAAAATTTGGCAAAAATTTTAATGTGACAATTTTCGGATTGTTAGTACGCCACTCTCAGAATAAAGTTCGCCCAGCCATTAATATTGCTTATTTTTGTCCCTGTCACAATTTCATCACAGCAATCTTCTTGTTAGTCACCATTTTATTTAGATTCATTTCTGTTGCAACTGCGCCGTGCCGCTCATCGGAATTTACCTTAAAGTGATGAAAGAGCCTTGATCTAAATTCTGCAAGAATCGATAATTCATTAATTAATAAAAAAAGAAGAAAAATTACAAGCAAATATACTGAGATTAGCATAAGGTAAACATTAAAGAAAAGGAATATCAAAGCTGCCTATCATATATCTATCTATGTATCAGATAAAAACTTGCCAATCTATTGTACAAATCCGAGTTTTTGTGCTCTAGCGTTTATAATTCACAAGTTGGCTAAAAGAGGAGCCTTTGATCAGTTGTATCTATCATTTTACTCTTATTAACTTTTGCGTCATTGTGTTACTCAAGTGAAATCTTCATGTTGAAGATAAAGTCAACAAAGATAAACTGGCTGTCTAATCCCTGATTCCACATTTCAAAAGAAATTGAGAAAGTTAAAATGATTCTCTTATTGAACGTTATTTCCAGAGTCTTCTCTTACACGTTCTCAAAAACCGATGGTCATAAAGGCCACGTGCAATGCCGTTTACAAAAATAAGAATGTGCGAGAACCGCAGGCTACGTAATTTCAAATCAAAAATAGCGTATAGAGCGACCCTCCTCACTGGCCGACTCGACATCAGTTCAGTTTGATGGATGGCTGACGTGCGATAGCAAAAGATGGGACATAAGAGACTGATAAATCCCTGACTTCGAACTGAGAATACAGTGATTCTCAAAACTTGGGCATCGACATATATCCTAATCGTACAGATTTCATTCTTTTGCAGACAATCAGAAAGCATTTTCCAAATTTTAATTTGTAATCAGTTCGAAGAGGAAGTTTGCAATTTACCACGGCAAACAAATAGTTCGTTGGGCAAATGCTTGTTTGAAGCATTGTCAGCCCTTACAATAAAAAGATGGAAATTAATTCTCCAAGCGTTAAGTGTCTCATTAGGGTATTTTATGTAGTTTTTGGAACAGTAACAATCACTACTTTGGTGGAAGAAGGAGAGGGGAACTCCGCTAGATCACATGCTATTTGCAGGTATTTGCGGCAATTCGAAAGGTAATTTTTCGTTTGTTTGTTTTGTTTCAGTGATAGCTGGCAGAGAATGTCCTGTCTATTGATCTGAATTAGGCTAAACGTATCTTTAAGCCACTCAGGTCTGAAAGTAGCATGAAAATGACGTATTTCAGTCTGAAATGTTAGTCCAAACCCCACCAAAAATGAGAGGACCTCTGACCTCCGCCCCCTCCCACCCTCCCCGCTCCCTCTCATGCAATACGTGTACTTCAGACTTTAGACTCTCCTTGTAACAAGTTAGTCGTCAGTTGAGAGATATGTCAAGATCACCTTTGTTTCATAAACAGAGCAGACAAAAGGCCCCTAATCTCGAATTTTCGCGTTCTAAGTAAATAGTGAAAATCAGAGATCGAGAGCGAATATCTTTTACTGAGCCATAATTCGTTCAATATTTCCAGTTTACTCTTCAGTGAGGAACGAGAGAAAAATGTTTCGTTTCTTCTTCATGTTGGCTTTGACCATTTTCTTGGCTGGTTCCCTTGGAACATCGCAGAAAAAAAATCTTCCAATCAGGTAATGTACAACTGTGATAACTAAGTTGCTTGCAGCATTTTTCTACTTTTCGCGCGTTGTTTCATCGATCGCCTTCTAATTCAACAGAAACATTCCAACATTAAATCCGGTCTTCTCCCTTCTTGTAAAAAGACGTCCGAAAATTATAATCTGGAACAAAAATTGAAACAAAAATAGCTATTTTTCTCACAATTTAGGCTGAGTGTGCAGAAAAGTTAGAGTTCTTTCAGACCCATTTTCTTGTAACTAACGTGTCATCTATCTCTTTCGATCGCTTTCTCAGCTCAAGTAACACTCGGAATAAGCAAAGTTTTACAGAGCAGATTCGGAAAAAAAAAACGATTTTATCTCCCTTGAAAAAGAGCTTGCAGTTTTCATGATCAGGCGCTAGGCCGAAAAAAAAAAACCGAAAACGGATCGGAAAGTATTCCTGGTTTGTGATGACATTTCGTTACGGCACCCAGTCTCCTCTCGTTATTACTAGAAACGCCTGGCGAAGAATTTTCGCGCTGATGTGAACATGGAGGTCAGATATACAATAAGTTAATGTCGGGAGCCAATTTTCATCAATCTGAGAGATTTTTAACGAGAAAGAACGAAAATGTGACTGAGATAATTATTTTTGTTGAACATGCCAACTGAAAACGACTTGTTGGGCCACGTTTGGACTGTTTATGGGTTACTAAACGGGTAAGTTTACCTTGAATTAATCTTTGTTTAACAACTTTTGGAATATATTTATTCCATGTTTGGTAGAGGGAATTAAACGACCCTCAAACTGAGTCATCTTGTTTTGAAAAGGGAAACTTGTGAAGTGCCAACAAAATTAAAAACAAAGCTTATAAAAGCTAGAAAATTGGCCAGAGGGAAAGTGGTCACAATAACGCGGAGTGCAAATGATTAGTTTTGGCGGCATTTCCTTGTTTGGGTGTTCGCAACTCTTTTGCACTGAGTTTTAAAATTCACCCCCACCCTCCTCCCTCCATCTAATTATAAATTTCAGGCTCAACTGTAAAATTTATACTTAAAACCAGCAGACCATGTGTTCACTTGTTGTGGTGGTAATTTTCAAAAAGTTCTCCTGCTACTATGAATGAGAGTTTTCCTCAGCAATGTTGATATCTACAGTGAGAATCTAAAGTGGAGGGTTCATAGAAAGGGTGTAATAACTGATTTAGACTTGAAATCCAAATTAGCTATACTTCATCCATAGGCAAACTGGTTAGTAAAGATGCAAAAATCTTTGATCCCTGCGGGATTTGAACCCACAACTACTGGATTAGATCACCGTCGCTCTACCAACTCAGAACTACTAGGCCAAGCTGGGAGCAGGTTGTTGGAATTTTAATTTCCACAAAGATATTAGGCAAGGTGGTTGGCAAGCCTGCAAGCAATTTTTTTTCCCCTTGATCAGGGCATTTGTCAGCCCAGGTTTAATGTTCACTGGACAAGAGGCCGGTCTGGTCAAACACATTTTTTTTGCAATTAAGATACTTTGAAAGGCTGTCAGCAAAATTTATGTTTTTCTGTTTGAAATTAAACGTCATTAACTAGCATATTCCACAGGTCATTTTGTCAGATCAAACTGACCTTTCACCAGTCAAAATCCAAAATTAATACCGGACATTTGTCAGATGATAGGCTGTTATTTGCAGGCTTTGGTTTGTGTGTGTAATTCCACAAATACCTAGAGTAATACCATAAAATTCACACAATTTAATATTCACATCCTGGTGGCCATTAATTATTTCATAATTTGGGAAAAGGTCTCCTGAATTTTTCTTTAAGATTAGAAAGTTCACCGAAGATCATAACTCGGGCAAGTTTTCATTCATTTGTAAGCGAGGATGTTTTAAAAGTGGGTATGAATTAGTTTATGTACAGCCAATTTTGACCAAATACAGCCATGGAAGAGGTTTTATGTCCAAGCTATTTTCAACAGCAGCATGTTTGATAATTAAAAGCACATTCTTTTATGGATTGTTTTAAACAAAATTAATAAACACCTCCCATCACCAATCTTGTACTTTAACAAAGGCAAGGTTTTCAATAAGGGCCGGTAGCCGGCGAAACTTGCTGGCTATTCCACATGAACCCGCCGCCTATTTGATTGAGAAATTACCTTATATTTTATGACTAACATCATGAGAAATAAAATTATTTGCTTCAAAACACGAGCCTCTGATCGGCCAAGATTTATTCATGAAAAACAAAAGAATCTTGCCTGAATTCTGAGTAATTTCAGAGGTGATTTGTGTTTCCTGTTCTGTTCAAATACCCTTATTCTTACTCCAGAATGCAGGAAATGCATTCTAAGAGGCCCAAATTTTCAAAATTTTCCAGGGGAGCATACCCCCGGACCCCCCCAAGAATCTGGTGCCAGCAG
This sequence comes from Siderastrea siderea, assembly GCA_964030785.1. NCBI lineage: Eukaryota > Metazoa > Cnidaria > Anthozoa > Scleractinia > Rhizangiidae > Siderastrea > Siderastrea siderea. The sequence goes on from OZ034968.1 coordinate 53,623,320, forward strand.
TTCATTCTCCGCCTATTCCTAAAATTTTGCCACCTATTCAGATTTCTATTGAAAACCGTGCAAAGGGCAATTGCCCAGTTAATATACCCACTCCTGCAATTAAGAACAAAAAAATTGCCAATGTCTGCCAGCAATCAATTGCAGCATGCAAAAGAATATTTAAATCATCGAGTGTAGTATATTTACTGGTTTAACCGCTGCAGTGTCTAGAGCTTTTTAAGAAATACTTGTTTTTATGTTTTTACTAGACTAATGGACCCACAACCAAACCAAAAACCTGTGAAGCTGTGTCCCTTGATGGTTGCTGTAAAGATGGTTAGTGAAAGTTAAAAATCAACTCTGTTCATTTGACTGACAAATTGTATGGGAGAGTTACCGAGGTGTATTAGCCTGTACCAAGTTGCAAGTCTCTTTTTTGTGAGGCAATGTTTGTTTTTTGTACATTTTTCATTTTCATTTATTTATACAATGTACAGTGTACAGGCTTTTCTTTCCTAATTATATACACTGGGCGCAAAATTATATTGCAAATTTAATATGATGGCTATGTTGCAATGTTGCGAGCAAAACCATCCAAACAAAGTGGTTATTCAGTCATTCTCTGGGCAGACTAACTCAACAACTTAAATCACAGAAAGGTATATTGCAAATAAAGCACTTTTAAACAGTAAAAATGCTAATCACTCAATCATTTGCTCTGAAAGTCATTCTTTTGTATTTGTATTTGGTGAATGAACTGACCTACTGAAGTGCTCTTACAGCCGTAACACTTACATGTACTAGTGACACCCAGGACAGGTGTTATAGGTTACAGGTTCAACTAAGAACACTGAGCGTAAGATCTGTAGTTAGGGTCTCCAGTAAGGGCATCCCCCGAAATAAAATTTAACATATGATTTCAGGGCCCGAAATTGCACCTAATACAGGCGCCAATGCGCCTAAATTTTCTGCGTTGGCGACCAAATCCTGTAAATTAGTCGCCAAATTGGCAACTAGAATTCTTCATCACACCCTGCCTGAAGACCTTGTGAGTTTCTGAAGAGGTGTAAATCTAAATCCATGGCAGTGATGGGCATTCAAGCATGAAGCAAAAATCATTTTTGTCAAACTTTCACAAGTTGTTATCTACATGTACCGTGCAATGTTTTGAAATATAAAATAAAAAGAATAGGTCCTCAAGTCCGTTTAGGAGATGTCATGGTCTCAAGTTACCCCATAATTCCTCGCAATTTCACCAAATGAACACATGTTCATTTGATCAGTTTATGCTACTTTCCGTAGGCAGAGGAAGCACATGATTAAAGCAAATCTTGAAACAATGTATTAGATGTAAAATATCGATAACAAGGAACAATTTACAACAAGTTTTATGGCAGATGCTCGAAGCATCAGTCGAAATTGACTTAAAACCTTCCTTACATGCGTGTTCTCGAGGTCGTCATGTCATCTCCACGAGTAATGCGTTTCTGGAAATTAAATGTTTTTTCAAACATGTGAATTTTTCTAACTCTTTGAACAAAAAGAGGATGAATGGTAGGTCAAGAATATTTGAAAGAAATATAGGTCCCCCATGTTTGTTTAAGAGTATTAACTAAATAACTGTTCTTTTCTTTGGTGAGCTTAGCCTCAAAGGAAACCTATTACACCCTGGACGGCACACGCTGTCAGTGCGCGCTAATAATGCAAGAAATCGTGCGCAGAAAGGATGCATTGTGCAATACAGGGGAATGACCTTGAATGTTAACATATGTTGTAATATATACTGTACAAAGCAAAGCCTGAGCAGAGGGCTGGATTTTTTATGTGCAGGGTGGACTTTATCTCCAGATGAAAGGAAAATTCTTGAAAATGTTGGTCATGTGGAAGGGCCAAAACAGGAAAACCCAGGGAAAAACTTTAAAAAAAAATAAAAATAAAGTTTGAAATATATTTTGAGAAAAGGAAAACAAGAAAATACAAAAAAATACAAAATTACTTGAATGTATATGCAAATAGTTTATTAAATGAAGTAGGGTGATCATATTTAAGAATAAGAAAGTAATCTTTACTAGAAGGTTGTTTTTTCATGCAAGTCTCTTATTTCCAGATCAAATTAAATTGGAAATGTGGATTTTGTGGCAGGATATGATAGCCAACCTACAAAGCAAAGTTGCGATAAATTGGAACAACTTGGATTTCAAGGAAAAATTGTCACTGTTTTACTCCCTTGTTTGACCAAGTCCTTCAATACGTATAGCTGTAGGTGTAGCGTTTCTTTAAGAAAAAGATTTGCTCATAGTTAAACAGGTTAAGCAAAACTCTAAATAGATAGCTCTAATTACTGCTTTCGTTTGTGTGCATTTTTGTAATAAATGTAATTACAGTGTATACACACACCAGTGAGTGGATCGACCAGAGACTAACATAATTTCAGTCAATTTCTGAGTTTTTTTTACCTTAAATTTTCTGGCAGGGAAGGATGGAAAAGATGGACAAAATGGTGAGTTCTGTCGATACACTTATGGAAACATTAATTTCCTCTTGTCTGTTATTTAACACAGTTAGATTAATCTTACTTTCAAAACAACTTGCATCCTAAGTCAATCACATGTCATTTTTTCTACTCCCATAGGAAAAGATGGTCGTGATGGAGTAAACGGTGATGTAGTCAATTTTTTTACAGTCAGAAATACTTTTAAATTTTGTGTAGTTAACTTTAGATGCCATACGTTTTCACCTCAATGTAAAGTAAATATTTTAGTTTGAAAAGAACAAGCTTAAGGAGATTTTGGTAATATTTTAGGTTCTGAATTTAGAATCACAATTTAAGGATCCACACAATTCCTTTAATATTACATATTTTACCAAACAATGAAGATTTCATGTTTTTCTGTTAGTTAGTTTAATATATTATCATGCCATGAAAATATATTTGCTCATTAATAATAGCAATAGGATCAAGTGGAGTCCAATTCGGTTCATAATCATATTAGTGTGATAGTATAATGATTACAGACTGAATTGGGTAACATGAAGTCCTGTTACCAATTTAGTTATATCTTAATCATTCTATAACAAAATTCGAGAAAGAAACAGCAGAAAAACTTTCCAGAGAAAGAAAAGACAACACTTTTAGTCACAAGTTAAAGATATGTAAAAAAACTTATTGAAGTGGAACTTTGCCATAACAGCATGCATATGAATTGGAGCAAATTGGATGACAAAAGTCCTGTCACCAATAATTATTTATCCTATCTATAGCAAAACTGAAGAAAGAATAAGGAGGGAGGAAACGTCCCAAAGAAGGAATAGACAACAGTTTTAATTGCAAGATACATAAAAAGAGAAGTTGTTCAAGTGTAACTGATCCATTAGAGCGAACATTCTGTAGAGTACTGTCCAATTACTTAGGCGTGATGCATACACTGTCCAATTAATGCTCAAATCATGGCTGACAAATTAGCCAATCAGATTTAAATTTTTTGTTGTCATTATGATTAAAGTATTAATCACATATTTGTGTACCCTAAGGGCCAAATCAACAAACTACATGTAGCTGAATAAGCACCTGAGATTACGGCTGCGATAAACTTCATTCCCCTTTTGCCAGCATACTATTATACTACAGTTATTAATATTAAGCTGATCTGTGTGATGCAGATCATGTTGGATATACACACCGACACCTATTTCAGGGCACTGAGGAACACAAGCACTCTGTTATTGGAAAACACTTGGGCAATGCTCACAATCAGAGGAATAATTAAGGATCTTCACAAACAATTCACCATTCTTAAAAGCCGTGGAAAGCTGGAATGCTTAATTTACGAAATGCTCTTTATCAGAGACAAGACACCTAAACTGAACACTCAGTGTGACTCAATCAAAGCGAAACTATTTACCTACAGTTCTGTAATTAACACCCTCTACATTCCACATTGTATTTTTGATAACATGCAACAAGACTTCAACACGCATTTTATTATATATTAAGGAACTCACAACAACCTGACTTTTAGTTGTATACAAATTTGAAAATGATGAGTGAGTCATCGAAATGTCATTCAAAACTACTACTACTAATTTTTATTCTTAATTGACACAAAAAGTATGAGTTATATTTTATTGTTATTAAGAAATTCTGCAGCCAATCTGGAAAACCCAGCTGAGACAAACAAATGAATATTTTAATAAACAAGCCACACAAAAGCTTTCTAAGCAGCCCTGCCAGATAACTGCGGATTTTAATGTGTAACTAATTTTTTTTATTGCAGGAAAAGATGGCCGTGATGGACGAGATGGAGCAAAGGTTAGCTACAAGTAATCCTTTTTTTAGACCCCAGACTGAGCAGAATTTTACTGAACTTCGATAACACAGCAATGAGAATTAATGGTGCAGCTTGCCTTTGAAGTAGCCCAATTGGCACATCATCCTATGGGTGTGATTTTATAATGATATATTGGTCTTGGAAATATCTCAGTACACATTGAAAGAGTAAAAATAATATTGTGAGGAGCCTTCTATATATTGGTTACCAGTAGACATATTATATCTACTGGTAACCAACTCTACATCTTTTAAGATGGGACTGATAATTTTCACTTTATGGTGTTTTTGTGGTTTTATTGCACTGAGTTCCTGGGAATAGGAGGAAGGGAATGAAGGTTGATTTCCATACAGAAGTGTCAGAGATGATCACTGTTGGGTGTAGAGCTAGCTATCTTCATTTGGCATACAGCTGTAGGTCAGAATCAGCAATAAAATTATGCTTCAAACAACAGTCAAGCTTAAGTACAAGAACTATTGCAAAAAAATCATTAGACTCTTAGGGGTAACTTGCAATCAGGTCATAACTGTTCTGCCTTTCCTCTCTTGCCTACACCTAAAATAATAAAATGCCTGATCAACTGGATTTTGTCTCAGGAGCAAAAATGAATTGGGACCATGCCTATTGCAGTACCTTTTCACCCATTTTTCTTTTTCAAAATTTCAGTTGTTCATACCAGAGAGGTTACAAAAGGTCATCTGTCACTTCAACTTATATGACTGTGACTCTCTTAGAAAACAATTAGCTACAGTTTGCAATTATAATTAATTTGTTTAAAGATTAGGACATTGCTATATAGCTACCATTATTTGCTACATGTACGTTAGTGTATTAGTCACGAAATGAATTATACCAGAGGACAACAGGTTGCTTCTTGGAAATTTTAAAGTGAACCCTTGATGGTCTAGTCTCCTACACAGCCGTTCTTAGGGTTGTCACACATTGCATGATGACCCTAAGAATGGCTGCTTAGGAGACTATTAAATAATGGTCCTGTGACAATCCTGATTTTTGGGCGTGGCTCAAATTTATATTCATTCCTTAGAGGTACCCATTCTGCCAAGTCAGGAAAGTTTTTTTAGCTTTGCCTTTACGGCTGCTAAGGTACACTTTTTGTACCAGTCTACAATTTTAAGGAGGCTCATTTTAGAGTTTTTAAAACTCCCTACTGAAACAGTTGTATCAATCCATAAAGTTAAACCTCTAAAAGGTATAATGAGCTCTACTGCTGCACTTATATGGATCTCCCTGTCCCAGGGAATTTTCAATGCACATCTAGTACTAAAACAGTTGCAATTTACGTTTTTTATTTTTTTGCTTTAAGGGAGAGAAAGGTGAAGTAGGGATGCGAGGACAGGATGGGAATACTGGCATAAAGGTATTTCTATTCTTTATTTATTTTTATTGTGTTTATAATTTATCTTATTTAAAATGTCAATATACTTTTGGGGTGCAGGATTATATCATTATATGTTTGATTGTAGTTAATATGCAGTGTCTCACCTTTTATTGATTTAAACAAAAATGCTAGGGCTTGGTTTTGGCTAAGATTGCTTGTTTGCTTTTCCCTGTGACTATCCTCAGCATAGTTTAATTTCATCGACAGAAACATTGAGATTGTTAATTTTTTAACTGATCAGATATGGTTATTGTATGTGCAAAGTTGTTTTCTGTATGATGGCAAACGTTTTCAAGAAAGACTCTTTGTCTTTTGTGGTTTACACCCTAATTCACGATCATATGAGTCTGTTTTTTTTCTCGTTTTTTTTTAGTTTCAGTGACTTGTGAATTCTTCATATTTGAGCTGTCTGTATCAAATAATTTATGTATAGTTTGTCTTTCAAGGGAGAAAAGGGAGAACCAGGAATGACAGCAAACAGTAGTAATTTGGGTAGAAAAGTAAGTATGATTGAAAATGCTGACAAGGTACTGCTGAAAACAAATTATACCATTTAGAATTTCAGATACCTTGGGATATTTAGCTTTTTAGCCTTTTGATCAGTGCATTCTGTAGTGTTCGTGAAGTATATTCCAGTGTATCGTACACGAAGTATTTAGGCGCGCAAAGCATGTATGTAAAGTGATTATTAAAGCATGGCGGATTAGATTCGAGTCTGTATTATTTGCGTGCAATAATCTTGTTCCATCGGTTTAAATACGACGTTGGAATACGACATCTGGCGACGAGAATCAAGTTTAGGTCCCAACCGATCGAGCAATGGCATCAATAAAGATAGATGACCTCTCCAGCGTGAAACCGTTCGATCCTCATGGCGACCCTTCGAATGTTGGGCGGCGTTGGCAACGATGGATCAAAAGTTTTACACTGTACGCCGACAGCAAAGGCCTCATCATCCAAGCAGACAAAGATGATAACAAAGTCCAGAGGAGAGCTCTACTTCTTCACTCAGCCGGTGAAGACGTCCAAGAAATATTCGAAACGTTGGCCGACACGGGCGGGATAAAAGATTACGCAAAAGCTGAGAAAGCCTTAAATGACTACTTCATCCCGAAAGTAAATTCGACATACCAGAACCACGTTTTCCGCAGCATGGAGCAGCACGATGGCGAAACTGTAGCCCAATTTGTGACTAGATTAAGAAGAGTGGTTAAAGATTGTGATTATGGCGAGCAAGCTGAAAATCAGATACGAGATCAAGTTGTCCAGCGTTGCAAATCACATGACTTACGGAGGAAATTGCTAGAAAAGGGAGAGAAGCTAACCCTGGAGCTCCTACTTTCGACGGCCGCAAACCATGAGCGTGTCCAATCGCAGTTGCAGAGTATGGAGAGTGGAAAGAATGATGTGAACGCGGTGCGTGAGAAGCAGCCAGACAAAACAAAGGAGTCAACCAGTGGAACTACGAAGCATGCATGCTACAGATGTGGGAATGTGGGTCATTTTGGACGAGACCCTGAATGCCCTGCCAAAGGAAAAACCTGCCATAAGTGTGGAGGAGCTGACCATTTTGGTGCCCAGTGTCAGACAAAGAAAGGAGCCAAACCTCCCAAACCTAGACGTGGAGGAAAGCCAACTGGAAAGAACCAGAAGAGGAAATCAGTCAGGTACGTGGAACGTGAAAGAGAGGAAGATGAGTATGCATTTGCTGTGAATTCTGTTGCACCACCTGAGGAAATAAATGTAACTGTGGGCGGAGTTGTAGTTGCTATGTTGATTGATTCGGGTGCAAGCACCAATGTCATTGACAAAAATCTGTGGTTAAAGTTGAAGCAAGAAAAGGTTAAGTGTGCGTCTAAGAAGAGTGATAAGAAGCTTTATGCATATGGCAGTGACCAGCCACTGAAAGTTCTTGGAACATTCTCAGCGTCAGTAAAAGCAGGCAAAAATGAAGTAGAAGCTGAATTTGCTGTTATTGATGGAAAAGGGGCAGCACTGCTGGGAAGGGAAACTGCCATACAGCTGGGTGTGTTGAAATTAGGCATCCCACTTTATTCAGTGACATCTAAGGAAACAATCATGTCTGATTACAAAGAAATCTTTGAAGGTGTGGGAAAGTTGAAAGATTACCAAGTTAAGTTGTATGTGGATCCAAACGTACCTCCTGTGGCGCAACCAGTCAGGCGCACTCCATTTAGTCTTCGAGACAAGGTTAAAGAGAAGGTTGAAGAACTTGTAGCTATGGACATAATTGAACCGGTAGAGGGCCCAACCCCGTGGGTTAGTCCAGTCGTAGTGGTACCAAAGCAGAATGATGAAATACGTTTGTGTGTAGACATGCGAAGGGCCAATGAAGCCATCATCAGGGAACGCTACCCCATACCTACTGTAGATGAAGTGCTCCAAAACCTTAACCAAAGCACTGTGTTCAGTAAACTTGACCTGAAGTGGGGTTATCATCAGTTGGAACTCCATCGAGACTCCAGAAGCATCACAACCTTCACTACACACTGTGGGTTATACCGGTACAAGCGCCTTATGTTTGGCATAAGTTCGGCTCCAGAAGTGTACCAGCATGTCATCCAACAAGCATTACAAGATTGCGAAGGTGTTGCCAACATTTCAGATGACATCATTGTTCATGGAAGGAACACTGAAGAACACGACAAGAGATTGCAACGAGTCTTGGAGAGGCTGAAAGAGAAGAATCTAACGTTGAATGCAGGGAAGTGCAGATTTCACATGACCCAAATGGTGTTCATGGGGCTAGTGCTAACCAATAATGGTATTGGTCCTGCCGAAGACAAGGTGAAAGCCATTGTGGATGCAAGAGAACCACAGAGTGCCTCTGAAGTCAGAAGTTTCCTGGGATTGGCAAACTACAATGCTCGATTTATCCCAGACTTTGCTACAGTTGCTGAACCGTTGCGCAGACTAACCAAGAAAGGTGTTCGTTTTGAGTTTGGAGATGAGCAGAGGAAGGCGTTCAATGAGCTGAAGATGAGACTATCAAGTGCAGAAACCCTTGGTTATTTCGACAAAGATGCTAAGACACTGATTATAGCGGACGCAAGCCCAGTAGGCCTCGGCGCAATCCTAATCCAAGAACAGCAAGGCAGGAAAAGAGTCATCAGCTATGCAAGCAAGAGTCTTAGTGATGTAGAACGGCGTTACTCCCAGACCGAAAAAGAAGCCTTGGCAGTCGTTTGGGCATGCGAACGTTTCCATGTGTACCTGTACGGCATTGAATTCGAACTGTACACAGATCACAAGCCACTGGAAACAATCTACTCTAGCAGATCGAAGCCGTGTGCACGAATTGAAAGATGGATTCTGCGATTACAGCCGTACAAGTTCAAAGTTAAATACTTACCTGGAGAGCAGAACATTGCTGATCCGTTATCGCGTTTACTTCAAGAAAACAAGCAAGTGGAATCTTCATCTGCTCACAAAGTCTCAGATGAATTTGTCAGATTCGTCGCAGTAACTGCCACTCCTCGAGCAATGACAACACGTGAAATTGAAGAAGCCTCATCAGAAGAAAGAGAATTTGTCGAATTGCATCAGTGCATAAAGAATGGAAACTGGAAAGGTGACCAGCATAAGCAGTACATACCAGTATGCAGTGAGCTGTGTGTGATTGGAAAGTTGATCCTTCGAGATACCAGGATTGTCATACCAACCAAGTTGAGACCTCAAGTACTCTCCCTGGCCCATGAAGGACATCCAGGAATTGTCAGCATGAAGCAGAGATTGCGGTCAAAAGTATGGTGGCCGGGAATCGACAGAGAAGCTGAAAGATTCTGCAAGACCTGTCATGGTTGTCAGCTTGTAAGCAGTCCATCCAACCCGGAACCAATCAAGTCAACCCCATTACCAAGTGGCCCATGGCAAGATCTGGCCATCGACCTGTTAGGCCCATTACCCTCAGGAGACTCTGTTTTAGTTGTCGTCGATTACTTCAGCAGATATTATGAAGTGGAAATCATGCGCTCCACAACGTCCGAGAAGATCATAGAATGCTTGGAGAAAATCTTCACCACCCATGGATTACCTTTATCGCTTAGAAGCGACAACGGACCACAGTTTAGTTCAGACACCTTTGAGCAGTACTTAAAAGACCAAGGCATAGAGCACAGGAAGACCACTCCATTGTGGCCGCAAGCAAATGGAGAAGTAGAAAGACAAAACAAGTCCCTGTTAAAGAGAATGAGAATAGCTCAAGCCGAAGGAAAAGAATGGAAGAAGGAGTTGCGCAAGTACTTGGTGGCATATAGATCAACCCCTCATACCACCACAGGCGTGAGTCCAGCAGAACTTCTGTTTGGCAGGAAGATGCGTACTAAGTTACCAGAACTAAGAGAGGAGAGCATAGCAAGTGAGATGCGAGACAGAGATGGTGAAATGAAAGCAAAGGCAAAACAGTATGCAGACAAGAGGAGGAATGCCCAGGAATCAGACCTAACTCCTGGTGACAAAGTTTTGGTAAGACAAGAGCGGAGAAACAAGTTATCGACACCGTTTGCTCCTGAGCCATATGATGTTATCTCTAAAAATGGGAACAGTGTTGTTATTGAATCACCAGAAGGTGTTCAAAGTATGCGGAACACAACCCATGTAAAGAAGTATGAGGAGCCGTCACCGAGCCCGGATGAAACAACTCTGGTGCCAGATGATACAGCCCCCGCGGAACTGGAGGCAGAACAAGAAAAGGCCAGCAGCCCAGTCGTTTCCAGACCGAGTAGAGTCAGGAAGTTACCTGAGAGATTCAAGGACTTTGATTTGACTTAGTGTCATTTTCAAGGACTCTGCCGTGACCTGAGTGTCATTGTTTAAGACTGTGTTATGACCATTATTGACTGTTATGACCATTATTGAATGCTGCAGTCTAAAGAGAGAGAACTTTGATTCTTGGTTAGCCATAGTTTAAGTTTAAGTTTTATCGGACTGTTAAGTCTGATTGTAATAGTGTTGACATTTTCTAAGTTCGAAGCGTTGATAATTTACAGCTTATTTACTAAGTTCGTTTACCGGAAAAAGGAAGGGATGTAGTGTTCGTGAAGTATATTCCAGTGTATCGTACACGAAGTATTTAGGCGCGCAAAGCATGTATGTAAAGTGATTATTAAAGCATGGCGGATTAGATTCGAGTCTGTATTATTTGCGTGCAATAATCTTGTTCCATCGGTTTAAATACGACGTTGGAATACGACACATTCCTCTCATGTTGTTGGATAAATCACTGCATTATGTCCACGACAGTAAACTATAAAAATTAAACTCCTATATTTATTCCAAAATATGTTTCAATACCATTTTAGACTTTTTCTGCAGTGATCAAGCTTCCCAAAATCAGCCTTTTTTATCACTTACTTTCACCAGTTCTTTTTTGGCATTACATAAACAACGTTGTTGATAAGAAAGATGCAATATTCAGTTTGTCATGAGCGGGGGAGAAAGAAAAATTCGAGTCCCTGACTTGAATCAAACCCATGACCTCCCGTGCACCAGTCGGGCACTCTAGCCACTGAGCTACTGGGAGACTTGTTGTGAGCGAGGTCCAATTTACTAGGTTCATTGTGACATGCGTCCTGCATAGTGCTGGGATCAGCAATGTCAAAAGCACCATGTGTGATAAGAAAAGGAAAGATGTTGATATTGTTTAACTGTTTTTACTTTTAAGGTGAAGGGGTTGTTACATGATGGTAATAACTGTAGCAACAATGGTAATGTCAATGAACAGTCAATCCACAGTGATTTGAATGTTAATAATTGGTAGATTCCGAGAGTTTTGATTTAAGGAGGGCGTTGAAGAATGGCAAATCTAGACTACATTTTTTATTGGTCGGGTGCTTGGATTTAAAATAGACGGGTTTAATTATTATTTTGTTTAGTAACGAACATGTACATGAATTTTATGTCATCATGAAAAACTTTTTTGTGTATATAGTGTACCACATGGTGAGAAGTATAAAACCCGAAAACGAGAAATTTCATTTCAACAAGCCTTGGTTTCTTGTTAAGTTAATATTTTGAATTTTCTCCCTTTTAGGGTGAGAAAGGATCTCCTGGAGACAAAGGATCACAAGGAGAAAAAGGACAACCAGGACAGAAAGGAATGCCGGGAACATGTGACTTAAAGGTAATGAGACGTTTTTCTTTTACTACTTTTAAAACATAGAGCCACCATGAAAAAAGTTTTTGATGGATATTGTTAACGACGTGTATTTCTTCTTTCTTTTGTCCATTTTCAGGGCTCATCTCCCAGCAAGTCAGCTTGTTGTGCATCGGGTAAGGACACTATTTCAGGTCATCCTTTTTACTTTCAGAACATTTTTGAGCTTCTCATAAAGTATGTTTCCTTATTGTTCTCACAGCCAATTTTGGCGGCGTTGTGTTGTTTCAAAGTTTACCATGCTTCAAGTCTAACGCAGTCTGACAAACTTCTCTGTAAAGTTGTCCTTTCCGTGAACCATCATAGAATAGTAGGCCGTGTAAGATAACTCGGTTCTTCAAATTCTGTTGCTTTGTGTGTATTTTTGAACAACCAAATCTGTCAAGTTTTGGAGTTCCAATGAAAATCTAAATAAGTAAGGGCAGAGGTCATGAAACAAGTTCTTGTTGGGTTATCAGTTGCAATTTTTTGTGTCGTTATGGGTGGTAAAGTAAAATTGTTGAATATAAAATTAGCGAACAATGTTTAGTGTCGTCACAGCATGTACCATTTTTAAGGTTTTGTAGTTTACATTTATTACCCCGCCGTCAGGACGGGGTCTAGTAATACCCGTTTTTTTTTTTTTTTTTTTTGTCGTGGTCACTTGCCCCAGACCTCCGCCCGGTCAAAACAATACTTGCCGGTATTATAAAATCTTGGTTCGTTTAGCCCTGTTTAGCGTTATTTCGCCAGAATTTTCATGTAAGTTGGTGTAGAAAATTACTGGCGATTTAATGGCATGAAAGCCCCTTCGATGAAAGCAAGAACGAAGGTGCTAGCAAGCTTTGAAGCTGGCTTGAATTCGCCAAACTTGCCCTGGCACGTAAACATTACATCACTGAAACACAGTAGCCGATACGGGGAAGTCCCTTGCTTTCGCCAAGTTGAATAATTCAACCGTGAAATGCAAGCATTTTTTTGGCAGTTTTGCCTTGCTTCGCCTTGCTTCGCCAAAATCTTTAGGGAAAGTTGTGTAGAAAAGTACGAGAAATTCAGTGGAGTTGACTTCTCTTCAATGAGAGCAAGAACGAAGGTGCTAGCGAGCTTTGAAGCTGGCATGAATTCGCCTAACTAAGGCCCTGGCACGTAAACATTAGACCACTAAAATCACAGAAGCCGATTCGGGGAAGTCCCTTACTTTCGCCAAGTTGAATAATTCAACAGTCAAATGCAAGCATTTTCTTGGCAGTTTTGCTTTGCTTCGCCAAAATCTTTAAGCAAAATTGTGTAGAAAAGTACAAGGAATTCAATGGACTTAACTTTTCTTCGACGAGAGCAAGGACGAATGTAGTAGCGAGCTTTAGTTTGAAAGCTGGCATGAACTCGCCATCGCTATGAGCTTAGTAATATTATGATGTAAAGTGTATGATAGAGTGCCAAGAAGTGAGCAATGCTGCCCTCCATAATTTTTCCCCGGTCACAGGCCTTAAAAGAAGAAATTAGAAATGAGAACCAAGATAAAAGAAAAATCTTTGACCCCGGCGGGATTTGAACCCACGACCTCCTGATTAGAACGTCGTCGCTCTACCAACTGAGCTACGAGGCCAGGCTGAGTCACGCTATGATCAAAATATTTCATCAAAACTCTTCGTCACGCACGCTAAGACAGGGTGATTAGGCAAGTCATGTCTTGATTTATATTATCATTGCAAACACGTAAAAAATACGATAAATCACCAACTTTTAAAATTTACACCACTTCGGCTTGTATCTTACGTGGCCGTAATATATTTTGGACCCCAAGGGCAGTTCGAACAACGCCGGGGTTAATGCCCCTGGGGCTTTTCTTGTTACCCCGCATACACAACAGGAACTTTGTTTATTTGAAAGTTTGAGAGTATTTGTCTTTAGTTGTGGGGATTCGAAATAGATTAATGATTTTAGTAAGATGTTAATTACACGTAATTGTCTGTAGCCAATCGAGAAAGATATAAGAAACAGCACAAAGGAAAGGTGAACGTTTTTCGTATCAAAACATAATTGATTTGTTGCTTTCTTAGTTGTGGTGTAGAATTACTAAAGTTAACAATTATTAAAGTTGTGCTTGGATAGTTACAGTTTTGTCTTCTTTGTTTAAAGCGTGAATTTCACGAGGCATGGATGGTCAAGAGTTTGCGTAAGCGCGATATTCAATTCTTCAAACTTATGAAAATGATGCTAATTTGTTTTGTCCTTGTGACTCGCGTCAGCGTTTGAGCTTCCATTGCTCCTCACCCCCCAAAATAGGGGTTTATACACGTTGACGACAGCCATGGATGCCTGCATTAAAAAAGACCTATACCAATTCCACAGACATCTTGACTCTATCAACCCTCACATTCAGTTCACCATCGAACTTGAGCATAAAGGTTCCATCACCTTTTTAAACACCAAGACTACAGAGCAGGAGAATGGTACTATGTTTCCGTGTACAGAAAACCCACCCACACCGACAGGTATCTAGACTTAAATTCTCAAACTTATACAAACTCATACGTACTATATCGTCGATTCTTAAAAAAGCTAAAAACACAATAAACAAAAATTATACCAAAGGAGTTATTTACAAAATCAACTGCAAAGATTTCCCAGGTGTATATGTTGACCAGACCTCACGTGCGCTAAAAACTCGCATTAATGTACATTCTAAAGCCATAGCAACGCTGGGCAAGAATTCCCTATTGGCTTAGCATGGATCGTGCGTCACAATGGAGACATCGTCTCATTCTTGAAGATTGGCATGCCGTTCAAGACTCAAACTCTATTTACCCTATTCAGACCGGGCTTTTTTCGACCTTGTCGGACCGGGGGGGCTTCAGAAGCCCCCCTATGTAACTTCAAAGCCGTTTACGCTATGGCCACCAAATTTGCACAGGATAGTTTACGCGCTAATTCTATTCACTACAGATACTGTGATGTCACTGTGACCTCATATGACGTCATTATGACGCCATTTGTTTCTAAATGTTTCACTTAGAAGCTCTAAAGCAATAAATTTATTAGCCTGCGAGCAGGCTCACTTAGTGTGTTATTCGCGCGAGTATCTTGGCGGTGGAAGTCGAGCCGGCGAGAAGAATGGGGCGAGCTAAATGATTTTGTTAGAAGCAACGAGAGGTGACAAAAAATACACCATCATCAAAATACTTTTGCTAGAATACCTTTCAAGCGGATGGTGAACAGATTGGCTCAAAAATATTTCCTCTCTCTACCGTTATCTTTACGCTTGATGTACCAGTAATTATCATCATATACTTATTTTTCCAAGTGTGGTTAAAACCACAGATTACACAAGAGAAGTTAAATTATTTCCCAAAATATCTTTCAGTTCCCCAAACAGTGCATATTTCTGTATGAGCAGTAAAAAGAATTTCAATTTTAAGTTCAGGACGTTTCCCAAAAAATATTTGAAAGAAATAATTCATATTTAATCAGTAAGAATTTATAAGAGTTTATGTTTTCCCTTTCGGATATTGATCCTGTGAATAGGTAAAAAAAAAATATTCAGATGGATTAGAAATTTGGATAGAAAATAATGCACTTACAAGTATTGCTCTGCTCCTAGCAATTACCACTTAATGTTTAGTGGTGATAGATACATTCATGAATGTATTTGATGTGAAACAAAAATTACTTCTCAACATTAATTATTAATAAATTTTATGCTACATCTAGTGACCAGCATCACAGCTCTCCTCACAATGCACAAGCAAGCACCAAGATCATGGGAATTGAGATCCTGATCACCTTCAACATGAGTTGTATCCAGTAGCATACCGCAGTTAGCTCAAATTAAACCTGCCAACTCGTACCAAATTCCCGTGCACTAGATTTTAAGATGACAGGGGATTGGTTGCAATTTACACCCCACAACATCGCTCAATTTTATGGTGCCCTCTTGCCTGAGCTTCGCGAGGTTATGCGAATCACGTATTTCTAGTTTAAAAATGATTAAAATCATTTTCATTAGGTTCGACACATGAAAAGTTCTACGTTTGAACTACAGCTGTGGGCCTAAGGAGCCTGTTTACATGATTGAACCAAGGGCAATCAAGGACGTGCGCGCTAATTGTTAAGCGCATCCTTTCCGCGCACGTAATTCATGTCGCAGTGTAATGCCACGGCATGCATCAAGCGCCCTCTCTAATGAAGAAATATAGCTGGTGGCCATTTTAATGTCGATCCAGGGATTTAACTCTCTTAAATGGTCTGTGGCCCCAGCTGTTTCTTTCGATAAATCACTTTGTTTATCAGTTATCTATGTTTTACAAAAAACTGAAAAAACCTGTGTGGTGGAAGTTTGAATTTTTTCACTTTTTCTGCGCACTTGTCATTACATCCCGCTATTTTAGCTGTACAGCCTTTGGAAATGTTGAATTATATTGAAAGGATAAAGCGGTTGAAATTATTTGGTAAATAGAGCCTTTTAAAACTAACAGCTCTTGAGACCATGTCGAGTTATGAGGCCGACTTTTTAAAAGAGGGCCAGGTAGTTTTCCACACGATGTATTTCTGAAACGAAGTCCGTGAAACCCCAATTTACTTACATTTCTGACAAGAGTAGCAAAAGTGTGGAAAAAACCTATATATGTCGTATAGGGTTTTCGCACGAACTTCCTCAAGCAAAGCAAAGACAAGTTGGGGGAAAATTGTGAGTTATTTAGTCCTCTCTTTGCAATGCTAAGCTGCTTCGCTGGTGAAAACATCATGTTTTTCAGTTTTTTTCCGTAATAGTTGTAGAATGGTGAGATTTAAGCGACCTTGACTGCTTCTGCGCGATACTATGCCGGAAGGTGATAAACTGAAAATGTATATAGCCTGGGTAGTAAGCGTTTCCGTAGGCTTTTCCGCCCGTTCGAAGCATTTTTCGCCTTTTCGCCGGGCGAAAATTGGGGCGAGCGCAAAAAAGTGGCTCCTTCCTCTTTAATTTAAACCTGTGTCTCCCTCCCTTGGACGCCTTTATGACTCGCCCCAACCTTCTGCCTGTTTCCTAGTCCAAGATGGCGCCTTTTGCACATATTTGTACAAAGGATTTTCTCTCCTCCGCAGAGGCCTCTTACAGTCGCACCTTGACTGCACGCTAAAGAAAAGCGCCGGAATCACTGCTCCCCAGTTTTCTCTTTCCTTTTTGTTTACTAAAAGGAGCCTCTGTGGAGGAGAGAGCGAAGGATTATTCAGTGCTCTCTCGCGATCGCACTGCACTACTAGGAAATGTAACGAGAAACCCGCCTCCAGGATGCAAGGGTGCAAAATACACGAATGCTCTCCTTGAATAGTCGCATGTCGGGCGTAAACCACTGTATAAAGATACACGAATATTGCTGCAGGTTTCTTTCAGATCTTCAACACATAAAGTATTTTAAACTGTGACACCTGCAAATCCCACTGATGATGGATTGTTTTTTTACTCTGATGATGATGAGGTGTTCCATAAAGTGAGCCGACGCTCTTTTCACTGTTCAAGTTGATTTTATCCACATTCACTTACTTTTTAATTCTTCGAGTTGTTTTTCACGGTGGCCTATATATGCAATGCACAAATACTATCTTCAGTGCGCATATACATTATTATAGTACACAATTCTATTTCTCAGCGCCAAACTTTTTTTTCGGTACACAAATGTATTTCTCAGTGCATTTTGTTCGTTTTAATTCATAAGATTTATTCACGATGCAGTGTAAACATAAGCAACGATATATAAAATAGTGGGTGAGTGAAGTCTAGCTCCCGGACTATCGCCTGACAAAAATGGAATCACCGCAATTAGCAAACCTGTAATATTTCAGTGTCCTTGTTTACTCTCAAATATTAGTCGATAAAGGAAACGGGGGAAATTCTTTTACTCTTTTTTTTAACTCTTGATGATTGAAATTAAAATTAAGCCTCCTTGCAGCTTTGAGAAAGAGTAGCAAATTTTCATCTCCAACCTCTCGAGGGCTAGATCTTGGGCGGTATTTTTTAGCCCAATGCGGCTGATGTCGAACTAGTATGTAAATTTTGGATTGGGTATGACAGCAATATGTGTTCAAAACTGACCTGCATCCATGAACATTTATTGTATCTGTAATGACTGATCATTAAAGTGGTACTATGATCAAAATTTTCCATTTCCTTTTCTTTTCATTTTTGGAATCAAGACGTGATGAAAACTTACCACGCCAAGTTTTATTCCAATATTCGCACGGGAAGTTCGATTATTTTAACGTTGTTTTTCGGCTTTGGCCGTCCGCCATTACTCGATTCAAAAATGGCCGAGTGCAATCGAAAGAGTTGGGTCTAGTCGCGCGCGATCGGAAGTGACGTCATATGCGCACATCAGGCCAAACAAACGTGGCTAATCGTGTATGCAATCTGGGAGAAGTGAGAAGTATCCGGAGTGTTTTTCTTGGGTCGATACTATAAAATGCCTCCAAGACGTTGTGTAGTGCAAGATTGCGATCGTGTTTCTAACAAAGAGTTGGGAATTTCGATGCACTTGTCTCCAAGAACCCGTCACGGAACGTGTTAAGTGGAAGAGATTTGTGCTACAACACAGGAAAAACTTTAAGCCGAAAGGATCGTTTGGTGTATGCTCGCTACACTTTACGAGCGATTGCTTTACACGTGCAGTCCATATCAAGGGAACAGAGAGACGTTTGAAGGCTGGTTCTGTTCCGACAATATGGAAAGAAGTCTCTGTTTCCCTCAGTGAAAGAAGTCGTCGAAGGGTGAGTGAATTCGCGGAGTTTTTGTTTCGCGCGTATTTGTCACTTTGCTGTGATATTCACAAATCAAGGAAAACATACACACACTCATCTTCAACCTATATTCTTTATAACTCGTCTAAGTGTATTTTCTTTTAGACTCGGGGAATTTGTTATGTTCATTTATAATAGTATTTATGTCGCGAGATTTCATTGATTCGCAAAATCTCATTGCACTGCAAGCTCACTGAATGATCGCGATTTCACAAGAGAGAAGACTTCCTGTCACTTCGATTCAGTTCATTATTTTTTTGGCACAATGCGTATTATTCTCATCTGCAGCACTGTAGCCATAGTGCTGCAGATGATGCGTATTCTCGCTTTAGTTCGGCTTCTTGAGCCATTCTTTCCTCTTGCTCTTTAGCTTCTTCTTCGGTGGCTAACGGCTCTAAATTCTCATCATAAGGAACGACACCGCTAAATTCCATTGTCTCTTCGTTGCAGCTTTCTTCGGTTTCGCTACCGGACGAACTGGACGAAGAATTCGACGAAGAAGACATCTTTTATAACCCTGTGAATTCTCAGCATATTCCCTCTTTGAACACTCGAAGCTCGAAGCGAAGATGCGCATATGACGTAAATCATACGTAAATCCGCTTTTCAGTACAGTCGCCGGCTCACTTTAGCGGTCCGAGTAATGGCGGACGGGTTTTCCACGATTTTCGGCAAGCTATTTCAAGGCTTATATCTCTCGCAACGTTCTAAATTCTAGCGCGTTAGTTAAATATAGACTTATTGACCAAATTGACGTTAGAAAAAGTCGAAAAGAAAAACAAAAAAAATCAAAAAACGAGGGTGCATGCATGTTCACTGTCTGAATTCAGGAGGGGGACATGGGGATTTGCGGTGTTGCGGTGTCGCTAATTTTTTTGTGCGGTGTTGCGGTGAATAAAATCCCATCTCGCGGTGTTACGGTGATTTCAAATCGTACGGTGTGCGGTGTTTTTGATCTTAAACCTGCGATGTTCGGTGAAAAAAAATTTCTTGCGGACCCTTTGCGGTGTTGTTTTTTGTTTGACACATTTGACCGACTTACTCTTGTCGAGTAACTGTCAAAACCTGTTTATATTCGTCAAACCGTCGATAATCACCCTTTTTTGGAAACAAAGGCGGTATCAAATCTGTGCCAAGCAGTGAATGCCAGGCCATTTCCGTTTTCATTTATAAGTAATTATATAACTTGACCTTTGCTACGCGGACTGACAGGGATCCTGTCTGCCTCCTTGTGTTTCACGGCGCGTGGTCAAATGGCTGCAACATGGAAGAGGTCGAAGGTCATTGAGCCTACAACAGAGTGCATAATCGACTGTGTCGTTTTTTTTATGAATAGGGAAAAGGGGGGGGGGAGGGACTACCGGCATAAAAACAAATTTAGTTGTCGGATCAACAGACGTGAAAAGTACCTGACAAAGCTCAGAGAATCTATTTGGTAAGTTCGCAACACGGTCCCTTGCATTCGTTATATCTGCACGACATGAAAATAGAGTTCTTAGAGTCTTGAGGTCAGTCAGGACGTAACAAATCGATCGAAATCGATCATCGAAAAGCTACTCGATTAATCGATAATACTCGATAGTAATTGATACTTGTCGATTGATTAGTTAATTTAATCGATGGAAATCAATAATCACAGAATTTTGACCTAATCGATCAAAATCGATTAAAAAGAATCTGAGGAATGAAACTCTTTAGTTCAGGCAACCTCAAAACTTACCTTTGAAGCTGAGATGACTACCCTTCTGTCTTGTTGTGAAATAACATTCTTGTTCACGGTATTCAGGGACATTTTAGTAGTTCTTTCCAAAGCGTCCATGTGCACAGGAAGACTGCATTTTTAGTTTTTCGATAGCTTTCGATTGTCAGCGATAGTTTTCGATTAAAATCGATGGTTTTCAATTGTAATTGATGAAAATCGATAATCACAAAAATATTGACGATCGATTTCGATGGATTGCCGATATTTCTCGATTAATTACTATTGATTTTATTGATTAATATAGATTGTTATCGAGTATCGGAATTATCGGGTTACGTCCTGGGTCAGTCTCTATTAATCTAAACCAGCTCCGAGATCCTCTAACCCCCGTTATATGGAGATTTGGATTAGATTAGCTCCCATTAGGTCCATTAAATGGTCAGTTAAAGCACACTGAAGGGGGATTGATAGCGACTGATACTACCCCTTTCCTCCGTGTCCTTTCATCTCTCTACGTCGCGGTTGCGGAGGTTTTCGCGAGAGAGACTCGTCAAATGTCGGAGGGTGATAAGGGTCTTATATTTACAGGCTGTGCTAATGGATTGAATCCATTAGATCCATTAGGTCCGATTTTTTGGTTGCGAGTTTATTTCGGATTAAGCAAGTGAAGGCCGGGCCCGAAAAATGTTTAGCGGGAGCTGGTTAGAGGTAGGAAAAACGGAGAAACCGATACTGAAAAGAGTTCTTCACAGCTTGAAAATGCCTTAACTGGAAGAAATCTTCACAGCAGTGACATCTTGTGTCAGCGCTACGAGAGTGTCGGAGTTGATACATGAATTCGGGAAGAAAGCCCGAGTGAAGCACAGGTAGCCCAAGCTCCAAAGGGAGCCGTCAACATGACATTGCGTAACAGCGTTATATTTATAAGAGTTTGTATGGGAATAGAACGGTCGTAAAAAATTATTCAAAATAGGGGAAAGAGATTTAATAAAATCGACTTACCTGCCCTCTTCTGTGTATAACTTGTGTTTCTACGGCATTCGGACGCGTTTCAAAGCGATTCCAGTGGGTTTTAGGTTCTCTGTTTTCCTCTCCATATATAATTGAGGAATTATATATGGAGAGGAAAACAGAGAACCTAAAACCCACTGGAATCGCTTTGAAACGCGTCCGAATGCCGTAGAAACACAAGTTATACACAGAAGAGGGCAGGTAAGTCGATTTTATTAGATCTCTTTCCCCTATTTCGAACTATTTTGTACGATCGTCATATTCCCATACAAACTCTTATAAATATAACGCTGTTACGCAATGTCATGTTGACGGCTCCCACTGGAATCGCTTTGAAACGCGTCCGAATGCCGTAGAAACACAAGTTATACACAGAAGAGGGCAGGTAAGTCGATTTTATTAAATCTCTTTCCCCTATTTTGAATTATTTTTTACGACCGTTCTATTCCCATACAAACTCTTATAAATATAACGCTGTTACGCAATGTCATGTTGACGGCTCCCTTTGGAGCTTGGGCTACCTGTGAGTGAAGGCGTTGAAAATCTTTTCGGAGAAACTGTATACAAGTAAGATAAAGAAGAAAAGAAGAAGCAGAGACGCCGTCTATTTGTTTAATAGACGACAAAGGAGCGCTATCATCCCAGAAAACATTAAAACGCGAAACTAAGCAAGTGAGCTCGTGGCAACCACGACCGCGCTGGTCAGCGGGAACGTTACCTGTTCATCTTTGTCGTCATGTGCATACGACAAAATGTTGGCTACAGCAAGAATACAGACATCATCAGTGTCCGCGTGATTCACGTGCAGACCACAAGGTGAAAACAGTATGGCTTTGTGATTTGTATCTGTTGAGTGGAAAATTGCTGAGGTAATAACATTTGTTTAAATGAAAAATATTACATCACGTGCGGACGTTTTCCCTTTTCCAAGAAGCTTTTTAGATCATTTAAATCGTAGGACAAAAATTAGATTGCGGTGTAGGTGTTTCCTCAACTTTTTTGCGGTGATGCGGTGTTCTTTATTTTTTTTCTGCGGTGTTGCGGTGTTGACAGTCCCCCAATGTCCCCCTCATTCAGGGGCACCCAACGAGATAATTTTAGCAAAATACTTGAAAAATCATTTTCTGCTTTCTTAGATTGCTTCAGAGCTTTTTAAGGGCATGTTAGTGTAAGCTAGTACAGATTGATCTGTTCGGCGTTTCTAGCTGAAAATGTAGGTCGCAGAAAATTTTAGGAAACAGAATCCTATCCGCCGAATTTCCGAGCTGCTGTAGCTCGCCGAAAATGCTAGCTGACCTTATTTTGCACTCTAAACGACATATCTGTTCCTCCGAAAACAACAGGAACCACTAAGTCCTCTTGTTACGAAAGTCCGACGTGATTTTTTTCCGAAGAAATTTCTAAGCTTTTACTGCTAATTTAAATCCGAAAATCTCAGGCGATTTTAGGCCTTCCGAACAGATATTCCCCGAAACGAACCGTTGGTAGCCTGCGTCGCAGACACTCTACACCGCCTGTATAGACCGTCTGCGAATTAGTGCACAATATCGTGTTCGAATCCCGCAGAGTCGCACGGACATATGTAGGCATTTTTGATTGGCTTGTTTCTTACGCAGTTTATGATTGGTCCAATGATCACGTAAGATCATCACGCGAGATTTTGTGACAACAAGAGAAATACAAATATATTCAGAAATTGTACATTTCCTTATGTCTGATTCGCCAGTTAACTGTTGTTTATGTTTGCGTGACATTGAAAAGAGTTACGAACGACTAATCTTAGAAAGATGTAGCAAGGACTTCGAAATTCTCGCCGAAATCGAAAGCCTCGAACTCTCGTTCCTCGACAGCAAGTATATATGCAGACAGTGTGTTGCGGACTTCTCATCCAAACAGGACAAGTAGAATCCGAGTTAAAAAATATCTGCGAGAAAGCAAAGAGAGCAGGAGAGTCATTGGAGAACGATGTGGATGCATCGGCAGCAAAAAGGGCAAGAACTGTGGAACCTGAGAGTTTTCCTCTACGACAATGTAATTGCCATTAATTACTTGTTGGACGATATCTGGGTCCTCTTCGTCAGTAATAGCGATCGCTGGCACTCCATTGTTGTTGAGAAAAAGAACTTGGTCTTCCATTAAAGATCGTAAAGGCGAAATCACGACCACAAGACTAGAGCCCCGAGGTTTATCAAGCAGAGCATCTGCAGCGATTGGAAGACACGGCAAAATCAAGGATTTCCCATAACCAGTCGGCAAATTCACAAACACATTCCGGCCTTCAAGGAATCCTCTCAGAGCATTTTCCTGTTCAGGAAGAAGGCTTTCAAGTTCGAACTGCTCCTTCACTGCTGTAAAAGCTCTTTGCCAACTTCCCTATGTAAATTTCGTTATGTCGAGCGAGGAATGATGTACCGTCACGCACACGCAAGAATTGGACCAATCGTGAGGCGCGTAAGAAACCCGCCTATCAGAATCGCTTACATATATCTGTGCGACTCTGCTGGATGTCGGAACGAGCTTTTGTGCACTAATTCGCAGACGGACTATATCGACGGTTTCGAGTTTCGACAACGCGTGGGCCGGCTGCAACGCAGGCTAACCGTTGGGTGCCCCTGTGAATTTCAAAACGTGTTATGTCCCAAAATCGGACGTCTGTCAGATTAAAGTTTGCCCAGTAATCTTGTTAATTTTTGCCCTAAGGTAATTTCATTGCAGCATTGTTTTTTTTTTCCGTTACCATTTCATTGGTTTCAATCAGTGTCATTTCATTCATGTCGCTTGTATTTTCAACTACGCCGTTTCGCTTGTTGGAATTTACCCCAAAGTAACAATTAGGCCTTGGTCTTAATTTTACAGAAATTCTCGGTTTTATTTAATAATGAGGGGAAAAAAAGGAGAAGAATCGAGTATACCGAGATTAGCACATGCTAGACATTAACAATATTTCTGAATAATTATGTATGTTTTGGCTATGTATGATAAACTGTTATAACGTACTCTAAGCACCGCTTACACTGACGATATCTAAATCCGAGTCTTTGTGCTCTAGCGTTTCCTATTCACGAGGGTGGCTAAGAGGAGCCTTTGATTTACCTTTTAGTTCGAAGTTTATCCCCCTTTTCTCTTAGCTTTCTGTCATCATATTACTACTGAGATCTTAATTGCCTGAAGATAAAGTCAACAAAGAAAAACCTGTATTTTAAGAACAATCCCTGATTCAAAAATTCCAATGAATTTGAGAAAGTTAAAGTGACTAGCATATTTACTGCAATTTCCAGAGTCTCCTCTTACACATTCTCAAAAGCTAATCAGAGCGCTTAGGAAAACACACAGCGCCGTTCACACGAATAATTAATAAGGGGCTTGCTTTCAGGCTATAGTCTCTGTGATCAACTGTGCCGTGATCTTGATGCCTTTCGGGCACAAGTGAATACTTTTGTCGGGATTCGGGATGCAGGATCGGAGTCTCAAATGAAATCAAGGTGGAACTGGGTGCAAACTACTGACTGAATGTAAGGGCGAGATCGTTCCGAATGAAATGGTACGGCGTAAAGCTGCATGGATGGGACAAAAGAAGTTGACAAATCTCACTCCTCGATCTGAGAACACGCTGATTGTCAATACTAAGGCATTGACTTTCCTAGCTGTCTAGATTCCATTCTTTCACAAAAATAAAGCTTGGTAAATTACCTATTCGAAGAGTCGTTTTCATTTACCACGGTACATGTTTGTTTGTTTGGAGAACAAGTTGAAAAATAATTCCTTAATACGTCGGGCTTCTTATTAGTGTATTTATGTAATGTTCTGGAATGAAACGATCAGTACTTTGGTGGAAAAGGGGGAAGGTTAACGCCACTATATTACAGGCTATCGCCGGGTCCTTGCCATCCAGAGGGGGAATTTCTTGTTTTTGTAGTTTTGGTTCAGTGATGGCCGGTAACAAATATTTTGCTCATTGGTCTGAATAGGCTACAGGTAGCTTTTAGCCACTCGGATATGAAAGGGGCATGAAAATCACATATTTTATTCAGAAATAGGCTTGTAGTAGTTCGAGCTTTGCTGCGAACCCCACCAAAAATGTCGAGTAGGACTCCTGACAAAGCCCCCCCCCCCCACCCACCCTCCCAGCTCCCTCATGCAATATGTGTACTTCAGACTTTAGACTCTCCTTGTAACAAGTTAGCCGTCAGTTGAGAGATATGTCAAGATCACCTTTGTTTCACAAACAAAGCAGACAAAAGCCCTCTAATCTTGAATTTTCGCGTTCTAATTCAATAAAACAAGCCAGAGAGCGAATATCTTATACACTGAGTCACAATTTGTTCAATATTTCCAGTTTACTCTTCAGTGAGGAACGAGAGTAAAATGTTTCGTTTCCTCTTCGTGTTGGCTTTGTCCATTTTCTTGGCCGGTTCCTTTGGAACATCGCAGAAAAAATCTTCCAATCAGGTAATGTACAGCCATCCCTAAGTTGCCTATTTTTGCTATTCGCGCGGTTTTGGATCGATCGCCTCCTAATTCAACAGAAACATTGCAACATTAAATCCGGTCTTCTCCTTCTCGTAAAAAGACATCCGAAAATTATAATCTAGAGCAAAAAAATTCAGCAATAAAATTTCACAATTTAGGCCGCGTGTGTTCGAAATCTTTTAGACCCAGTTTCTTGCAACTCACGTTTCATATATCCGCTTTTGCGCTTTCTCTGCTCATGCAAGACTCGTTATAAGCAAAGTTTTACAGAACACAATCGGAAAAAAACGATTTGATATCTTTTAGAAAGTTCTTGTAGTTTTCATGATCAGGCGCCAAAAAAAACAGACAGATTGTGAAAGTACTTCCTGATATGTGCCCAGTCTCCTGTCGTTATTACTGGAAACGCCTGGCGAAGAATTTTCCACGGATCGATCGGAACTGAGCTACCAAAGATTTTTGGAGGATTTGGCGCTAATCTCCCTAAAAAATGTGAACATGGAGGAGAGATATAATGTCAGGAGCCAATTTTCATCAATATGAGAGATTTTTAACTAGAATGAACGAAAATGTGTCTCAGAATTGTTGTTTCTAACATGCTAACTGAAAACGAGTTGTTGGGCCACGTTTGGACTGCATGTTTATGGTTACTTAACGAGTAAGTTTTATTTGAATTATCTTTGTTTAACCACTTTCGGAATTTCATTCCATGTTTTGTAGAGGGAATTAAATGACCCTCAAAATGAGTCATCTTGTTTTGAAAAGGGAAACTTGTGAAGTGCCAACAAAATTATAAAAAGCTGGAAAATTAACGAGAGCTAGGAAACTATGGTCACAACAACGGGGAGTGCAAATAATTAGTTTTGGCGGCATTTCCTTGTTTGTGTGTTCATAACTCTTGCACTGAGTTTTAAAATTCACCCCCACCCCCCTCTCTCCACCTAATTATAAATTTCAGGCTCTGCTGTAAAATTTATACTTAAGATAAAACCAGAAGGCAAACTACTGTTAGAGGGAGTAACTAATATAAGACCATCAGTCTTCACTTGATGTGGTGGTAATTGGCTATTGTACGGTGTTCGCTTACACACCAAGATTTGACCAAATTGGGATGTATTTTACATCATTATGATTGAACGCGCTAACCAGTGTCAATGAAATTGCAACACTAGTATATTTGTAATGTTTTTGAAATCTTAGTAGCATTTGTGGAATCCCAAATATCATTATTGCACAATAAAAACACGAAATTTTCTTGTGCGCTGAGCTCTTATTAGCGTAACATTTGCCGTACCTAAATATAAAATGTTGTGGACCGAGCAACTTATAGCCAAAATTTATCCGGTTTTTTACTCAGTTCGACTTGCACATGTAATAAACTCTTGTTTTCTATTTTCTTAAAGCAGCTTAAGAAAATTTTCTGATAGGTTGTCAGTGTGTTAATGATGACTTACCGTTGTCCAACATGGTAGACTCAGAAACGAAGGCTCGGTACAAAACCCTTCATGTAGGATATTGTTTACTTGTTTTTACGAAACAAAATATCTTTTCAAGATGCACGATAGCCAAAGAATATTTTTCACTAAGCCAATTCCCTACTTTGTTTCTGGCTATACAAAACATGGGTATTTTACCCTGTCTGAACCATTTGTCCAACGTGGTCATCAAGAAGGGGCACCGAGTATGAATAACAGTGCACTCACAATGCACTTTTTCGGTACACTAAAAGTGCACCAAAGTTTTTAGTAGTATTTCAGTGCACTTTTTTTGACAGTACACCATTTCGGTGCACTAGTGCACCTCAGAACAAATTAACAGTCGACTGTACAACGTGGGTCTCCGTGAACTCATAAACAAAGTCAGTTTTGTTGTTCACAAGGGAAAAACTGGAGCTGAGCGCTTGCGTGAATCACTTGAAAGGAAAAAAAGAAAGAAATCCACTATTCTACTAAAACAACAGAGATAGAATTTTAGAGAATTTAATGTCTGCTGTGCAAACTCAGATAACTCTTCCGACAACATTCTTCAGTAACCTGCGATCAGGCCGAATTTTAGCATCGCTCTCATATTCTCTTATGTTGGTCGCTCGCTAAAATAGGGCCTGATACAATCTCTCTCAGAAGTTCATGTCGGCGGCCAGATTTTGGCCGCGGAATCTCGCAATCTGATTGGCCCTTTAACAATAGAGCTGTCAACGGAAGTAAATTGTCTACGAGATTTCGATCCGACCGCCATCGCCAAGGGACAACCAAGGAACAAGTCTGCCGAAGTAAAATGTGTTGCTCTAATAAATTCTCGTCGTTCTAGGAGAATTGTCACCATTTCTTTCTCTCCTGAAAATGGCGTTCGGTTTGACGCAAGCTGTCTCTCACCTGGAGCAGAGAAGTACAGCAACAGTGGAGTATGTATTCTGTTTTATCGCATCGTGTCGCGGAATTTTCATTTGACGGCTTTCAACTAGTATTGATAACATGAACAGAGTAGTGGCTGTTTCCGCGTCTTACGAAACAAAACGAACAGCAGACGAGCAAGTATCTTTCACCAAGAATGATCAACAAGTCAACCGATAATTCGGTAAACTTAACGGTGAACTAATGTTTGGCTACCCTGCGAGCAGATCGAAGGGCCCCTGCTCGCACGGTAATGTTTGGCGAGAACCGCAATCAAGTCGCAATAACGATTTTCAGTTTATTCATTCATTGTTTAATACTTATGTCGTTTTATTGATCTCTGACATTGACATCAAAGGATCTGACTAGTTTTATAATAGATGTTCTTCGTTTTAAAATTCGCTGCTGCTTAGAGATAAAATTCGCTGCTAATTTCAAATATTTATCACTTCTCGAATTAAATTACAAAATACCCCTTTGTTTATAAACGGTTTTATTTATATTTTTATTCTAAAGAATGAAACTGAAGGTATTTCTCTTAATTGTCCAAGGTTTTTTACGCAGAAAATCGGTACAATTGAGAAGAGAATATTTCCAGATACCACCTGAAATGGGAAATGATTCAAGCATGCAGCATATTTTGGTACATCACAACCTCGTCGTGTTTTGAATTTTCATTCAGTTTCAGATCAGACAGAGCAACCATGTACAGTACCGGAACCTTCAAGTTAGCAATCGTGTAAATTTGAGTACTTGTGCCTAGAAGATATATCGTAGCCTATGATTTTCTTTTTTTGCCGACATTTACGTGACTTTCTGCGAATTGCCGTTATGGGAAATTTGCGTACCGAGGATCGTGCAAGCAGAAGAAATTTTGATTGGCTGTTTTGTTGAATGTCAATCAATCAAAAAAAGTGGGCGGCAGACGTTCCGTAGAAGAATTGTATCAGGCTCTATTTTTCGTTTCGCCCGTCCCGCCTGAATGTTTCACCAAGCGAAACGAAAATAGAGCCTGATCGCAGGTTAATTCTTCAGCTGCCAGTAGGTAAGACATTCATGCAAACAAATTGACTCAAAAGTTAGACTGGGAGCCTTTCTCACAATCGAGGCATCTCCAGAAATCCTGTGCCACTTTTTGCAAACAAGAGAGATGGTTCTTCAAATGAGATGAAATGAAATAAAACTAAAAATGCGTAAAATCACATCATGTGGAAGTTGATTTTTTTATGTATTGTTTTAAACAAAATCAATCAGCACCTTTCATCACCAATCTTGTAGTTTAACAAAGGGTAACTGCCCAGTTAATAGACCACTCCCACAATTAAAAACAAAAAACTGTCAATGTCTGCCAGCAATCATTGTTGCAGCGAAAGAATATTTTAAATCATCAAGTGTATTGCTGGTTTAACAGCAGTGTCTAGAGTGTTTTTGAAGAAACGCTTGTTTTTATGTTTCTACTAGACTAATGGACCCACAACCCAACCAAAAACCTGTGAAGCTCAGTGTTCCATGTTGGTTGCTGTAAAGATGGTGAGTGAAACTTGGTTCAAAAGAGTTATTAAACTTTCTACTGTAGTTTTTCTTTTCTTTGTGTAAACAAAAAGTGCTTATATCAGATTATAACTTAGAGGGCTGTCAATTATCGCTGATTCGTGAACAAAATTGGAAAGCTACCCCTTTTCGACCCCTTTTTTTTTAAATTTGGATGATCATTCTCACACGTTTCACAAATATAGTGCCCAAAATGTTGCAAAACAGCATGACAATGAAAATAACATCCATAAAAATCCCTTTGCAACAACTTGTCACAAAGGGATTTTTATGGATGCTATTTTCATTTGAACGTTGAATGTAAGATCTGAGAAAGATGGAATATTCAGTTTGTCACGAGTGGGCCAAAGAAAAAATCTGAGTTCCCCACAGGAATCGAACCCATGACCTCCCGTACACCGGTCGGGTGCTCTAACCACTGAGCTACTGGGAGACTCATGGTGAGCGAGGTCATATTTACTGAGTTCGTTGTGACACGTATCCTGCATACTGGAGGGTGTCAATGGGGTTCACTGACTAGCGTATAACAATGGATTTATGTTATTGTAACCGTATAAATAACAAAATACGAGCTGACTATCGTATAAAAGGAAGCCGTTTTCTTAGCGTATGCAGTACATAAAAGACAAATTTTGAACATTTTTTGTGTGCAAATAAAAACATTGAGTTTGCCAATACTTCGTTTAAATCATTTTTGAGTCGATTTTCGACCCTGCTAAGACCTTCTGGCCTTTGTTGTAGTTTTTAGTCTGCTGCGTGACTGATTTTTGTGACAAGCCCTGAGCCTGCGCTGTACCTGCAGCTTTATATATAATCATTCCAGGGTCTCTCCTGACCTTCGACCTTGGCAAACACGGCATGGCATCCATTTGTGCTGTGTAATGCCGAAGATATCGAGCGTTTTCGCTCAAGAATATTATTTAATTGAGAACTTCAATAACTTCAGGCTGCACGTGGAGGGTTTTCTTGGTGTCAATTAAAGGACCTTAAAGGGGCTATGTCATGGAGATTTTGACGTTCTTGGGTCAAAACTGCCCTACATTAAAACTTATTACTACCTTTCTCAGACACAGCATCAGCTTATAGAACACTAAAAGAAAGACACGACGATAAACTGGAAAACATTAGCCTAATTTTTTTCAAGTTGCAATCCATTTCCAGCCAGGTCTTCTGCTGCTGAAGGATTCTGGACACTTATGTTTTAATACTCTTAGAGCACTAGTAGAAAAAATTTAAACAAAGCTGAACCAATTTGTTTAGGTTCCCACTGATATAAATATGTCCTGTGGCTTTTTAATAGAAATGGTGACGTAGCCCCTTTAAGTCTTACGGTTGGCACTTGAGACCACTTGACGGTAACTCATGTTTGATTCTGTCGATTCTGCTTGCTGCTGTCTTCTTCCTCATCAGAAACTCACCCGTTCGTCAGTGAAGTATTTTCCATGCTGTTTTTTATTTTTATTTTTTTAAGACCGTTTTATCGATCCTGGGATTTTTTTCCTACCACTAAGAAGATGAAAGGTTGTGATCAACATCGCTGTTGACTACATTGTGAGAAAAAAGTTAGTAAACGTTAATTATTAACTGACTTTTTTCCCCGTTTGCTGTTTACTGACTAAAAGGGATTTTTTTTACTGTTTACTGACTAAAAGGGATTTTTCTAACTGTTTACTGACTAGAGGTACACCCGATTGACACCCTCATACTGCTAGGATCAGCAATGTCGAAAGCACCGTGTGTGATAACAAAGAAAGATGGTAAATTTTAAGCTTGGAAAGAAATGAGAAAGATCAGGAATATTCAGTGTAGTGTCGATGTATTGCGTTACGGTCATGCGCACTAGGGGTTGGTGGAGTCGGTAGTATCAAGGATTACTGTATTTTACTGTTAAAGAATAAATAACAAGTATTCACAATCAAGGACTCCATAACTGGCGACGAGGATAACTCAAGCGAATTCCACTACAGCCACACTTAATTTAATCGTCACCTTGGATCGAATGCACTGGATAAACAATGGCAAAACATGTTCAGTTCTCAACGCCACGTGGGCTGGCCGCCATTTGAGTAAGGCGGGAAATCAAAGTTGAACACTTATCTATTGTCGTCAAAATATTACGTCGAAAGATTACATCGAAAAATTACCTCAAAAGATTACACGGGACGATCACACAATTGCCGAAGCGGAATGGCGAATGTCTTACCTCCATTGCCTTCATTTTCCGTCCACGAAAACAACGCTTCAGTCGGCCCACGTTGGAAAAAATGGTTGAAACGTTTCGAAATGTACCTCGCCGCTCATGATGTGAAAGACGACACACGCAAGAGAGCGCTACTACTATACTCCGCTGGTGAAGAGGTCAGCGACATATTTGAAACACTTCCAGATCGAGGAGAAGAGAAGGACTATGCGAAAGCAGTGACCGCTTTGAATGCTTATTTTCAGCCAAAAGTAAACAAGACCTACGAAATTTACATGTTCAGAAATGCTTCTCAGAATTCCGGTGAATCGCTAGATTCTTACTGCACACGGCTGAGGCGTCTTGCTCAAACATGCGAGTTTGCCAACGAAGATGAAGAAATCAAGTCACACATAGTTGTGTCCTGTTTATCTTCACGATTACGGCGAAGAGCTCTACGAGAAGACATGGATCTCAAAGCCCTACTCGACTATGGCCGTGGTCTAGAAATGTCTGACAAGCAAGCTAAAGGCATTGAGGAACAGGAAAAGTTAGCCAAAGTAGCAGAAGTCCAAGCGGTGAGAGAGGAAAAGCCAAAGCCGGAAAACAAGAAGTGTTACAGGTGTGGAGAAAATTACCCTCATAAAGGTCGACTTTGTCCGGCGCTGAATGAAAGTTGTAAACATTGTCGCAAGAAAGGCCATTTCACCAAAGTATGCCGAAGCAGATTAAATTTCAAGAAAGTCAATACAGTGGATGAGAAAGATGGCGATGAATCAACCGACGAAGAGTACACATACCGAATCACTCTCCACTCCATGCGTGACAAGATACAACCGTTTACTGAAATTACCATTGGAGGCAAGAGAGTGAAATGTCTTATTGACTCAGGAGCGGGAGTAAATGTCATCGACACATGTTCTTTCAATCAGCTGGAAAGCATTCCCATTACACCTACCTCGAAGAGGATCTATGGCTACAGATCTTCTGAGCCCTTACCAGTCATTGGCAAGTTTGAAGCTGAAATCAAGTCGGGAGTAACAAGCAAATCGGCGGTCACGCAATTCTGCGTTGTTGATGGATGTGATGGTAATTTGATAGGTTATGAGACGGCAACAGATCTCGGGCTGCTACACATAATAAACAGTGTGTCGACACCCAAAGTCGATAACATTATCGAGGATTACAAAGATTGCTTCGAGGGGCTGGGAAAGATGAAAGGTAAAACCGCAAAATTACATGTTAATGACAGCGCAAAACCACTGGCCCAGAAGTACCGCAGACTACCATTTCACATCCGTGATCAAGTCGAAGCAGAGCTCAAGAATCTAGAGGAACTTGACATCATAGAAAGAGCAGAAGGTCCAACTCCCTGGGTCTCTCCGATAGTTGTGGCCCCAAAGAAGACAGGAATACGCATATGTGTCGATATGAGAGCGACCAATCAGGCTATAGAACGTGAGCGACATCCAGTACCCACTATAGAAGACCTGATCGTTGATCTGAACGGAGCCACTGTTTTCAGCAAGATAGACCTAAACCAAGGATATCACCAACTTGAGCTGGACGAAGACTCCCGGAGCATTACTACTTTTGCCACGCACATTGGCTTGTTTCGTTACAAGCGACTGAGTTTTGGAATTAACTCAGCAGCTGAAATCTTTCAGAAATCCATAGAAGAAGTGCTGCAAGGAATTGACGGTGTTAGAAACATTTCTGATGACATAATAGTGTTTGGCAAGAACCAATCCGATCATGATGATGCTTTACAAGCTGTTCTTCAGAGAATGAGAGAAAACAGTCTAACCGCAAACCCTGCCAAGTGTCTGTTCAACCAGTCATCCATTGACTTCTTTGGTCATCACTTCTCTGCAGATGGCATCAGTGCAGATGATAAGAAGGTTGCATCCCTCATTAATGCCAGTCCCCCAAAGAATGCAACTGAGGCACGTAGCTTCCTCGGTTTGGCACAATACCTTGCACGTTTCATAAAGGACTTTGCTTCCATCTCTGCTCCAATCCGTCAACTCACCCATCTAAATGCTAAGTGGGTGTGGGGACCAGAACAACAACATGCATTCGACTGCCTCAAAGCCAGCATGGCAACTCCAGAAATCATGAAATACTTCGACCCCTCACTCCAAACGGAGCTGATTGTTGATGCCAGCCCAGTCGGCCTGGGAGCAATTCTCACGCAAGTAACAGCAGATGGAGGAACAAACATTGTAGCGTATGCCAGCCGCTCACTCACGGATTGTGAAAGCCGCTACAGCCAAACCGAGAGAGAGGCTCTTGCAGTGGTCTGGGGAATTGAGCACTTCCACCTATACCTCTATGGATCATCCTTCCAAGTTACCACAGACCACAAGCCGTTAGAAACAATCTTCAACAACCCCACTTGCAAAGCAACTGCGCGAGTTGAGAGGCTACAGCTACGTCTACAGCCATACAAAACCAAAGTTGTTTACAAGCCAGGAGCAAACAATCCAGCTGATTACATGAGTCGCCATCCGGATCCCAAACAATCGCAGGCTTCCAACCATTTATCAAGAGTTGATGCCTATATTAACTTTGTAACCAATAATGCTGTGCCCCATGCCGTTACGCTTCAAGAAGTAAAAGATGCGACAGCAGCTGATGAAACGTTGCAGAGTCTAGCAAAAGTGATAGCAACTCAAAAGTGGCACGAGGCTGGAAGAGATGTCAGTCAGTACCAGCAGATCAAGCAGGAGTTGTCAGTATCAAATGGCGTTATTCTGAGAGGGACACGCATAATAGTTCCCGAGAAGCTACGAGATCGAATGATTATGCTAGCTCACAGTGGACACCAAGGAATTGTGAAGACCAAGCGTCTTTTGCGAGATTCAGTCTGGTTTCCAGGGATAGACAGAATGGTCGAGGAAGTTGTCAAAGGGTGCCTACCGTGCCAAGCTGCGAACCATGATCCAAAGCCAGTATGCGAGCCTCTGCAAATGTCCCCCTTACCACTAGGCCCATGGCAAGAGCTCTCCATAGATTTCTGTGGCCCCTTTCCAAGTGGAGATTACTTGCTCGTCGTGACTGATGACTTCAGTCGGTATCCAGAAGTTGAAATTTTGAGGTCAACATCAGCAAAGGTAGTGATTCCCCACCTTGACAGCATCTTTGCCAGGCAAGGGATCCCCGAGGTAGTAAGCACGGACAATGGTCTGATGAAGACACTGGAGAAAGCGATTAGGACAGCCGTCGTTCAAGGCAAGAACTGGAAACAAGAGTTGTTCACCTTCCTTCGACAGTACAGGGCCACCCCTCATATCACCACAGGGAAGTCTCCTTCGGAGTTGCTGAATGGACGAAAACTAAAGTCCACATTACCCCTGGTGCAGTTTGATCAGGCATCCCCAGAGATCAGACGAGCTGATGCTAAGAGAAAGGAGAAGATGAAAGAGTATGCAGACAAGTGCAACCATGCCAAGAACACAGACCTGAATGTTGGTGACAAAGTATTGATAAAGCAACCAAAACAGAACAAGATGTCTACACCATTCAAGCCTGAGCCATTTGAGATCACAGACAAGAAAGGAAGCAAGATTACAGCCCAAAATGCAGAACACATCATAACAAGAAATGCATCATTCTTTAAAAAGCTGCCTTCTAACATACCTGTACATCCCGTTCCAAGTGACGAGGAAGAACAGTCTACACCCTTCATTGATGCAACAGAAGCAGTTGATCCAGTTGAAACAGTCGAACCATCTACAGTTATACCAGTTGAATCACCTGGAAATGCACCATCAGTTGAAACACCTACACCTACACCAGTTGAATTACCCGCACTTCGCAGATCAGCAAGAGAAAGACGAGTGCCTGATCATTTCAAAGACTATGTTACTTGAACACTGCTGAAATCAATGGCTTAATGAAAAGGAACATTGTTGCGTGAACATTATCTGAACATTTCAAAGACTATGTTACTTGGACATTGCTTAGATCAATTGCACAAAGGAAATAACTTGTGTGAACGTTACCTGGACTGGTAGATTTAGGAAGTAGCATGTTGAGTTTCGTTTTTTTAAGTTTTACCTAGCTCATTATCCAGAGGAAAGGAGAGATGTAGTGTCGATGTATTGCGTTACGGTCATGCGCACTAGGGGTCGGTGGAGTCGGTAGTATCAAGGATTACTGTATTTTACTGTTAAAGAATAAATAACAAGTATTCACAATCAAGGACTCCATATTCAGTTTGTCAAGAGTGTCATGGACAAAGAAAAAATCTGAGTCCCCAACGGGAATCGAAACCATGACCTCCTGTACACCAGTCGGGCGCTCTAACCACTGAGCTACTGGTAGACACGTGGCGAGCGAGGTCAGATTTACTGAGTTCGTTGTGACACACCTACTGCATACTGCTAGGATCAGCAATGTCAAAAGCACTGTGTGTGATAACAAAGAAAGAAAGATGGTAAAGTTTAAGCTCGGAAAGAAATGAGAAAGATGGAATATATATATATTCAGTTTGTCATGAGCGTGGGACAAAGAAAAAATCTGAGTCCCTGACGGGAATCGAACCCATGACCTCCCGTACACCGCTCGGGCGCTCTAACCACTGAGCTACTGGGAGACTCGTGGCGAGCGAGGTCATATTTACTGGTCATATTTACGAAAGATCTGTAGTTATTAAAATATGTTTAGTGATATACACTGTACACTGTACACAGAAAAGCCACCAGAGGACTGTGCTTTTTATGTGCAAGGTGGACTTTATCTCCAGATAAAAAGAAAATTCTTGGAAATGTTGATCATGTGCAAGGACCAAAACAGGAAAACACAGGAAAAACTAAAAACAATTAAAATTAAAAGCTGAAATATTTTGAAAGAAAGATATAAGAAAATACAAGAAAAAATTTAATACAAAATTAAATGTACATGTATGTATGTAGATTAAGAGTTTATTGAAGTATGGTCGATCATCATATAAATTTAACATTACAAACCAAGGAACAAATGGAAAACAAAACTAATCACACTGTCGCTGAATACAACAAGAAAACCCACTAAGGGAGGGAGGGGGGGATTATTTTTGCAATGCCAATAAATGCCAATGTTGCTGCGATGATGTTAAGTGAGCTCAATGAAGCCTAGCACTTAAGTTGTGGCAGCTTGTATACCTACAGTAGTTATATTCCGTAAAGTTACAATTAACCAGTTACAACCCAGGTAATTGCTATGCATGATATTACAGAATATCTCATGATTAAAAAAGTCCTTTAATTAAATGCTGTACGAGTCCTGCATCCCCTCAACATGCCTTCATTTGCGATTTAGAGCCGCAAAATTCAGTGTAGACAATTAACTGATCCCATTAAGAAAGCCACCTTACTTAAGGAGGTTGTTTTATAATTTTCCACACTGGTCCCTTATTTCCAGATCAAATTAAATTGGAAATGTGGATTTTGTGGAAGGATGTCACAGCCAACCAACAAAGCAAAGTTGAGATAAATTGGAACAATTTGGATTTCAAGGAAAATTCGTCACTACTGTTTTACTCTCTCTTAGTCTTTTGACCTAGATCCTTCAGTTCATATAGATGCATTTATTTGCATTTCTTTAAGAAAAAGATTTGCTCGTAGTTAAGCATTAAGCAAAACCCCAAATTAATCTTTAAACTGTGTACATTTTTGTGGTGTAATCATACACACCTGTTTACAACTACAGTAGAGTAACCGATAATTTCAGTTGATTTCTGAGTTTTTTTTTTAATTTTCTTGCAGGAAAGGATGGAAAAGATGGACAAAATGGTGAGTTTACTATAATTCAAGTCTGTCCATATACTTTTGGAACATTCCTCTCCTCTATTATTAAACTGTTAAAGATCTCACTTTCAAAACAACTTGCATCTACTGTAGTTAACCAAGTGTCGTTTTTTCTACTCCCACAGGAAAAGATGGTCGTGATGGAGTAAACGGTGTGTAGTCAATTTTTTTACAGTCAGAAAATATTTTTTTCTAGTGCTTTAGATGCCATTAGTTTTCACCTCAATGTAAAGT
This sequence comes from Siderastrea siderea, assembly GCA_964030785.1. Taxonomy (NCBI): domain Eukaryota; kingdom Metazoa; phylum Cnidaria; class Anthozoa; order Scleractinia; family Rhizangiidae; genus Siderastrea; species Siderastrea siderea. Next base: position 53,661,283 of record OZ034968.1, read on the forward strand.
AAATATTTCAGTTTAAAAAGGAAAAGGAGATTTCCGTAATTTAGGTTTTGAATAATTTTTAGTTCTATAGTCACAATGATCCACACAATTCCTTTTAATATCAATTTTACCAATCAATGCAGATTTCGTGTATTAATCTCTGTTAGTTAGTTTATAATATCATGCTATGAAAATATATTAATATTTTGCTCATTAAAATAAATATTGTAAGAAACTAGCTGAATGAACACTTGAAATACATGTAATTATCATAATGGCTGTGTTAAATTGCATTCTTTTTTGTCACTGAAGCATTTAATATAGAACACTGCAACTTTTCTGCTGATCAATTAGCATTGAATGCTTGTGCTGCATCATTTACAAGTAACAAATCATATCCTTCTGGAAGTGTCATTAGCAAAACCAATATTGCCATTTAAAGAACCAATGGAGTGAGTTGTATAAGGGAAGTTGGTTTATCTAGTGTTCCAGTGAGTTTTGAACCCAGGATACCCAGCATGGTTTGGGACACATACCCACTTGTACATCAGTGCTGATTTTCTACTGACACAAAGAGTATCTTTATTAACAAATTCTGCAGGCAATCTGGATAACACAGAGATACTGAAGATGAATAACAAGCCATGCAAAAGCTTTCTAAACAGTGCTGCTAACTGATTTTCATGTGTAACTGTTTTTTCTTTTTTTTTCTAATTTGCAGGAAAAGATGGCCGTGATGGACGAGATGGAGCAAAGGTTAGCTACAAGTAATTCCTTTTTTAAAACCCCAGTCTGAGCAGAATTTTACTGTCTTTAACCTTTTAAGCCCCAAAGGTGGTGCAATTTACACATAAGTGTAATTTCTACAATATGTTGGTCTTCAAAGACAGGAAACATCTACACATTGAAAGAGTGAAAATAATATTGTGGTGTCCCCCTTTTGTATATCATTATGATATGATTACTGGTTACCCCTTTGAGAAGTTTTCAATTTTACTATCTTTAAATGGAGTCAATTTACACTTTATGGTCTCTTGTTGTTCTTTTGCACTGAGTCAGCTGCAAAATAACTCTGGGGGCAGGGGGAGTGGAGGTTGACGTCCATGTAGACTGAAGTGATCACTGTTCAGGGCTTTTGGTACACATCAGAATCAGCAATTATGTTTCAAATAACGTGACCTTGAGTACAGGAGCTATTAAGTACTGAGAGTTGCAAAATAATTCTAGGGGGAGGGGGAGTGGAGGTTGACATCCATGTACATTCCTAGTGATAAAGGTGATCACTGTTGGACTTTTGGTACACGTCAGAATCAGCAATTATGCTTCAAATGACATGACCTTGAGTACGGGAGCTGTTATTACTGATAGCTGCAAAATAACTCTGGGGGGAGGGGGAGTGGAGGTTGACATCCATGAAGAAGTGATAGAGGTGATCACTGTCGGGCTTTTGGTACACGTCAGAATCAGCAATTATGCTTCAAATAACATGACCTTGAGTACGGGGAGCTATTTGTCATGAAAAAATCATGATGCCCTTAGGGGTAACTAATTAAAAGTAAAGAGCGACATCACTGTTTTGTTAAGTTTTTCCCCTTCTTGTCCACACATAAGATACATGTAATAAACATCTGATTAAGGGTTGTTTCGTTGAACCAAAGACCACGCCAACAGGGAAGGATAACCATATTTAATGATCACAATCAGCAATCACAAACAAACTATTCAATCTAAAATACAAAGAAACTACGTTGGCACTCGGCCTTACAAATATGCAAAGTAAATGAGAAATTAACTTAAAGAAAACTGGAATTCAACTAAGAACTTACTTCTATGACTGCCTCCGTAATTGGTGTACATAGATGTATAAAAAACTTGTTGAACTTCTTGACAAACTTCTTAGCAAACTATATTATAATTGCGATGTTTAAATTTAAAAGGTGCGCATGCACGCAACATTAAACCGCACATCCAAAGTATCTAATAAAGCTGACCGTTTATCAGAACAAGGGTTTTCTTAAGGCGCTGTTACAATTAGTGACAGTTTTTTCTGCAACTTGCAATGCAATGCTGTTGTGAGACATTAAGATGCGGACAAAATTGTGCTTGTAGCATCCCCCTTTTCACAACCCGTCTTGCACTGAAAAATCACATTGCAAGTAGCAGGAAAAGTAGACTACATGTACTGTGTGGCATGAAATTTTCACAGAAGTTTAATTTCGCAGTTTGCCATTTTTTTGTTTTTTTCGAGGGAACAAATTTTCACAAATTTCGATTTCAGACTTTCACACTAACAGCGATCAAATTTTTGTGGATAATGTCTTGCAAGTTTCTCTCTGATATGGCAGGAGATGGTCTCGTCTATGGTTGTTATCAAATTTACCCAGAGAATGCAATGCTATTTATTTTGTTGCAATTGTTATTAGCTCTAGGAAGGTGCTAATATTCTTTTCTCAGTCAACTCAACTGAAATTCAGTCACCTAAATACATGGAGTAAATGACTTTTGTGGATGATTTTTTAGCGGGAGTTTATTTTGTGTGATCAAATTTTTGTGGATTGATGGATATTAAATCTGCAAAATTCGCAAAAATTTCATGCCACTCAGTTATAAGTCTTCTACTTTTCCCAACAATGCGTAATAAGTTGCATCATTTGACATGTATTCTGCAACTTGTCTTGCAATGTTCTCGTCATCTTTGCGTTGCAAGTTGCACGAAAAATTGCTCTGTAACAGTGCCTACAATATTCCAGTACCTTTTACCTGAGGGGTGAGAGCCACCTCAATTTATATTTAAGTGCCTCTCTTAGGGAAAATCAGTCACAGTTTATTTGTGAAAAGATTAGGACATTGCTATTAATAGTCACTATTTGCTGCTACAATGGTGTACTGCATATGCCGGAATCATGAAGTGAATTATATACCAGAGGATGACTGCAGCTGGTCACTTGCTGGAAATTCTAAAAAGAACCAAAGGTGCCATGATAATCCTGCAGATTTTTGGATGTTGCTCAATTGAGGGACCTATGTCACCTATTTTTCCAAGTCAACAAAGTTTTCCTGGTTTTACCCTAAAGACTGCTAAGGTACCAGTCTATAATTTTAATGATGATCATTTTAGTTTTTAACCCCAAACCAGTATCAAACCTAAAATTTAAACCCCTAAAAGATGCAATGAGCTCTCCTGCTACATTTACATGGAACCCCCCAGGGAATTATGCACATCTAGTACTAATACAGTTGTAATTTCCTTTTGTTTTCATTTGTTTTAAGGGAGAGAAAGGTGAAGTATGGATGCGAAGATGGGGTGGGAATACTGGCATAAAGGTACTGTTGCTATTCTTTATTTATTTATTTATTTATTTATTCATTCATTCATTCATTCATTTATTTACTTTTTTATTTGTTTTTATTTTGTTAAATTTATTGTTATTCTTTTGAAGTGCATGATAATATCAAATATAATGAACAATAAGACGCTCTTGAGTTTTACAAATTAACATGTTTTGGCAGATACATCTGCCATCTTCATTGTAAATTTGAACATAGTGTGTAGTAGAATATAAATAGTGAAGGAATTACAATTTGATAATGGCAGTTATTAACTATGGTAATAAATAAATCAAACAGAAAGTTTTAATTAAATTTATAACATCACTGCTATTATCCAGAACTAATATCAATTTATATATGTTTGGTTGTATGTAAGCACTTAACATTGCTTTCACACCAGCATATTACATTCACCTATGCAAAGTGACCTTTTAAACAAAAATGCTATTGCTTGGTTTAGGTTAAGATTGCTTGTTTGCTGTTTCCTATCACTATTCGTAGTATAATCTAATTTCGTCTACAGAAACAGTGAGATTGTTTATTTTTTAGCTGATCAGATGTTTGTGTGCAGTTATTTTCTGTTTGTCTCTTTGTCACTTGTCGTTTCTGAGGTCAGGTTTCACCCTAATTCACGATTATCCGACAGTTTGTTTTTCTTCTCGCTCCAGTGACTAGTGAGTTCTTTGTATTTAAGCTGTCTGTATTGAATAATTTATGTGCAATTTGTCTTTCAAGGGAGAGAAGGGAGAACCAGGAATGATGGGAAGCAGTAGTAACATGAGTACAAAAGTAAGTATGTCTGGGAATGCTGACAAGCTACTGCTGAAAACAAAGTATATCTTTCAGATACCTCGGGATATTCAGCTTTTTAGCCTTCTGATCAGTACATTCCTCGTGTTGTTGGATAAAGCACTGTGTTATGTTCATGACAGTAGACTACAAAATTGAAACTCCTATCTTTATTTCAAAACATGGTTCAATTTCCTGTAACACGTATTTTGCAGTGATCGAGGTTCTTCCCAAAATTGGCATAACAAAACGAAGTTATTGATATTGCACTATTTTTGTTAAATTAAGGGTTTAGAGGTCTTTTACATTATGGTAATTTATGCTTAATGTAAAGCAAAAGACTGTAAACTATATACACTTCTATTCCTCTTTAATGTTACTGGCAGCAATGGTAATCTGAATAAACAGTCAGTCTTCAGTAATTAAAATGTTAATTTTTGATAGATTTCTAGAGTTTTGATTTAAAGAGAGCAATGAAGAATGGAAAATGCAGAATTTCTTATTGGCTGGGACTAGTTTGGATTAAAAACGAAGGAGCGTAGTTATTATTTTGTTTAGTAACCAACATGTACGTACATGAATTTTGTATCTACATAAAAAAATGTTTTGTGTATAGGGTAGTAAATGGTGAGAGGTAAATGTCAAAGATAAAACCCTCAGAAGAAATGTTACTTTCACAAGCTTTAGTTTGTTATAAAGTTAATATTTTCAAGTTTCTCCCATTTAGGGCGAGAAAGGATCTTCTGGAGACAAAGGATCACAAGGAGAGAAAGGACAACCAGGACAGAAAGGGTTGCCGGGAACATGTGACGTTAAGGTGATTACACGTTTTGCTTTTACTACAAAGAGACACCATGAAAAAAAGTTTTTGATAGATCTTTAACAATTTTGCTGGCCTTGTAACGTTACTACTATTGTTGTTTCTTTTGTCCATTTTCAGGGCTCGTCTCCCAGTAAACCAGCTTGTTGTGCATCTGGTAAGGACATTATTTCAGGTCATCCTCGTTTTATTCAGAACGTTTTGAGGCTTCTAATACCACATGTTTTTATTTTGTTCAATCGTATGTAGGTGGCGTTTGTGTTGTTTCAAACGTTTACCATGCTTCAAGTTTCTCTTGTTATTTAGAGAATTAGAGGACAACGCCGCTGTTCTCCAAACTAAGTAAACGTTCTTTCTTATGTTTTGTTTCCTTTTTTCCACAAAGAATGCTCTACTGGTTTTCACTTCTTTGAGAAGATTCAAGACCTACCAACCCGAGGAGCAGCAGATGTGGAACATTTCACCATTGATGGCAATCTGTTTCTCGCTTTTTCTAACTATCATGGTGACATCAATAAACACAAAACAATCTCCATGATCTACAAGATGGACGAATCAACTGGAAGATTTACTTTGTATCAGACTCTGCAAACTAGAGGTGCTTATGGTCTTGAATACTTTTCAATCGCTGACAAACATTTTCTTGCTGTGGCTAATCATTACGATGGAACACACCTGCTGGACTCGGTAATTTACCAGTGGAATGGAAAGATGTTTGTCGTCTTTCAGACAATATCCACAAAAGGTGCCAGCCACTTAACATTTTTCACGATAAATGGTGACAAGTATCTCGCAGTGGCAAACTACTATGATGGGAGCACTCATTCCATAAAGTCAGTCATCTGCAAATGGAGCAGCGGCAAGTTTAACAAGTTTCAGGAGATAGCAACTGAAGGTGCCAGGGGATGTACGGCGTTTGTAATAAACAATGACACTTTCATCGCTTTTGCAAACTATTACAACTCGCAACAGAAGAATTCTGTTCAGTCCACTGTGTTCAAGTGGTCAGGAGGACACTTTGTTAAACTGCAGTCTCTTCAGACGTATGGAGCATATGACGTGAAGTCGTTTATCATCACTGGTCACACATTCCTCACCTTTGCCAATCACTACTCTGGAAGCAGCCACAACACCGACTCCTTCATTTACAAGTGGAATGGCGGCAGGTTCGTTCTGTTTGAAACCATTCCTACTCGTGGAGCCCTCGCTTGGCATCCATTTGTGATCAGCGCTCAAACGTACCTGGGTGTGGCCAATTATTATGATTCCAGTCAGAAACACAACACTCAATCGGTTGTGCACCAGGCCTCTGGAGCGCGGTTCATCAAGTATCAAGAGTTTCCAACACATGGAGCGTTTGGTATGACGTCATTTGAGCACAAGCGTCATACTTACCTGGCAGTGGCAAACTATTACAACAGTCAGACCAGGAAACACAACATAAACAGCGCCGTGTACAAGTGGGTATAAAGCCAAGAACTTGATCCAAGCACAAAAGAGCTTAAGCACAGCAGTAGGATAACTGCTTTTCATTTATTTAGCTACATACACAAAAAGAACTTTGTGTATTTAGAAGCTTGAGACATTAATGTTTGTATTTAGTTGTGGGAATTCAAAATAGGATGATTTTAGTAAGATTTTTTTTGCAAGTTATTAGTTTTTCATATCAAAACATAATTGATTTGTTGCTTTCTCAAATGTGGTGTAGAATTGCTAAGTTAACAAAAAATAAAGCTGTGCTTGGATGCTACAGTTTTGTCTTCTTTGTTCAAAGCTTGAATTTCACGAGGCATGGATGTAAGTGAAACCACACCAACATAAGCGCGATATTCAATTGACCAAACTTAAAGCTGAAATGACGCTAATTTGTTTTTTCCTTGTGGCTGACGTCAGCGTTTGAGCTTCCATTGAGGTTATTTAATTAAAAAGAGCGTTTTTTTCTCTTCTACTTGCTCTTGTGCTTTTGCTGAACTAGCTGTTTTCATGATTCGTGGTCGCCCTTCGGCAAAAAACAGACGTGAAAGGTGCTGAACGATACTTAGCGCATACTTGCCTCTAGGTTTAGACGAACGCCGGTATTTATAAAGCAACTCTAGCTTTAAGAGTTTCCTTTTAGCTTTCCAAGCAGTTTTAAGCGTAAAAATTTATGAGTGAGAATCGAACGCGACAATTCCCAAATTGAGTGCTGAAATTTTCAAGATAATGGAGAAACGAGAAAGGGTTTTTTATATCTGCTGCCTCGGAAAAGTTTGATTCAGTTTCGGAATGTTTTCGTGGTAATGACAGAATTGTGCTTTCGATGATTTTCAGAGATTGATAAAGCGTTATGCGTTGTGTTGAAAAGTTGTTTCAAAATCTCTTTGAAGCCAGCTAAGCGCACAAACGGCACGCGAGCTGAAAAGTGAGTTAGGTGTGTCATTAAAAGAGGACATTAAATGAAGCCAAAAAAAAAAAATTCGGGCAAAACTGTTGACGACACTTTTACCTGTAAGGCCATCCCCAAATGTTTCATTTCCCATTGCCCAACCGACTCAATTTCATCAAAAACTAAATTTAAAAACCTAAAAAAAAAAATTCAGCTTTCAATGCCCATTCCCTTTAGTCGGGTATTTCCAAGTTTAATATGCTTTGTACACATTTTAATATGACTCCAACGATTAAATCAGCTCTTGCAACACGTTTTAGAGTGAGAGAGTCTCGTTACAAAATGGCAATCACGGGGAAGATATAATCAAGGCTCGCTTGATTTATTTATTAATTTGTCTCTGTTTCTTTTCTCGGCCTTTCTTAAGAAATCGCTTTGCGGAGTAAAAACTAAAATGGAATTTTTTCGTGGCGCTAGATAAAATGGAGCACAAAAGCATGCATGGCGGCCTACAAGAGAAAAACTTGCCCTTTGCTTGCCTTCATGATTTTTCACTCACAAAATGGATTATAGATTGTTGTGTGAACACTAAATGAAAAAACTGAAACAGAACCGAAAGAAAATGGGCAGTTGTGAAGAAATTCAGGAGACTGTGACCACCGACAAGGCGTTGAAATAGCGGAATAAACGAAATGAAATAACGCTCGGAATAACAAGACTGCTCAGTGTTGAATTTGTGACAAAAGCGGAAAAGTAAGCAGATAACGAGACGAATTTTTGCCAGACACATGCTAACTGCCCGATACTGTACCAAAACAAGTTTTAAACTTCTGACGACGGATATTCGTACACCCTATAACAGGGCCTCACTCAGACGGGCTGCGGGTTTTTGTTCAGCTGGACTGAAATGTCAGCTGTCACCAATATTCAGCTTTTCACTCGGATAAGGTTGCGTAGGGACTTGGTGACAGCTGACAATTGAATCTTGTTTTTCGATGTACAAAGTCTTCTTTACGTCAAAGGAAACTAAACAATAGGTTTAAAGGGACTAAAAACGCTTTAGAGGTGATAATAAAACTGAAAAGAACAAAAATATTTGGGATTGGGACCAACTGCGAAATAAGAACTTTAAGCAGGTTCTCTCTCCGGAAAGAAAGCAAAAGGAAAGGCCGGAGATTGAACGGAGCCCTGTTGTGCCTATAATCCTCTTATCCTTTTCACAGGATAAACTTGATAACCAAGCGTAGGATGAGGGCGTTCGGGCGAATTGTTTATGCGCACCCTTACCGCGCAGGTAATTCATGTCGCATTGTCTTGCCATGTCTTGTATCAAGTTCACTCTCTAATTCATAGCGCTAGTGGCCATTTTAAAAGCTCTGCGAGGATTTAACTCTCTTTGGCCGGGGTCCCCAGTTTTTGTTTAATAAATCACTTACGTTATGGGATTATTTACGTTTTATTGAAAAAAGAAGAAAAATGAAAAATCTGTGCTGTGGAGGTTTGAATGTTTTTCAATTTTCCTGTCCACTTGCCATCAAATCCCGCTATTATTTTAGCTTTACAGCCTTTGAAAATGTCCATTAATTGAAAGGATGGTACCGGATAAAATCAAATCTCATTAAAGTGCACCTAACCCCTAAATTTTTTGGGGGGGGCTAAATAAATTCTGTTATCATCTGAAACATTTCTTCGCAAAAATTTTTTGATTTGGTTAAATTCTCAATTTTAACAAAAATTTGGTTCAAGTCCGAGTAAGAGGAACCTGGGGCGAACCGTAGCTGTGACGTCAGATCAAGAACCAAGAATTCGATCAACGCCCGCTTAGTTTTTAGCTGTGGACTTTATTTGTTGATCGAAGCCTTCTGGCCTTCTAGCTAATTCGAACAAAGTCATAGTATGACTAAAATTCCAATGTTGTAATCCAAAGCAGATACTGAGACGAGCTACGCGGTTTCTGTTGATTTGTAGATAAATTTTAGCTCTGAATACGAGATAGATGCGGAACACGAAGTCTACACCGACACCGACAAATGATGAAGAAAATGCCGTCCTGGCCATATCTGCTAATAACCAGCTAACCAACGAAGAATGAATCGCTCAATGCAAAAAGGAAATAAAGGCAAACTAAGAACTGGAACAGCAAATAAAGCAACGAGTGGCCTTGGAGGGCCGCGAAGAAGCCAATGGATGACGAGCTTCGCCCCGGTGAGTGTTTACATTTTATTTTGCACGTTCGGCCTTCACGTTTGGTCTTGGTTTTCCAGCTCTCCGCTTCTCGCATTTGAGATTTATATTCAAGCTGAGGGAATCTCTTATAGAAATGGAGATTTTAATAAAGCATGCCTTCCTTCATTTATTTATTTTACATAGAAGTAAATGTGGAAACTGCGATATCCAGTCCATTTCTGTAACCAGCATTAACAATAACAACAATTTATAACACAAGTGAATCAGGAAGGCAATTATTTTTTAAGGGACATTGACGAGAATTATAAGCACGAAAGTTTGTTAGCATCGGTTTAACTAAGATTATCTTACCAATCGTTTTTCTCGCTTCAAAGTGCGAGCAGTTTCCTCAGATCTACGCACGAGCGGAAATGTACAAATTATGTAAATCAACCGGCCCTGGCTACTTATTTTTTTATAACTCGTGACTGGAGACTTCGCCGCTCATCGCTCGCACTTCGATCTTCTTTATTTATTTTACATAGAAGTAAATGTGGAAACTGCGATATCCAGTCCATTTCTGTAACCAGCATTAACAATAACAACAATTTATAACACAAGTGAATCAGGAAGGCAATTATTTTTTAAGGGACATTGACGAGAATTATAAGCACGAAAGTTTGTTAGCATCGGTTTAACTAAGATTATCTTACCAATCGTTTTTCTCGCTTCAACGTGCGAGCAGTTTCCTCAGATCTACGCACGAGCGGAAATGTACAAATTATGTAAATCAACCGGCCCTGGCTACTTATAACTCGTGACTGGAGACTTCGCCGCTCATCGCTCGCACTTCGATCTTCTTGTGGCCTTTTTTCGCGCAAAAAAATGGTAATAAAAGAAGAAAGAGACTGCTTGCAGTCTTCTTCAACAGAGGATATAAACAAGGATCTCTGCACAGTAATGTTTTGTTATGCTCGAGTAATTTAAAACGACTCAAGATAAAAGTCTTATAGCGAGGCACGTTCATAGACGAGGAATAATGGCAGTGGTTTGTTGTTGTGGAGAAAGCGCGTTCGGTTCTGCTGAAGGAGGCCTTTCTATAAATACGGTCTTTAATTTTAAACCGTAGGCTGTTTTGGGCACCGCTCACACGTAATTATTTAGCGCTTACCGTGTAGCCAACTTGAATAATTCGCAAAGGTAATAATTTTCTGCGTACCGTGTATCGCGTAGAGGGCTCCACAAAAAATAGTTCATGTGGCAGGGTATTCTGTCGTTAGTTGGCCGTTGAATCATTGGAAATACACAAACAGCTATCGTTTGATCGGATACCGTCTTCTGCGACAGCAAATCTTTGCTTAAATTGCATCGAGCATAGTATCGAGTGCTTGGAAGGCTGCCGCTTTGCTCGCTATTGCTTTACAAAATCCACTCATTTCGTCTCTTCGCCTCCGCCTTGCATACGGTGAGATTTGAATTAACCAATCAGCATTCAGTTGGCGGGAAAACCTCTGGTGTCCTGACGTCACGCAGATTTTGTGCTCTTCGCTTCGATTTCTGCGTGAGCAGCGAAGTTTATACTGTGGAGGTGCGGTTTTATTTCAGCGTTTTCTTCAAATTTACCGTTTGCCTTACTTCAGTTTATTACAAGTCACAACTGTTTGCAATGATATGGACTGGATGAGCAACCAGGATCGATTCAAAACTTTTATCTGCGGCGAGAGACTTCGCTATAACTGGACTTGAATGCGAAGGAGGTTGTAAAAGTTTTCCTCTTGCCCTACTGAATATTATTTTTCACAAGAAACTTCACCTCCCTTTCACTCTCCTTGGCCTCGTTTATCACATGGATGTCCACTAACTTAGCAGCTCTCAGTAGCGTCGGGTACAATCCGTCTTCTGTCCTTGTAAAGATCTTTCGGACACTTCGATTCATACCTGTTTTCATCGTGTACTTCATGTCTGGTTTTAATTCACACCAACTTCCAGCTGTGCCTGCAGCTGTGACTGCCTGCTGTCAAATTTGCGTTGCATCTCAACGAGATTGGTCTTATCGGTTAGGGATAAATGTCCTGTTCATCAGATCAGAGATACATCATTAACGTATGACCAATATGATCCACTGTCCGCGTTGTATGGTTGCGCTACACAGCTGATGCTTCAAATTGGAAATGGGCAACTTTGTACAATTTTCCACATACCCGGAGACGAACGAAAAGGCCTTCTTGGAATTTGCAGCTTCCTGATGTCATCGTAACAGCAAAAAGCTTGAAGTCAAAAGCCGCAGAAAATTACTTTTCTTCTCAAAAGTCAAAACTCACCTGAAATTCAGGCCAAGCAAAAACAACATGCGGATCGCCGAGGAAACGACGTTTTTGCTTGCTTTAGTGACCACGGAAAGTAAAAATATTTATTACCTAGCCCGTCTTTTTAAGTGGATAATTAACTTGACTAACTTGGATTGGAACGGTAATTACAGGAACAAAGTTTATTTAGTCAAATATTGATATGTCTTTTTTTTTCTCGGTTCAATTTCCACGTCAGGTAAGTTCAATCAATCGACTTTTACAGACAGAGAGTAAAGAGAGGGAATGTGTAATTTCCCACCAAATTTCAAGAAGATTTAAATTGTTATAATTAAAAGTAACAAATTTTAGAACTACTCTAGGATTCAGGCAGGAGAATTTTATTCAAAATGGAGAAGTGAAAGTAATTTTAAAAGAGCACAATGCTGATCAAAGGGGTCCTGCATCAGTCCGCAGTACCGAAAGAGATTTGGAAATATAAAACTTTGCGTTACATCGGATTCGTTACAAAAAGAAAGAACCGATAATCAGAGACGACTCCAAGAGATGAAGTTGTTCTTTAGAAACCAATTAACAAATTTATGATACGGCTGTTTAGTATAAGCTTATTTCTTGCGTGGTAATTGCATTAAGCTATGTAAACGTGTCTTTCGAAACTTGGGCGGCTTAGGGGCCGACCATTTAACTTTTGAGGGGGGGGGGGGTGGATGATTTTTGGTCAGCAAGCTTTTTTTTTTCTAGCAACCTGGTGAGCAGGATATTTTTTTTCCTTCTAAATGCTCTGCAGGATATTTTTTTTTCCTCTTCATTTCTCTGCAGGATTTTTTGTCCTCAAAAAAAAAAAAGAGTTCTTACATTAGTTTTCAATTCCAGCTGGAGCTTTGTTCACAGACAAGACAACAAATAGATAAATCATAAGTGAAATGCATGGGCTTGAGTTTGTTTCATGGGATTATGAAAATCACTTACACTATTTTTTTTGTATGAGCTTACTAATTAGGGTTTGACATATTATGCCGGCATAATTTCGAGCATAATACTATAGGTGGAGCATCGAGCATAATGCCGGCATAATAGTGCCATTTTGTGACATAACAGTTATTTATTTTTTTAGAGCTACAATTGTCCATTTATTAAGTTAAAACTACAAAATTTCAAGCTATTTTACTGTTCTTCGTGGTTCCCATTACTACCGAGCACTGTAGGCTTGTTCCCAGTGTATCCTCAAGTGGGTTGGATCTTTAGGCCTGGTTACTCTCAATATGCCAGGCTTCTATAAAGGCCTTCCTGGTTTTTGTTTTCTCGCTTCAGGGGGGTCTCATTTTAAAATATAAAAACATTGAAAATACAGATACATGTTACTGTTTACTTATTTATTTCTTTATAGTTGACAACAAGAAAGGTTTGGATCTGTTTCTTTTTATACTGAATATATATTATAATAAAGATATATCTTATTTAAAAATATAAAAACATAGAAAAATATAGATACATGTTACTGTTATTTATTTACGGTTGACAACAAGAAAGGTTTGGATCTGTTTCTTTTTATACTGAATATGTTATAATAGAGATATATCTTATTTACAAATATTTAAACATAGAAAAATACAAAAACATGTTATTTACGGTTGACAACAAGAATCATAGAATAGTTTCATAACAAGAATTAAGGATTTAACCAAGGTTTGAAATGGCAGAGGGTGGGGAATTTAAAAATTTTAGTGACCCAAAGTATTTGAAAATGTCAATCATTATAGCCCTTGGGTATGCCTGCACTCCCCCCATTGGGGCTAGACATTGATAGGTGCATTACTAAAACATCGCAAAAATCAAAAATGGCAAAAAATGTTATGTTATAAATGTTATGTTACATGAAAATGCTTCAGTTAAAAAGATTAAAAATGAACAAATTATTTTTCTTTGTCTGATAAAACTTGATTCTTTAAATAGAAAAATTTACCTCCATTACTGCTTGTGATATTATAAAGCTAACGAGTTTGGATACAGTACGAGCCAGCGGGCCAGAAATCCCTAATCCCAATAAAAAGGCTAACCGCAAGCTACCTATAAAGGAACTGTAGGCTAACTGCAGTGCTAACTAGGTTAGCCAATGTGTAATTTAGGCTAACCATAATGGCTTGCATGACTCCTATGACTCGGGAGCCTTGTGAACCGTGCAAGCCAGAAATCCCTTTATATCCCATTATATAGGGCTAACCGCAAGCTACCTATTAAAGCTAATAACTGTACTAGCTAACCGGAATGTTGTTTTGGCTAAACCAGAGTGTGATTTAGGCTAACTGGAGTGGCTCGCTGGCTCACAGATTGTCCGACCCTATAAAGCTAAGAATGCATTGCACATTCTGAAGCATAACCAACTCCAGAGTTTAAAGGGAGCAAGGGAAGAATGGTTGCAGTTTTGCTGGGATTTTGTAAAGTCCCCCTGGAATGATGAAATAGCTTTGCAACATTTTTTTCTTGCTTGCAGTAGTGCAAGAATTTTTTTCTATTTCATTTGTGCTGCATGCAATTTTTTTCTTCCGACAAGGGCTTGCAGGAAATTTTTTTTCGAAATCATCCCCCCCCCCCACCTCAAGAGTTGAATGGTCGGCCCCTTAGATCAGAAAATGGGAAAGTGTGATAATTTTTTCTTTCTTAACAAGCACTCGTAACGCCATTCAACTTGTAACGATGCTAATGTCAATTCAACTTCTGTTTTCCAGATCATGTAAAACTGCAACAAGTCTTACTGGAATTAGCTGTTTTGTAGCTCTCGTGATGGCGTTGTAATTTCTTTGAATTTGATCCCAGTGGGGCCCGCTGGAAATAGAGCAGCTCGAGTCAACTCCTCTGATATAAGGAATAAATTCTGGTGTAATATTACGGTTTTAAACGGTTTTAGTCATCGTCTTGTCGCTCTTAACATCCTTTAATCAATGCACGCTTTTAATCCAACACAAACCACGCAAAACACACGCTAGCGGTTTTGGTCTTCGTACTAAGTTTTACCTTTGTTGCAACCGCACGAAACCCCTTAAAGGGGGATAGTCACGCTATTTTAGTTCACTTTAAAAATAAAAAATATGTCCTCACATCAATGAACGCCCACAAATAATGGTCTAATTTTGTTACCAAAGACTATATTACTCCACTGAAACTATTTTCTGTCGCCTGTTGCAACGGATGGCACGGATGGAAAAGGATTGCAATTTGAAAAAATTAGGCTAAACTTTTCAAATTCTTTCAGCGTGTTGACATTAAATCGATAGTTAATGGTCATGGTTTGTTTTCTCTTAATGAAATTAAGTTAATATGTTCGTTTAAATGGTCAAACACAATGTTGGGCAGGGATAAAGTTAACCACCGATAATTTAAGCACAGTTTTGACCAGAAATCTGCGAAATCCTTGGTCTTGGTACTAATTTTTACCTTTGTTGCAAGCGCACTGAACCGTAACCGGAAACGAAAACCCAGTGCATAGACCTTTTTCACGCGGCTACTATTTAGCATTCTATATAGCATAAAAACCAAACATTTTTCCCGTCTAGCCTCGCAGTGAAAAACTTGAGAACGAGTTTAGACGTGGAAAAACAAAGCTTTTTATTCTCCAGGAACTCAACGTGGCACCTTGTGACAAACGTGAAAGGCCTATTTCGCAGAACACGAGAACACCGAGAGGACACCACGGTTTTGACCACCGCTCGTACCGCGGGCTCAGTTGCCGTATGCAAGGCGGACGTTCGTCGTCAAAAAATGACGTTTTATGTAGTGACACGTCTTGTGATTCGTTTCTTTGTTACTACGTCTCGGAGCAAAACGAACAGTCGGCAGTTTTCTGTACATCTCCCAGAGCTCGAGGGAAATATAGCTCCGACAGAGATAGCACGAGACTGCGAGTTCTTGATTTGACGTCACAAGGTGTCTAGTCCCATGCCCTCATTGCTCGACCCTGAACCAAAATGGTGTCTATTTTCACCCGATTTTCCGTAATTCAACCGCGCACAGAAAATCAGGGATTAAACTAAATCAAAAACTTTTAGTGGCGAAATGCTCCAAATGATAACAGATTTTATTTGGCGGGGAAAAAAATTGGGGGTTAGGTGCACTTTAATAAGATTTGGCTTAGGAAGCTGGTCTCCATCAAATATTTTTAATTATTATATAGACAAAAGTGTTTTAGTGGAAAATAGACCACTCGTAAAGTTCATACGAAACTACATCCGGGACTCAAGTGGCGTATTTTCCATATCCTCACCAGTGAGGATATCGATGACGTCATTTCCCCCTCTTACACTGTTGTTTGTGCAAAAATACTCGTCAATATAATAAACAGAAAATTACACGGTGGCTTGAAGATGTGAATTTCATTTTCTCGTGGTAAGAAACAATATTTTACGAAAGAGCGCAATATTGTTTTTACCACTCGAAAATAAAATTCATATCTTCCAGCCGCCGTGTAATATCCTCTATGATTTTTCAACTGACAACCTTTGAAGCCATGTCGAGTTATAACGGCCGATTTTTCAAAAGCGCTTCATTTCTGAACATAGTCGGTGAGCCCCCAATCTATTTCAGTTCTGATAAGAGTATCTCATTATCTCACGGTAGCAAAGCATGGGAAAGCTCCTCAGTCCTCTGTTCGCATATTCTAAGTTGCTTAGTGGTAAAACTGTTTTCTTTAGGTTTTTCAGGGCAGGGGTATTTTGCAGAACGCAGAACGCAGAATGCAGAACGCAGAACGCAGAACGCAGAACGCAGAACGCAGAACGCAGAACGCAGAACGCAGAATGATGGTCAGCGGTAGAGAGGGTGAAACAGGTACATACGACAGAGCTGAATAACGCACTGCGCATGTTCGTTACGTCACTGCTCTCCTCGTGGTGAATGAGTCAGTTTCTCGCTGATTTTGTGTTCCAAGCTGTGGGATTTTTTTTGTTTTTAATGCCGTTTTAGTACTGGGAGATGTTAAACGAAGAATTCGATGCCTTTGGCGATATCATTACGGTAAGTAAAGCTTTCATTCAGTAGAAATTGTGGTTTTATTTCAAGCTGTATAGCGGTGCTTTTCGGTCGTTTCGCCTACGGTCAGCCTCTTAACGCGCTTTAGGAACGAGAAATAATGTTGCACTTTCTTTTTCCCAGAGCATCCACTTTCATTGTGTCTTGAAGTCTGCACCTGTCGTGGGAAAGAAATTTGGATTTCAGGTGTAAACAGTACAATTTGTACTTGTAATGTTAATGATGATGAGAACAATTTGTGTTGCAAGTTGTGTTGTATTCATAACATTTCAAAATGATGTTAGTCATTTTAATGTGTTGAGGCAACAGTAATAAAATGGTAGATAATTCTCAATAGTTATGTATCTCTTTATTTGTATCTATCAGCCATGGGTAAACCGTTTGTTGTTATTCAACCTCAACGAATTGGGCATAGGGGAGGGTACACAAGCAAATCCTAAATGTCTGAAAAATTTAAAAGTTATTTAAAAAAAGCCTTCCATGGTTACACTTACCAGTCTTGTCTTTGCCACAGTGCAGTTTTCATTTGAATCAAAGTATCAATCTAACTTTCTTTCCATTTTCTTACATTTGGTGCATCATTTGCAGCCTGGCTGATAATCCTGAACTCCCGCACCTATCTTATCTATTTTCTTGTAAAGATGCCTTGGTATTGGCACCAATGCCCTTGAATGTTGGGTTGAATTACGTGCAGGAAAAGAGCAGCGGTTGTTTGCCCTCATTACTTCGTCATGGTGGGAAATACAAAGATATTCTCCTACGTTCACACCAGCTCCTCTCGCTAACTTCTCCTGTGCCTTATATAGCTTTCCACCTTTGCATGATACTTTGCTGTTTTTCTCATTTTCTTTGTTATTTCCCTTGGCACATTTATCGTTGGATATACTTGTTTTTAAATTTCCCGGCGTTTCCACATTTGGCCAATCGAGCTGAACGAGTTGTTGTCATGGTGTTGAAGTAGGAAATACCAAAGCCAAGGATTTGAACATTGTACTTGCATGTGATCATGTATAGTTAAGGGACAATCAGTTGATAAGATGACCTTTTTTGACGTATTATCAGATGAAGTAATCTCTGCGCCACTGAGTGTTGGCAGATGCTATTGACCAAGAATCCCTATAATACACATCGTCCCTTGCAATGGTGTGAAATTAGGAATTGATTCAAAGGGGGTGTTTACGAAGTATCACTGCAACTTTCATTCTGATTTGGCTGAAAACTTGTACTGTGTTAGCATAAAGTGTGTTTTCCTGGTGGTTGGAGTTTTGTGCTACAATCAAATTATTGAAACAATAAGAATGATACTGTGTTTACATGATGCAAGAGTGAAAATCTCGATCTGGTTTAGTGAACCTGCACTGGTATGACTTATTCTAGTCTGAGATTTTGTGCTGGTACTGTGTAAACAAATAAGAGCTACAAGAGAGAGTTTGGTGAACTCATACCAGAATGACAGTTGCACCAGTATCATGTACACACCCCTAAGACCATCATTGCTATACAATATCATTGCAATGTACACATTGTAAGCAGTTGGGTCCAAAGTAACACCCTCTGAGGCCACAAAGATTTCAATACTTTTCCGCATCCCACCTACCGGAAAAGAGCACATCCTAACTTTCACATATAACATCCCTTCGTAGCACTCCTTCCCATTATTCTCTGAAATTTCTTAGTGTGCTATCTTGTTGTTTTAAAGTTGTTTGCATGTTACCAAACCTTTGTTGGACCCTGATGATAAACCATTTTTTAATGACCTTTCCCACAGTGATTACCGTAAAGAATTTAATGCTCTGTTAAGCCCCCTGGGGGCTTCTTTATTTTCAGGCATACTAGAAGGGGGACAACCTCGTTCCCAGGGTCTTCTCGGCTTCCAATATGGCGGCGGCTCGGGAGAAGACCCTGGCACACAGCAGATCACGTGTCTCCAATGAGGATGGAGATGTATTCAAAATGGCGGCTACGGCGAAAAGGGTGAGAAGAATGGGTACGAGATGCTAAGGTGAAGATAAACAAAATGGCGGAAAAAGCTGAAGTTCAGTACAAGAAAAAATAGGAAAAACAGACACGTGTTGCATGTAAGAGTCATAGGAATACGGCAAAGTGTTAGAGGTCTTGTTTTTGCTGTTCATTGTTTCTTTTTTGTTATTTTAAAGTTAAGAATAATGGGTTTGAGCGTACTCGACTGCCGAACTCCGTACCGCTAGTTGATTCAATGTTGCTCAAATGAACATATTATATTTTTGATTCATGAGACTTTAGGCAATAAATTGTCTTATCGTTACATTGTTACAAATCCTTACTTCTTAAATATTGTTATAAATCCGTCCTTCTTAAAATTATATGCTTCAGCTTTAGACTTTTAAAATATATCAGGCTCAGATTAAGCTTAAAATATAAATCTTATGGAGTGAGCTTAGGCTTAAATAAAACTATTGCTACAAAATATTTATTCTACATGGCTTACATCTCTGTGAGTTCAGTGGAAATGACTCATTTATGGAAATGACTCATTAGTTTTTGATCTGGCATATTCCAGGTGCTGCTTTGGAGGCAGTGATAATCCGTTTTGACTTTGTTGAATTTATTTGTGCCCATTCTTTGCCCTACAGTTTTGCTTGTACAGTTGTAGATCTCTAGGGCTTTGTCACTTTCAATATTGTTTTCTACACTTTAGCTTCAGTTAGTCACATTAAACACTAGAACTGAGGAGATTGTGAGACTGTAAACAATGAAAAAGTAAAGCATTTTAACAGTTCTGGGGATAATATTCCCAGCTTTGAAAAAATTTTCTGCTTAACAACTTCAATCAATTGAGTAACCTGCAGCTGGGTGAAGTTTGAAAGTGTTTCGAAAATAGAAATGGGAAAGAGAGGATTGAACTCACCTGAGGGAGTAATAAACAAGTGATGGAATAGTACACAACTGACAGAGTAAAAAACAACTGACGGAATTATCATCCAACTGACTGAGTATAACACAACTGACCGAGTCTGAGACAACTGACTGGGTAATACACAACTGATCGAGTAATGCACAACTGACAGAGAAGTACACAACTGACCGATTATGCACAACTGATGGGGAAGTACACAACTGACTGAGTAATACATAACTGACAGCGTTATCATGCAACCCACTGAATGACACAGAACTAGCAGAGAAATACACAACTGGCCAAGTGATGCGTAACTTTCAACTGCAACTTGCAACATGCAAACTGACAGAAAGGTTACACAAGTGACCAAGTAATGCACAACTGACGGGGTAATACACAACTGATAGAATTATCGTACAACTGACCGAGTGATACACACAGGACCTTTGCATCAAATTCCTTACTCCTCGGGCAAGGAAAAGACATGTAGCCAAATGCCTGAGGTATACCCGGAGGGGAGGGGGGGATGTTGAAGATTCGAATTGATCAGCACATAACCTTAAGTTACAAATCCCACTTTTTAGGAGGACTCGTTATTTCTTTGAACCTCTGTTGTAACTTTTAGTGGATTTTTGTGGTGTTCTAATTGGATCTGCAAACCCTTTTTATTTGGCTTAGATTGACATGAGAATAGTTTTAAAGTAGAGACATGAGATGGAAAATCATTTTAAGAGACCATCAAAAACTGATATCGACATAAGAGCACCCCAGGTTGATAGCAGTCAATTATGATATTCCTTTCCTTGTTCTTAACTTTAAGCCCCGATATCAACAAACATGTTCTCCTCACTATTCTCTGTAAATGTCTTATGGTACTACTTGAGAGAATTCACATAAACATCTAGACATTTTATTTTTGGTGATCATTTCCTTTATTCTCAGGGCCTGTATGTTTGAAGCAGTAGTGATATTGTAAGGAGAAATTAGATGTTTGTTTGTCACTACTGGGGCTTAAAGGCCTAACTACAAATTCCAATTTCAAACTTCATGAAATCTTTTTCTCTCCTTTTTTTTCCCTGAAATCCTCTCTTTCCCATTGATTTAAATTTTTCAAACACTTTCAAACTACACCCAGATAACTCAATTGATTGAAGTTGTTTAGCAGAAAATTTTTCAAACCTGGGAATATTATCCCTAGAACTGGTCTAACATGCAAAGAGGACTTTATCTATCCACTGTTAAAATGCTTTATTTCTCCATTATTTACAGTCTCACAATCTCCTCAGTTCTAGTATTTAATGAGACTTACTGAAACTAAAGTGTAGAAAACAATATTGAAAGGGACAAAGCCTGGAGATCTGCAACTGTACAAGCAAAACTGTCGCACAAGGAATGGGCACAAATAAATTCAAGAAAGCCAAAATGATTATCACTGCCTCCAAAGCAGCACCTGGAATATGCCAGATCAAAACTTAGTTTAACCAGTCCATACAACACTGCTCTTTTCCCATTCCCTTGCACTTTGTTAAATCGAGGTCGCACTGTAAATAAGCTTAAATAAATAAGTATGTAAATAAATAAACAAATGAGTCATTTTCTATTAAAGGCCTAAGCTCACTGCATAATATTTACATTTCAAGCTTAATCTGAGCCTGATATATTCGAAAAGTCTGAAGCTGAAGTATATAATGTTAAGAAGGACGGATTTATAACAATATTTAAGGAGGCCAGATTTGTAACAATGTAACGATAAGACAATTTATTGCCTAAAGCCTCATGAAACAAAAATATAATATGTTCACTTGAGCAACATTGAATCAACTAGCGGTACGGAGTTCGGCAGTCGAGTACGCTCAAACCCATTATTCTTAACTTTAAAATAACAAAAAAGAAACAATGAACAGCAAAAACAAGACCTCTAACACTTTGCCGTATTCCTAAGACTCTTACATGCAAAACGTGTCTGTTTTTCCTATTTTTTCTTGTACTGAACTTCAGCTTTTTCTGCCATTTTGTTTATCTTCACGTTAGCATCTCGTACCCATTCTTCTCACCCTTTTCGCCGTAGCCGCCATTTTGAATACATCTCCATCCTCGTTGGAGACACGTGATCTGCTGTGTGCCAGGGTCTTCTCCCGAGCCGCCGCCATATTGGAAGCCGGGAAGACCCTGGGGACGAGGTTGGAAGGGGGACTTAATAGAGTGGCGGGCTTATTTAAAACTCTCCAGGAATGAAAGATGACAATCTTTTTTTTTTTCTGCGGAGTGCTGGCCAGCTTTAATAGATAGCGATACAGTCTTCATGCACTTGCCATGCACAACCTTAAAACTGAAGCCCATCCAAGCTCATACAAATGTGTTCTACTGAAGTGTAGCCCTCAAAAAAGTGATAACATGATTAGCCAGGAGTTTTGCATCCAAAATCAGGAACTAATCCTGAAATTTGAATGAACACAAGTCTCTTGGCATAAAGGCTCTTTTTGAGAGACTAGATGAGCAAAACCATCATTGATATACTGAAAACAGAACTTGATAGAAAAGTACTGAAACTGTCCCATATGAAATTGCAAGTTGGAAACGTAAACAAAGTCATCAATCAAAACAATAAATGGTATTATTAAAATGTTTATTTTAAAATTCCACATTTGTTTGAACAATATTTAACATAATAATTTAATTTACATCATTGTTATTCTGATACCATGTAATTGAGCGACCGCTGGCCGCTCCATTGCCAAATTAGCATTATTTGTAACGCTAGTGGCAGTTACCATGATTAAAGATTAAAGACGTTCATGAGTATCATACACAAAAATGCAAAATGTAGGGCATTCCAGCTAAATAAAAATACAGGGCTGCAATTAATTTTAAAGCAGCAGCTGTGCAAGGAACTAAGGTGGTAATATACTCAAGATAGCCTCCCACTTCCAAACGAGCAGGTACGGATACACCTGTACTGCCGATATTGTTTCTTCCCCGTATGATTCTTGGGAAATGACTATAGTTTTTGATGTTCCACTTGCGCGGTAAACTGTTCTACCGATGGAACAATTTCCATCCATTACAAGCAACTTTGAATGTTTATAGCAAAAAGTAGAAAAAAAATCTCCACGGTAGAAACGAGCATTACATAAAACATGGCAAGAACTACCTGTGTTATGAATGTTAGCTTTAAATATTCAGAAATGACGTTGAAAATCCGCTAAAGGTTCACATACCACTTGCCCGGTAAACTGTTCCATCGATGGAACAATTTCAATCCATCACGAGCAACTTTGAACGTTTATAGCAAAAAGTAGAAGAACAATCGTGAAGGTAGAAACGAGCATAACATAAAATATGGCAAAAACTACATGTGTTATGAATGTTAGCTTTAAATATGCAGAAACGACGTTGAAAATCCGCTAAATGTTCACACACCACTTGCCCGGTAAACTGTTCTATCGATGGAACAATTTCAATCCATCACGAGCAACTTTGAACGTTTATAGCAAAAAGTAGAAGAAAAATCGTGAAGGTAGAAACGAGCATTACATAAAATATGGCAAAAACTACACGTGTTATGAATGTTAGCTTTAAATATGCAGAAACGACGTTGAAAATCCGCTAAATGTTCACATACCACTTGCCCGGTAAACTGTTCTATCGATGGAACAATTTCAATCCATCACGAGCAACTTTGAACGTTTATAGCAAAAAGTAGAAGAAAAATCGTGAAGGTAGAAACGAGCATTACATAAAACATGGCAAAAACTACACGTGTTATGATTGTTAGCTTTAAATATGTAGAAACGACGTTGAAAATGCGGAAAATGTTCACATACCCAGACGGTTCCCTACAAATCCCTTAAAATTTGAAACCATTCTGGACCCCAGACCTCTCCCCGTCTTGCACATGCGCAGACGTTGTTCAGCTCTGTCGGTACATACATCATATACGATAAACTGATATCATACATGCCTGACCCTAACCCTAACCCTAACCCTAACCCTAAACCTAGGTTAGGGTTAAGGTTAGGGCTAGGGCTAGGGTTAGGGTTAGGGTTAGACATGTATGACATCAGCTTATCATATATCATGTATCTACCTGTTTCACACTCTATACCGCTGACAATCATTCTGCGTTCTGCGTTCTGCCGTTCTGCGTTCTGCGTTCTGCAAAATACGCCTGCCGGGTTTTTCACGTAATATTTGTAGAGTGGCAAGTTTCAACGATCATGTCTGCTTGTGTTTGATATTATTCTGGAAGCTGACAAACTGGAAATGTAAACAGAAACCGCCTCCGAGAAGCGGGTCAGATGCAAGACGTACAAAAGGCGCGAGTGGGTTCTGAATAGTCGCATGTCGCGCGTATTAAAACACGCGGCATGTCATTGTTGCGCGCTTTCATGCAAAAACCATAGTCAAAAGATACACGAATATTGCTGCAGGCTTCTTTCATACGAAAGATTTTAAACTGCGTCGGGTTCAAGGAATTGATAATAATCGTTGAACCGGTTTGGGCGAAGTACAGGTGTTCCATTCGACTTACGCTGTTTTCACTGTCTAAATTAATTTCATCCACATTCACTTACTTTAAAAAAGTATTAAAAAAGCTTTAAAAAAGCATTTAAAAAAGCATTGAAATGCTGGTCGGAACACGCAATGATGGTTGATCACAAATTTTTATAGAATCGAAGATTTCTCCCACTTTGTAACTGATTGGTATTCGTGTTATGCCAATATCTCGCAACAGCCACAAACATTCAGCAGTGTAAAGGGTCAGTTTCACGCTACGACTTATCAGCCCCATTTTTTTGCATTTGTAGAAACGAATACTGGAGTAAGGGTCGGTTGAATTTTATCCTCGCGATACCCTGATGGGCAAAGAAGACGAGGCCAACAAATCACACCGCGTGTATCGCTAAAGCTGTCCACGGGTTACCTGATCTTTGTGTGTTCGTTACATCCGTGCCAATTTCATTCCAAATTGGATGCGAAAAAGCCCGGCCTTGCCGGAGATGTCAACTCTTTTCCGCCTAGCAAAATGTAAATGGCCCTAAAGATTAACAAAAAATTACTAGTCAAAACAATATTCCCTGTTCCCATTTAATCCACTTAGCTTAGACACGCTGCTTCCAAGACATGCCTATGTTTGTCAGCGAAACTTGGAGTTCGATTAACCGATTAGAATTTATTTAATCATACGACCCCTGCAATAACAATTTTTCAGTCCTTGCTCTTGATTGCAATTGAAATACCTAACATGGCACAAAATTTACCGTTAATAATAAGAAATGAAAATAATCCAACAAGATTTTATTTGCTAATATTTTGCTTGTTACATCTCATTTTTCATTTTATATGTAAACAGTTTCATTCTACAGCGATACCTAGCACAAGCGTTTTTTACCCTTAAATCTTTCAAATTAAAAACTATCAAAATTCTTTTTAAAAAAATTGACTCAGTTGTCGATGGCAGAGCGAAATGAAGAAAGAGCTAAACATTAGCATAAAAATTTTTTTTTTAATTTGGACTTATTGCATGAGTGCCTTTGAATCCTGGAGCAATTTTTACGGCACAAATTATTCTTCAAAAAATTAAGTTTCCTTTTCGACGCATAAAGTTTAAGGACACAGCTCTAGACTGATATTTTTCGTGAAAGAGAGGAATACAGACTTTTCAACGTATAGACTTTTCAACGTGGCATGTTTAGCTTTTAATCTCAACAGTGGCTTATAAATATGTCGTCAACCCTTCCATGACTTTGCTTTAACATTGAACTGCTGACGCTGACATTATAAACAAAAGGTATTCCATCTCGAATTTTCGTGTTGCAAAAGTAGCCTGAAATTAAATAAAATAACAACACTCTTTTAACTTTATAGTGACTAATTTGTTGTTTAGTTCACTTCTAAAGAGCTGGGTGAAAATGTTTCGCTTGTTCTTCGTGTTGGTTCCTTTGGAACGTCGCAGAACAACTGAATCTTCTAACCAGGTAAGCATATTCAGCAGCTTTAGTTAGTTTCGATTACTCCTGCTTTCATTATCGTCACGGAAAATTTCAATTGCGTTGCTAGAGTCCTGTTATCTTGGAAAGAGTGTTTCACTGCCTTGTCTTTTCCAAGTGCTTATTGCCGGTCGTATGTTCAAATCGTTCTCTATTTGTAACATAGACCGACGAAACTCCAAATAAACAAAACATTTGTGAAGCTACACCGCATGTTGGGTGCGGGAAAGATGGTAAGTGAAGACATTTGATAGTCGTTAAGTTGTAAACTAATTTGTTAGGTTTGTGGTTAAATAACCCTTCGTTGTTTTCTAGCGATCGTCATTTGTCTCTCTAAACTGAAGCGGAACTTAGTTTAATGCATTTAATTTAAATTTTCTCGACAGGCAAAGACGGAAAAGATGGACAAAACGGTGATTTTGCGATAAGATGTTGCATTTTTCAAAATTCGTCATATTTCCAGGTTCGGTGGTTAATATATATTTCTACTTTTCGCTAACACAGGGAAAGGTGGACGAGATGGAGTCAACGGTGATGTAGTCATGTTTTTATAAATACCCTCTACACCAAGCTGTCAAGGCTCAGTATAGCTTAAAACAATCGATCTTAACAAGCTGGTTCTTGTATTGTTATTTATTATAAAGCTATGAAGGGGTAATCAGAATTTGAACTGCAAAAGCGCGGGTTTATCTTGATTCCACGATCGGAGACGGCCAACCCGAACGAAGTAAATGCAGTAAACGAAGTAAATGCAGTTTCGATTGAAAATTCTCGACGAAATTTTGGGCAACTAACAACGAAGAACTCTTTTAGAATTTCTCCCTTGGACGGAGGAAACTTAACGGTGAAGTTCAGAGATTGCTTCATATCAGTGCGTTTGAAATATATGAGCACAAATTTAGGATTTGTTACTGATCGTTGTTTACAACACAGGAAAAGATGGTCGAGACGGACGGGATGGAACAACTGGAGGAAAGGTGAGTTATTTCTTCATTAACAAGCATTGCGATAAACCCAGGTCAACAAAACTCAACTCAAAAAGTACACTTTCAGAGATACACCATAGAAGCCCTTTTTGAGGTGATTTTGTTCTCCTTACATTTTTCAAGAACAGTTATTTCTTTCCAGTCAAAATATTAAAGCTATTATATCTTTGCTATTCTAAGAGATATTTCCGTCATATTTAAAGCTGATGCAAATGTGTCGAGAGGTGAAACAGGATAAAAAAGAAAAAGACAGTTTACAAAACATAAGAGTTAACAAAACATAAAAGTTTAAAGTCCCCACACTGAGCTGGGAAGACTATTTTCAATTATCCTCCATTTATTTGACATTCTGGTTTATGCCTTATCCCATTGATTGTTTTATCAGTTATCCCTCATCCATAAAATGCCTAAAAGGGCTACTAAAACAAACAAAATATGCATGGATAGCCTGAGGTATAGTTTTTTCTAGTTACTTAATTTCGTTGGTCTTATTCTCGAAAAGTTATTTTGTTCTTCTGGGTGTCTACTAGTAAACAGTCAATTCTTGTTCCATTTTTAGGGAGAAAAAGGTGAACCAGGGATGCGAGGGGATGCTGGCATCAAGGTTGGTGAAAGATCTTAAACTGTCAATTAACTTTTCAGCCTTTTGACGAGCTCTTTTAGTGCTGTGAATAGCGTTTGGATTATCCTTAGTATCACCCAATGCAAGCAAAATGATCAATTCCCCCCAGAAAACTGACTTTTTAACTGACGTGGTTGATGCTGCTTTTTTTCACGGAGTGTTAAAGGGCTATCAGTTAGTCAAGTTAGAGTATGAGCTGCATGTTTTGAATAATTTGTGTAAACATTAATTTTGTTTTTCAAGAGAGAGAAAGGAGAACCTGGAATAACAGGAAGCAGTGGTAATTTAAGTACAAAAGTAAGATGATTTTGAAATTACGACTTAATAAATACTGGCAAAATACCGCTGAAAACAATCTGTCAGAATGAGATACCTTGGGATATGCTGTTTTCCAACCTTCTGATTGGTGCTTTTCCCATAATTTTCTTTCAGATATTTATTTTGCAGTGACGGAGCTTCTTCCCGAAAGACAGCCTTATTTAACACTCATTTTCACCAACGTTTTTGGTATAACAAAAAGAAAGTTGTTGATATGTTAAACTTATTTATTTATTTAGTTAGTTGTTTATTTTTACATTATGGTTAAAATGTTTAATGTAAGGCAAAAGACTGTAAAGTACATGTACTCTTGTAGCCCACTTAAACATCCGTGGCCACAGCGCAATCTCAACTGATAACCTTTAGAACTTAATAATTGATTTGTTCGTGATCAATTTTTCTGTGTGTAGTGTACCACGTGGGAATAAGTACATAACACCCTCACAAGAAATTTCACTTCAACGAGCTTTGGTTCCTTGTGAAGTTTGAATTTCCTTCCTTTTAGGGCGAGAAAGGATCTCCTGGAGACAAAGGATCACAAGGAGAAAAAGGACAACCAGGGCAGAAAGGAATGCTGGGAACATGTGATGTCAAGGTGATGAGACGTTTTGCTTTTACTATGAAGAGACACCATAAAAAAATGTTGATAGAACAATTTTGCTGGCCTTGTAAGGTAACCATTTGTTCTTTCTTATGTCCATTATCAGGGCTCGTCTCCCAGTAAATCAGCTTGTTGTGCATCTGGTAAGGACATTTTTCAGGTCATCCTCTTTATATTCAGAGCGTTTTGAGCCTTCTTATACCGCGTGTGTTTATTTTGTTCAATTGTATTTGAGAGGGGGGGGGGGGGCAATTGTGTTTTTTAAAAGTTTACTTTGCTTCCAGTTTAACGCAGTCTGACAAATTTCTCTGTAAAGTTGTCGTTTTTCAATGAGCCATCAGATAATAATAAGCCGGGTAAATAAGTCAGTAAGCTGTTAGTTACTTCATGTTACAGAAATCAACAGTCTCCTGAGCCAGTCAGTCATCAACCCCTAAAACGGGCCACCTTGTTATTTAGAGAATTCGAGGAAAATGCCGCTGTTCTACAAACCATGCATGCTTTTTAACGTTTTATTTCCTTTTTTTTCACAAAGAATGCTCTACTGGTTTTCACTTCTTTGAGAAGATTCAAGACCTACCAACCCGAGGAGCAGCAGATGTGGAACATTTCACCATTGATGGCAGTCTGTTTCTCGCTTTTGCTAACTATCGTGGAGACATCAATAAATACAAAACAATCTCCATGATCTACAAGATGGACGAATCAACTGGAAGATTTACTTTGTATGAGACTCTGCAAACTAGAGGTGCTCATGGTCTTGAATACTTTTCAATCGCTGACAAACATTTTCTCGCTGTGCCTAATAATTACGATGGATCACACCAGCTGGACTCGGTAATTTATCAATGGAATAGAAAGACGTTTGTCGTCTTTCAGATTATACACAAAAGGTGCAAGCCACGTGGCATTTTTCACGGTAAATGGCGACAAGTATCTCGCAGTGGCAAACTCCTATGATGGAAGCACTCATTCCATAAAGTCAGTCATCTACAAATGGAGCAGTGGCAAGTTTAACAAGTTTCAGGAGCTAGCAACTGAAAGCACCATGGGATGTACGGCGTTTGTAATAAACAATGACACTTTCATCGCGTTTGTAAACTATCACAACTCGCAACAGAAGTATTCTGTTCAGTCCACTGTGTTCAAGTGGTCAGGAGGACACTTTGTTAAACTGCAGTCTCTTTAGACTTATGGAGCATACGACGTGAACTCCTTTAACATCAATGGTCACACATTCCTCGCCTTTGCTAACCTCTACACTGGAAGTAGCTACAACACCGACTCCTTCATTTACAAGTGGGATGGCGGCAGGTTTGTTCTGTTCCAGTCCATTCCTACTCGTGGAGCCCTCGCTTGGCATCCATTTGTGATCAACGGTCAAACGTACCTGGGTGTGGCCAATCACTATGATTCCAGTCAGAAATACAACACTCAATCGGCTGTGTATCAGGCCTCTGGAGCGCGGTTCATCAAGTACCAAGAGTTTCCAACACATGGAGCGTATGGTGTGACGTCATTTGAGTACAAGGGTCATACTTACATGGCAGTGGCAAACTATTACAACAGTCAGAGCAGGAAACACAGCATAAACAGTGCCGTGTACAAGTGGGTATAGAGCCAAGAACTGGATCCAAGCACAGAAGAGCTTAGGCAGAGCAGGAGGATAACTGCTTTTCATTTATTGACTTACATACACAACAGGAACTTTGTTTATTTGAAAGTATGAGACATTAATATTTGTAGTTAGTTTTGGAAAGTATAATGATTTTGAG